>VUYV01000437.1:342619-365809 GCA_008711295.1 Anarhynchus alexandrinus
CAGGGGCCGGCGGGTCGGGGCCTGCCGGGTGCGGGCAGAGTGTGGCCGGCCCCCCGCGCCTCGCAGCCCCGTCCCCCAGTACAGCCCAATGTCCCCCTGTACAGCCCGGTGCCTCCAGTTCAGCCCAGCACCCCGCAGCCCCGTGCCCCAGTACAGCCCAGTGCACCCAGTTCAGACCAGCACCTCACACACCTGCACCTCCGTCCCCCAGTACAGCTCAGTGCCCCCAGTTCAGCCCAGCACCCTGCAGCCCCGTCCCCCAGTACATCCCAGTGCCTCCAGTTCAGACGAGCACCTCACACACCTGCAGCCCTGTACCCCAGTACAGCCCCATGCCCCAGTACAGCCCAGTGCACCCAGTTCAGACCAGCGCCTTGCACCCCTCCAGCTCTGTCCCCAAGTACAGCCCAGTGCCTCCCAGCTCAGACCAGCATCTCACACACCTGCAGCTCCATCCCCCAGTACAGCCCAGTGCGCCCAGTTCAGACCTGTGCCCCGCAGCCCTGTCCCCAAGTACAGCCCAGTGTCCCCCTTTACAGCCCAGTGCCCCCAGTTCAGCCCAGCACCCTGCAGTCCCGTCTCCCAGTATAGCCCAGTGTCCCCCAGTTCAGACCAGCACCTCGCACTCCTGCAGCCCTGTCCCCCAGTACAGCCCAGTGTCCCCCAGTACCACCCAGTGCCTCCAGTTCAGACCAGCACCTCACACGCCTGCAGCTCCATCCCCCAGTACAGCCCAGTGCCTCCAGTTCAGACCAGCACCTTACATGCCTGCAGCTCTATCCCCCAGTACAGCCCAGTGCGCCCAGTTCAGACCAGTGCCCCGCAGCCCCGTTGCCCCAGTACGGCCCAATGTCCCCCAGTTCAAGACCAGCACCTTGCACCCCCGCAGTACAGCCCAGTGTCCCCCAGTTCAGACCAGCACCTCGCACTCCTGCAGCCCTGTCCCCCAGTACAGCCCAGTGCCCCTCAGTTCAGACCAGCACCTCACTCCCCCCCCTGCCTCGCAGCACTCCCCTTAATCAGCCCAGTGTCCCCAGTTTGGACCAGTACTTCCCATGCCCATGGGCACCACTCCCCCTTCCTGGCACCCCCAGTGTATTCCAGTGCTTCCCCCACCCACAGCCAGCTCAGCCCAGTGTCCCCAGCACCACCAGCCTGTGTGTGGTGGCCCCCCAGTCCCCAGCCATGGTGCTGGTGCAGGGACTGCCAGGGCCTGGGCCCCCTGTTCCCATTTCTTTGGGTCATTTCTAGTGATTCTGCCAGTTCAGCCATTATGAGTCCAGAACTTCACTCAAAGCTGTGGAAATCGGACCCTTTGGCTCCCCGTGCTCCTGGAAAGGTGTGCTTGATCGTGTTCCTCGCATTCATTGCAAGATCTCAGGGGGCTTCACAGCACTGAGACAACTAGATCAAGAGGAAATGGCCTCAAGTTGTGCTAGGAGAGGTTTAGTATAGTTATTAGGAAAAAAATTCTTCACCAACAGGGTTATCAAGAATTGGAACAGGCTGCCCAGGGAAGTGGCGGAGTCGCCATCCCTGGAGGCATTTAAAAGACGTGTAGATGTGGTGCTGAGGGACATGGTTTAGTGGTGGGTTTGGCAGTGTTAGGTTGGTGGTTGGACTGGATGATCTTAAAGGTCCCTTCCAATCTAGACTATGATTCTATGAACTTGCCTTGTGGTTCCTGTAACCTTACCCCTGCCTCGAGATTACTACAAGTAACAGCTGGCAGCTGTCTTGGTGCATTCCTCTTACTTTGTGTTTAACCGAGATCAGAAAATTATCAGCAATTATGTTAGAGGATGTCCTGGGTTTTGCGCATAAATTCTCCTGCATTGGATTGCAATATGTGGATATTTGAAGGCTCTGAGATATCCCCACTCGCTCTGCTTTCCCCCCGGGGACACCGGGCAGCGGTGGGTGGCTGCAGAGGGAGATGAGCAGAGGCAGGGCGGCCGTAATCTGCAGGGCCATTCTCCTCCGCGAGGCTGGCGATAACAATTGGAGCAAGAGAAGGTGTCGCTGAGGGGAGAGAGTTGGCTGAGGGTGATTAAAGAGCAGTCGCGTTATCACAGCAGAGCATTCCTCCTGCGCCAGCACTGGGCAGCGGCGTTAAAACTTCCCAACGTGTCTGCTTCGAAGCATAATTTTACTTTCTTCAATAATAAATTGCAGACATATTTGTCATTTCCAACTCTTGGAGGCCATGGTTTAGTTAAAGGAAACTGTTGCAAGCCAGTAGGAAATTAAAGAATAAAGGCAGGACTTAGATTCCACTTTTAAGATTGCCAAAACTTGATAAACCCAGAATTTTTCAGAGTTAGAGCAGCTGTATGTGCCACCTTATCCCCCGGAATTCCCTTCGAGGGTGACAGCACAGGTCCATGGGGAAAGTTATCCCCGATCTCACAGCGGTGCCATTCAACTGGCCACTGGACCTACAGTCAGGGCTGGCGGAAATTATAACCTGTTTTTATAACGAGTCAACAGGCCTGTTGCTCGCTTCTGCCTTTTAAAATGAGAAACTGGCAGCCTGCTTGTGGAACAGGATTAAGAAAGGCCCATGTTAGTACTAAAAATCACCTTTGGTGTCACCTTTGGTGATGTTTCACAGGTTCATGGCAAATATTCATCATCTGCACAAGGGTGGACATTCTGCCAGGGGTTTGCAAATCATACCCATGAGCAGCAGCAAGAGAGGAAGGCAGGTCTGGTGGGGTTTCCCAGAGGACTATTCATCATCGGTCCTGTGACCAGGGGAACACCAGCGATCATGTTGTCCAACTCCTTGTGTCACTCAGCCCAGGACCTCCATGTCTCACTACCCTGTGGGCAGCTGGAGCACCGGGATGGAGGAACTTGGCTGAGAGGTCCATTCAAGGACAGAGACCGTCACTCTCCACGTCACATTGCAGCATGTGGTTGAGGATCACAATTATCCCACCTGACACGTTCCTGAGGAGCAGGAATGTCCCCAGTGCAGCCATCCCCAGCACAGCCCTGATCCTGGGCACGCGATGAGCTCCTTCTAGCAAACCACTGTCGTCTTTTGGCTGCTCTCGTTTTTGTGATAGTGCAAGAGTAACTCTCAGAAAATGAATTCAAATTTCATAAAGATTTCAGTGAGGACCAACCCTCCTGTGCGGGCATCACTCTGACCCTCATGTCTACACAGACCTTAATCCTAGAGTCACAGAGGATCAATGTTCAGGTTAAACAGTGAGCAGCAAAATAGGATGGAGTCCTGATAGTCTCTGCCTTATCCCTGGGTATATCTGGGTCACCGTCGCTTCCCTCATGCGTTGATTGAGTGACCTCTGATTAAAAGCACTCTCACCGAGGAGAGCTTGTGCACAGCTCGTGCAGCCGTGCAGCGGGCAGTGTAAGAGGCAGCACTTTGGGGAGGAGACGAAAACATTGTATAAATGTATATTTAAAAACAACATCTTTATTTTCAAAGCAATTTTTCTACGGCAAACTGCAAGTTTTTTAAAATGCATGTAGCAAGGGATGATGAATAGAGCTTCCCTCGATACCTCCATCCATTTAAGCTGTATAAACTGAATATTGCCTTTTCCCGTGCCCTGACTGCAGGACTGCTGCCTGTGCCATCAGAGGCACGTTTAATGGGAGACTGCTCTGCACTGCCTCTGCGTAGCCAGGCACAGTCAGTTCCGGGCTTTCAGTGGACATGTATGGCATTTATCAAAGGGAGGATATACAGAGCGCGCTCTGATAATATTCCTTATTACAAAGCGATTGTCTTCACTGGGTATCAAGCGAGTCCCCTCTTGTATCCCCTCTTAAAGTGGGCTACCGAGAGAAGCGAGTGACCCAGCCAGCCCGCAAGTAGAAGGGCTGCAGAAGGAGCTGTGGCACTGAATGCAGTCGTAATGAAATCCCAGATAAGGTGTTGGCCTCCGCAGAGGGCACGATAATTTAAGATCACCCAACCCAGCCAGGCTTGCAGATCAAGAAGCATGAAGCACTTTGTGCCTGCCCTTTGGGGAAGCCCAAGGCTTCTTCTCCTTCATCTGACAGATCACACGCAGAGAGACTTAAACTCAGAGCCCACTGCAAAGCCCAAGGAGGGGGTCAGAGCCCTGCTGCGGGTGCCACTGCAGCCACCAGAGCACTGGGGACACCAGAGGACACAGCAGCCACTGTCTGACCCTGTCCCTACTGCTTCTCTATCACCACTGGTTCATTCCCACCTGACCCCAGGATGCAGTGTCAGAGCCACGGCCCCAGGAGTGTGGGGTCTATTTGTAGTGACTGTATCAACTCCTGCGGGCTGTAGAGTCTACCCAGAGAGGAGAAACCTATCCCCATGTGAAGGCACAGAAGAAGCCCCCACCATAAGCAGAGCACACGTGAGAGCTTAGCTCCCACCCCAAACCCGCCATCCGTTGGCAGTCAGGTTCCCCTGCCCGGCAGCGTAGCACAGCCACCCTGTGGCTCCCAGGAGAGGTTCCAAGCTTGGTGCATGCTCCTGTGGGACATTTAGGGGGGCTGGGTGGTGTGATCGCTCTGGCATTGCTCCTTTGGTACAGATAACCATAGGCTGGACATACTGCAACGCACACATGACCCAATATCATCAGATCCCTAGAAGGGCTTTCCTCGGAGCAGGATGAGCATGTCTGGGGAGCATCCTCTGCAGCAGTCGGTATCATTGCTGTGAAACGCAGATGCATCTTGGCGAGGAATCTGGCTTATACATATCAACCTTCTCCGCACAAGCGTGCGAGGCTCTTTGGGCAGAGAGCACTATCTGCCCCCTCTGACCGTACCAGCCAGCTTTCCCTGCGAGGCTGCCAGCGCTCAGCGGCGATGTGTGCAGCTGCTGGAGGTTATCGGGGTGGCAGCGAGATTTACCTCTGCTTCATGTGCTGGCAGGATATTCACTCTCTGAGGTTCAGCAGCGACCATCTCCAGTAGGGTATTTCTTTGACATTTTGCCCACTTATCTGCGATTACAGAGACTTGTGCTGGTCTTCCCTTTGCTTGTTCGGTCCTTCACCCATCGAGTGTGTCCATGCCTTGAAGCTACAAACCATCTATCCTGGGCCCAGGCTTTCCTGCTCATGTCCAGCACGTAGCACAGCACACACCAGCACTGGCTGTGGTGCTGAGGGATATTTTACCTTACAAGGGATAATTAACAGTAAGATCACGCAGCTAGAAATCAAAGATGTGCAGTATGAGGCATTTAGTGATAAAAAAAAAAAAGTCTGACTGGGCTTTCTCACACACACGTGCTTTTTTCTAGGATCCTACTCAACTTCATAAGCTCCCTCTCCCTGTATCCATAGGAATCATTACTGCTGGTGCCATTGTAAGCAATATCAATTGTGGAATGTGTCCCTAATTCTTTGCAAGAGGCTGGCAAAATGAAGTCCTGGCAGTGCTGAAGCAAATGGCAAAATCTCCACTGATTCCCACAAAACCAGGGTCTCGGTCCCCCTCTGAACTATACTGCACATCCCCCAGCCTGTCCCCAGCACTACTCAGGAATCATTTTACATGAAATATTGGGCCACGTGGCAGCCACATATACTGGAAGTGTACGATACGGCACAAAAAGGCCCAGTCTTGCATTCGCATCTGTGAAGCAAGGCAGAAAATGCAGATTTTTCTCCAAGCTCCTTTGTATGCCTGCAGTGCTCCTCAGCTTCAAGATGTGTCCAAACACTCTTTTGCTGGAATTTTCCAGCGTTATCTGTCTGTTCATGTATCAATATGTGTCCAGACAATTTCTTTGGGCCACACGGCCATTACATTAAGAAGCAAGAAGCTGATAAAGCCAGCAAGCAAGGAGGCCAGTGCACTGACCCTTGCCGAAATAGGCCTTGTTTCACGGGGAGATAAGAGTCTCCCACCTCCATGGGTGGACCTCTGGAGTGACCAATGAGCGTGGACAGGCGCCAAGGTCCGCTCTCCTCTTCCTCTTTATAACCCGGGCCAGCAGGGTGATGAGTCCAAACCCGCCCTGAGCATTCATTGCAAGGAGCCTGAGCCCGCACCCTCCTGCACGATGACGCTGACTCAAGCCGAGAAGGCCGCTGTGGTCGCCATCTGGGCAAAGGTGGCTACCCAAGCCGACGCTATCGGGGCAGAATCACTGGAGAGGTAAGTCCCGCAGAAGCCCTCCGAAAAGGGGACCTCCTCTGGCTTTGCTGTTAGGATGCATCTCGTGTAAAATCTGCACGAGTGAGAGCATACTGGGACTGGTGAGAGCTGGTGGATGACCTCTATGTTGTTTGGTATGTAATTTTCTGGAATTATATCTGTGCTACTAAATGCTAATAGAGGGCTTCAAAATCTTACAGCAAAACATAATTCTCTAAGCAGTTCTAATGGTTTATTTCCCATTACAGCAATTCAGAAGAATTCATAGCCAGGAGTCCTGGCGAGGAATTCAAAGTCATTCATACTCAGAGTCCTGAAATAGGGTTATCACTGTTAGGAAATGAACTTGAAATGGTTTGTTGCACAAGTGATGCAATTTCTGTGTAAGTGTTGGGCTTTCTCTTGCAATTTCTAAGCATTAAGAGAATAGCTGTCCACTAAATTCACTGGATACTGACATTTCATTGTTCCAGTTGGTAAGTAGCAAACTGTTAGGAAACAAGACAACTGGACCCACTGCATGAAGTATAGCACAGTAATCCAAAGTTCATACAAATTAAGCAAGCTGGCACGAAAGGGATAACAGTCTGGAAAGTGTTCTGAAATTATTATGTTATTCAAAGTTATTTAAATGTTATTTACGGCTCAATGTAAAGTATTGTGATACTCCTTCCAGGACTCTGAGTACCACTCATATCGATTCTAGTTCGTTCAGCTCATATTAGTTTGAAGATCCTGCAATGTAATATAGGAACTTAGGAATATAAGACTTACAATGTAATATAGGAAATGTAATGACAATTTGGGGCTATTATTTATTTTAAAATGCCCCCCACAGCCTCCCAAAACACATTAAATTTAATATAATTTTTAACATCTCATTCTTCTCCAGTATGTACAGATTAGCCCACTGCCTAATCTGCACACACTGCAGAAGAGGTTTAAGAGCAGAAAGACCTTCTTGATGCAGGCTTCGAGACCCCAAAGCTCTGTCACAAGCACAGAAGGAGTGCGCTTCAGTAGCTGCCAGGTTTACTTGCGCTGAGGTTTTACCATCTCATGAATGTCACTTCCACCGCTGCATCTCATTCTCATCGTTCTCCTCCAGGCTTTTCTCCAGCTACCCCCAGACGAAAACCTACTTCCCTCACTTTGATCTCAGCCAAGGCTCAGGTCAGCTTCGTGCTCATGGCTCCAAGGTGATGAATGCCATCGGGGACGCTGTGAAGCACATTGATGACATTAGAGGCGCTTTGGCCAGACTCAGTGAGCTGCATGCTTACATCCTCAGGGTGGACCCAGTGAACTTCAAGGTGAGTGAGCACAGAGACTTTCAGGGATGAAAACTGTCATCACAGAATTAGTGACCACAGATCATTTCGGCTACTGGCAGCTTGATCCCTGGCTGCACCGCACAGCCTTGTCAACTCACACCGCTGCTTGGTCCACACCTGATTTTTAACCTGAGGTTGGACCTTTTAATGAAAGATCTAGTCTAGCTCAAGCAAAGAACTACTCAGGGGGCTCCTACGGTTTGTGTTAGACAGGCTCGAGCCTCTGCTGCCTTTCTTGTAATTTACGAACCTCCCTCACAAGTTATATCACTTGTCTTGAACAAAGTAAATTCTAAAGATTTCCACTTTGTTGCATCACCCTTTGGGGAGGAAGGAAGGGACACTTGGAAAGAGGGAGTGGTATTAGCAGTGCCTTTTGCCCTATACCAAAGGCAACTCTGCTTCTTCGCACATAGCGTCGGGCAGCAGTGCTACCTGGTTGGGACACGTAGTTGTCATCCCAAAGCACGCTGGGACCAAGGCCCATTCCAGACCCCTAGACTGACATCTGTTACTGATTATGATGGATTTCATCCTGGTTTCCCTTACAGCTGCTTTCCCACTGTATCCTGTGCTCCGTGGCTGCCCACTATCCCAGTGACTTCACCCCAGAAGCTCATGCTGCGTGGGACAAGTTCCTGTCCAGTGTGTCCTCTGTTCTGACTGAGAAGTACAGATAAATGTCCTCCACAGAGGGTGAGGGATGCACATCCCTGGCACACCCCAGCAGCCAGGCTCTGGGGCATTCACCCCTTCCTATGCAGTCCTCTCAAATCCCCTATGCAGGGGCTCGGTCATCTGCAAAACCCAATAAATAATTCAAATATGAGCCATGGTCTCTGTGCTTTCATCTCCATGTGTTCCACCCACACCTCACTGTTCCGGCAGAGGTGTTCTGCAATGTCTACACAATACGGAGGGGGAAATACTAAGCTGTGTAAATTCATGTACTAATCCGCGTACTAATGAATTCGTGTTCTAATTCATGTGCCAAGCTGTGTAAATTCAGTGGGAATAACATAGCATAATATTCAGTGGGAAGAAGTGGCAGAAGCCTAGAATGGACTAGAGCCCTGAGACGGCTACTGCTCACCAAAGGTATGTCCATCAAAGAGTGTTTTCAGGTTGACCAGCAAACAGTCTTTTACCCTGCTAGGATGTTGAATGGACTCAAGCTTTTTGTTTGGCCTGTCCAAAACCCATCACAGCCTGTTGTGAACAAAATCATATGTTGTGATGAGCCCAGAGCGATGCTGTGCAGTGTCTTCTGCTCCTCTCCATGGGGTATGGACAAGGTATCCGATGTGCTTCATGAACACCTTGGGCTATCACACCTGCTAGACAGGTTTGGTAAGGGGACCATCCCCTCAGCTTGACATCTCTTATTTTTATATGGGGAACTTTACAGGCATTTGAAATTTGGGAATACTAGTGGCCACTGGAGATTAGTGTTGATAGCATCTGGGGGACCACAAATTCCTGGTGTTTCTCTGCAAAGCAGCAACAGGGAAGAGTACAGGATTGATGGTTATCCTGGGGGGAACTCAGGGATCCTCCAGACGTACCTGTTGCGGGTTAACCCCAGTGGGCAGCCAAGCGCTACACAGTTGCTCACACGCTCCCCCCCTCAATGGGATGAGGGGAAGAGGAAAGGAAGAATAAAAGCAAGAAAACTTGGGAGTGAAGATCAAATAAACAAACAGAAAGAATTGTTTAATAAGTGAAGGATAAGTGGAAGAAGAGGGAAGAAAACAAAACAGGTGATGCAAAAGCAATCACTCACTACCTCCCATGGGTAGACTGATGCCCAGCCGGTTTCTGAGGAAAAAAGATGGGTAACCCCCCTCAAACTCCCTAAAACCCCCCTGTCCTGGTTTGAGCGACACAGGACTAATTTCTCTCCTAATACTTGGGAAAACTGCACTTTTAGAAGACTCTAGTGTCTGAATTTGTGAAAATATTTACTTCACAGCCAGCTATGGTGTGTGGGTCTCAAGGTCTCAGTGTTTTCGAGCTTGCCAGGTGCAGGGATGAGGAGGAGCGAGACCCGGGCACTTGACCCAAGCTGGCCAACAGGATTATTTCATACCATCAAAGTCACATTCACTATAAATTAGAAAGTTTGCTGCAAAGTTCTCTCTCTCCCTTGATGGCTGCCATCCTGAGAACTTTGTGCCCCGGTGCCGGACCCCTGAGGCCTTCCCTTCCTCCTGAAGCCGTAGCGCTCGCAGTGTCTGACGTTTGCTGTCCACTGCTGGGAGTGCACAGCTTCTACTGATAGAATTGGCTGAGTATAATCTTTGCATATTCTGTATTGGTGTCGGGATCAATATCGGTTCTTTAGTGCTGTTAATGTTAATTATCTAATCTTATTCTATTAAATCTGTTTATACTTCAGCTCCCGGGTTTCCTTGTTCTTTCCCGATTCCCTTTTCCAGGTGAGGAGGGGTCATTGGGTGACAGAATGATTGTCTAAATGACAACAAATTGTTATGGGACTCTCAAACCATAACACCCCCCTTTTCAAAGACTTTGTACAGAGGCTGAGTGAAAGATGTGACAGTCACCAACCACCATATGCCCTGCAGAATGTCCCAATGTTCACGGACAGGCAGGAGCACATGCTGGGGTGGGAAGAAGGGGAGAAGGCCAGGCCTGACAAGCATCACAGGACAGATTTTGGGAAGACCATGTGCCCAAAAAGGAGGTTCTTCCCCTCCCAGGTTTCTCCAGGCTGATGGAGAGGTGGTGTTTCCCATGGTCGGTCCCCAGCACGACCCGGGAGGGCTTGTCCGTGGCTCCTGCTCAGAGGTCCACAGGCTCTTTGGGCAGAGAGAGGCTGGATGCACCGGAGTCTGGAGGACATGAGGGGCCAGGGATACACATGGGACCCACCCTGACACCCGCGGAGCCAAGTCGGGAATGGTGGATCCTGACAGGAGGCTTGAGGACATGCCGGCCGGCAAGGCCAAGGCTGTGGGATGTGCCAGTGGCCGCTGTTGACCATGGGGCAGACCCTGGCCCCCCAGCCTGGCGTGGGGCTGGTGCAGTGGGGCAGGGCAGGGCGGCTGGGCCCCCTCGGGGCCTCCTTGGGGCTGGGCCCCCCAGGGCAGCTGGGGCCCCCCGGGGCAGCACTGCAGCCTCTCCCTGGGGACCGCACACCACAGCCGTGGCCCCTCAGTGCCGATAAGATAAGGCCGGGGCGGAGGTGCTGGCTGCTATAAGAGGGTGTCCCTGTGAGTGCCGCTGCCACCGATACCTGCCCGCCACCACTGTCACCACCAGCCGCCACCATGCTGACCGCCGACGACAAGAAGCTGATCCAGCAGATCTGGGAGAAGGTGCAAGGCCACCAGGAGGACTTTGGAGCCGAGGCGCTGGAGAGGTGCGGGCCAGGCCCGGGGACTCCACGGGTGATGGGGGCGAGCGGGTGGGAGCCCCATGGAGGGGGGGGATGTCCAGCAGGGAGGGGTCCGGCTGGGGGTCAGCGGCACTGACCGTCCCGCTCCGGCAGGATGTTCATCACCTACCCCCAGACCAAGACCTACTTCCCCCACTTTGACCTGCACCACGGCTCCGACCAGATCCGCGGCCACGGCAAGAAGGTGGTGAACGCCTTGGGCAACGCCGTCAAGAGCCTGGACAACCTCAGCCAGGCCCTGTCTGAGCTCAGCAACCTGCACGCCTACAACCTGCGTGTCGACCCCGTCAACTTCAAGGCAGGCGAGGGGACAGGGGACGGGGAGCGGGGGGGACGGGGGTCGTAGCGGCGGTGCTGAGCCCCGTTTTGCCTTGCAGCTGCTGTCGCAGTGCTTCCAGGTGGTGCTGGCTGTGCACCTGGGCAAAGACTACACCCCCGAGGTGCACGCCGCCTTCGACAAGTTCCTGTCGGCCGTGGCCGCCGTGCTGGCCGAGAAGTACAGATGAGCTGCTGCCCGCGCCCGGGTGCCATCAATAAAGACACCTTTACCACAGCACCGTGTCCGTCTGTGCCGGGGCGGGGGGCCGGGGTGGGCTGGGATGTTGCGGTGCTCCCATCGGAGCAAGGGAGGGACAGAGGGAGCTGCCGGTGAGGCCAGGTGCTGCAGGGGGGCAGCACTGGCCATGGGTGCCCCCCCGAGAGTTCTGCCTGCTTCCACATCCCCCCAGCTTGGGATGTGGCCGATGTTGGTAGCAGGACCCCGGGAATGGAGCTCAGCCTGTCGCCTTGCCGTGCCTGCATCCCTCTGGGGAGTGTTGGGGGGGAAGGATGCGCCAAGCCAAACGTGGCTCTTGCATCCCCTTGAAGGATTCTCCAGGGGTGGTGGGGGGGAGGGTAGGATTAATCCCTCCGGGCTCCACCTATCACGACAGTTGTTTAGGACATTGTTGAGGATGCTGTGGGAGCTAAGTGTCTGCAACGAGCTCCAAAAGCAATCAGATAAGTTCACAGAGTGAAAAAAATCCACCACAGATCATTAAGCACAAACGTTCTTCTTGGGCTGAAGCCACTGAGCCACAAATCCCTGTCGACTGCCAGCGAAGTGCCCCCACTCCTGCCCGGGGTGTCAGCTCTTCTCCTGGCACTGGGGCAGAGAGGGAGCGGGACGGGCAGAGCCGTAGTCCAGCACAGGACCACCAGTTTCGGGGTTTTGGAGCCTGAATTAAAAGAAAAACAAAACACATTGTCTTTAGATCACAGGTGATGGGTTATGAGATACTAAACCAGCCCTGAGTTTGCTCTGTGCTGTTACACCAGAGGGAGGAGATGAGCATTTGTGAGGGATGGGAGACAGTGCATCAGCAGAGCAGTGCCTGCCGTGGCCGAGCGCAGGCAGCAGCTGGGCACTGGGCATGCGGGGACGCTGCCTGCACCGCAACACAGGGCTGGGAGTCCCCGGGCCACGCCAGCCCCTGCTCCTGCAAGTGCACTCATGAATCCACGGTGCTTTTCCTCCATCCTCGGACACATCCCAGTCTACATCCCAGTGTCTTTGTGTCCTTTTACACCTATTTGTTCTTGTGCCACCAGTTTGAAGGGCTCTTCTGCCTTTGCAGTTTGCCCTCCTGGTGCGGGCACAGGCAGAGACACATCATCCTGCTGCTGTTCCCCTGGGCTCCGCTTCCCAGAAGATCAGCCCCCCCCCGTCCTCCCCTCCTTCCCTGCCCTGACATGGTGCCAGCTCGAGCTAATCTCCCCCAAACACAGATGATAAGAACCGTCGGCCATGGAGGAAACACGGGTGTGAACCGTCCCCTGCCTGCCTGCGCCACCTCTCGAACCTACTGGAAGCACTGCAGGCCCCCCGCACCCTCCTCGTCTTCCTCACCATCCTCCTCTTCCTCGTCCTTCTTGCCCTCCTTACCTTGGGGCACACGGGACTTCCCATGGGTGGCTGTGGCCCTGCGTGCCCTCCTCCCCCAGCTGTGAGCTCCCACTGCTGCAGGCCAGCGCTTCCATCAGTGCCCAACGCTGGTCCCCGTTGCTCTGCCGAGTGTCCCCTCTTCCCAGGAGTCAGTGTCCCCCGGTCCCCCCACAGCACTGGGACCAGCACAGCCCGCGCGCAGGATGGAGGGCTGGGGCAGGGGACCTGCGGGGTCCGTGTGCGAAGGGACGTGACTGCGGTTCGGGGAGCGGGGGTTGAAGAGGGCACACACTTTGGGGTCCACCGTTTCAGGGTGCTCTGAGGGAACACGAGCAGGAGGTGCAGTGGGGCAATGTGAATGTGTGGCTGTGTGCCCAGGGGCTGTGTTGGGTGGCAGTGTGTGTATAGGGGCAGCGTGTGTGTGTGTGCAAGGATGGTGTACGTGTAGGGGCCGTGCTCGGTGGCAGTGCGCGTTCCGGGGCAGCTCAGGTGTGTGCATGGAGGCTGTGTTGGATGGGTCAGTGCGTGCAGGTGCCCGCAGGGCTGCGCGTGGGCGTCGGGAGCGCTGGGCAGGCTCAGTCTGTGGGTCACAGACTCCCACCACGCTATCGCAGTTACAACCCCCACGCTGCTGTCCCCACCGTCCTGCCAGAACACATCCAGGCTGTGCCTGTGCCAGGGGGACCTCAGCCGGTACCCCGCTGCCAGCCCTGAACCCAACCTGTGCCGGGGGGGGACACACACAGGGACGCCTCCGCCCTAACCCTAACCCTAACCCTAAGCCCAACCCTGCAGTCATCCTGTGCCGGGGGGGACGGACCACCCATCCTGCGCTGATGCGAGCCCTAACCCTAATCCTGACCCAAACCCCGCTGGTGCCGGGGGGCAGAGACCCCCCCCCGTGCCGGTGCCGGTGCGGCGGGGAGGAGCGGGGCGCGGCGCTGCCCGGGGNGGCGGGGCGGGCCGGGGGCGGGCGGTGCTCCCGCACCGCATATAAGGGCGGCGGCGGCCGTCGGGGGCACCCGTGCTGGGGGCTGCCAACGCGGAGGTGACACCATGGTGCTGTCCAGCGCTGACAAGACCAACGTGAAGGGCGTCTTCGCCAAAATCGGCGGCCATGCCGAGGAGTACGGCGCCGAGACCCTGGAGAGGTACGTGTCCATCCCCGTTGTCGTCCCCTCTCCTGCCTGTCCCCGACTCCCTCCCGCCTGCCCCCATCCTCTCCCCATCCACAACTGTCCCTGATCTATGTGACCCTGTCCCTGTCTCACCCATCCCCATCCGTCCCTGACTCTCTCTGTCCCCCAGGATGTTCGCCACCTACCCCCAGACCAAGACCTACTTCCCCCACTTCGACCTGCAACATGGCTCCGCTCAGATCAAGGGGCACGGCAAGAAGGTGGCAGCTGCCCTGGTCGAGGCTGCCAACCACATCGATGACATCGCGGGTGCCCTCTCCAAGCTCAGCGACCTCCACGCCCAAAAGCTCCGCGTGGACCCCGTCAACTTCAAAGTGAGCACCTGGGAAGGGGTGACCAGCCCGGCTCCCCTCCTGCACCCCCCTGGCCACCCCCTCGCCTCACCCCCTTTGCTAACCATTTTCTTCTGCCTTTCAGCTGCTGGGCCAATGCTTCCTGGTGGTGGTGGCCATCCACAACCCCGCTGTCCTGACCCCGGAGGTCCACGCTTCCCTGGACAAGTTCCTGTGCGCCGTGGGCAACGTGCTGACTGCCAAGTACCGTTAAGACGGCACCACGGCTAGAGCTGGACCCAACCCACTGCCAGCCCGCCGACAGCCAGCAGCCAAATGATCTGAAATAAAATCTGTTGCATTTGTGCTCCAGCCCTGGCGTCCTGCTCTGGTTTGCTGCCCGTGGGGTGGGAGCGGGAGGGATCTGCTCCGGGGGTCTGAACTGGGGGTTCCCCCCCTGCCAGGTGGGCACGCGGAGGAGATGGGCTCTGGTTTTGCTGTCTCCGAGAGGAGGTAGCGTTTGGGTGGTGGTGCCCGGCAGGCAGACGCTGCTCTTCGGGAGCAAGCAGAGCATTTCCAGGCACCGGTGGAGGGAAAAGGCTCACGGAGAGCAGCCAGAGTCTGGCCCTTGGGAGCTCCCTGCAACCCCAGCCCGTCCTGGCCAGAGCACCACGCTGGGAACCCCTCTTGCCCCACCAGCCCCGTTGCACCCCTTGCCCTCGTTCAGGCCAAATTGTTGGAGATATCTCCTCCTGGAAGTGCTTGTGGGAGACAGTGGGGTAGAGGGGCTCCCGGCGCCTGTGACCCTCTGCGGGGTGGCACAGCAAGGACACCCTGAGGATCCCCAAAAACGTAAGGGCATCTTTCTGTGCATCCCCAGCACACAGGGCTGTGCAGCATCGTAGGACTTCTTCTGTTTCCACCTAATGCTGCGTTGCTGGGGTGTCGCTTTGGAGGGGTCCTGGGGGACTGGCAGGCTGGGGGAGATGGCAGGCATGGTGGACTGCAAGGGGAGCAGCCCCACATCCTGCTCTTTGGGTCCCGAGCTGCAGCGGGGCAGGAAAACAAGCACGGGCAGTGAAGCAGTGCTGGGTGCCGCAGTGCTGATGTCCACGCAGCCCCCCGCCCTTATCGCAGCCCGCAGCAGGGCGGCCGTGGCGGGTGGCTGATAAAGGCAAGCGTGGGCTCTCCTCCAGCTGTGGGTGTGGTGGGAGACGGGGCAGCAGATAGTCCCGGGGGGCTACAACCTGCCAGGTGCTGAGTAAGGCTGCCCCGTCCCTGCCAGGGCTGGGAGGTGCTCGGTACCGGGGGGGAAGGTTCGAGAAAGTCTCGGGACGGCTGGCGCAGCCACAGCACGGAGCCAAGCCGAGGTTGCCACCAGCCTCTTTGCTCCCTGGCACTTGCAAGGATGGACACTTGCCCCAGCCCCACAGCCTCCAGTCACCAGCAGTGAATGCACCAGAGGCAGGAGAGACCCCCAATGAGTCTGGAGGCAGAGGGAGGCCCTCCAGCCCCCAGGGTTCCTCCGCTGGCATCGCGACGCCACGTGCCCACCACAGCTGGGCACGGCGAGGAGGGGAAGGCAAAGCTGGTCGGTGCATCACTGACCAACCTGATCCCCCTTTGCATGAAGCAGGGTGTTGGAGCTGGTCGCACCCTTCCAGCCGACATCACCCGGACACAGCTGTGGGCACAACTCTGCTCCACAGACAACTTCTGCTTCCCAGGGAGCTCAGGGGGAGCAGGGCATGGTGAGGGGGTCAGGGCACACGGGTGTGCAAGACGGTGTGGACTAGTGTGTAAAGCACCGGGGAGAGCCAGCATCAAATCCAGCACAGACTTGGGGTGCTCCAAACCCGGCCACAGAGGACTCCAGTGGGGTCCTTATGTACATGGGATGTGCATAAGAGGGCAGGTGTACGAGCAACGCAGGGGACAGTATGTGCGTGGAGGGGCAGGGGGTGGCAGATGTCCCCACTGCCTCTCCGCCAGGCTTTTCCTCCCACGGCGTGTTGTGGCCTTAGGCAGGACACGTCGTGTGGCAGCCGGCAGTGTCCTGGCTCTGCAGCGCCTTCCCAGGGCTCTGCCCGGCCAAAGAACCGCTGAACTCCGAGGAGCCAGGATGAGTTTTGTGCCAGCCATTTGTCCCTGCTGCCACAAGATGGGGACCTCAGGCCGTGGTGCCTTATCGGGGCCAGGCAGAGGGTGCAGAGGGCCAAGCCTTGGTCCTGCCTGTGGGGCTGAGCTGGAGCCTCCAGGCAGGCAGCCATGGTGGGCTTCCAGCCAGCCCCAGGTCCAGAGCATGCTGGGGACACTGGTGCCAGCTCGGAGGGGTGCAGGAGCCCTCCCCAGAAGCCCATGTCCAGCGCTGGGTGCCCCAACAGCCAGGCACCCCATGTGTCCCTGTCCCAGCACACAGCCCTGGGGTCCCTTCACCCAGCATCCCTCGGTGGCCGCAGCCGGGACACAGCCCACCCGAGGGGTCAGACACACTGACAGCAGCTTTCTACAGCTTGGCTCTCCCTCAGCTAACGTTCCTGCCCCGCTGCCCCGGGACCTGCAGGCAGCGTGGCAGCGGTGGCCCGGAGCAAAGCAGGTCCAGTATTTACCCCACTGTTGGCCCAGGCCGGTTTTGCAGCTGGTACTGCCACAGCCCTGGTGCTGAGGAGAGAGGTGGAGGCAACCTCTGCGTCGCTACAGCAGTGGCAGCCCGAAACGGCACCGGGCAACGTGGAGGAGGTGGACTTTGGGGGCAAAACCCCCTGATCCAGGCCATGGAAGCGCTCAAGAGGCAGGGTCACAGTAGGCAGCTTCAGGGGAAGAAGGAAGATGAACATCTTCAGGTGAGACAAAAGCCTGTTCTGATGTCTCCACTATCTGGAGGCCTTTCTCACCACTCATCAACATTTATTCTTGATGGACAAAGCATCTATGGTTCAACGATACCCACAAAACAACACAGTATTTTGTTATATGATAGCCACCAAGGCAAGCGGTGTCTCAGAGCTCGTTTTTATTGAAAGAGCAACTAAAATGACATCAGGAAACAAACTTGACGGTTATGAATTACCTGATCACAACACTTTTACCAGTCTCTTGAGGGGCTGCAAACAGCATTGTCCAGGTAGATTGGGTACTACTCTTATTAATGTCTGATAAATAGTCATGGCCCCAGAGAGTGCATCCCGGAAAGGGACACGGAAGTACATACTCCTGGAGGAAGTCAAGCATCCATGGGGAGTTTACTAGGAATTTCCCATTCAAAATTTAGCAGAGAAGCAGCATGAAGAAACAGAATTCCGTTTCTCCTGGAAGCTGATCTTAGGACACCAGTTGAGAGGTCCTCTTGCTGGAAAGAGGAGGGAAAACATCATGTGTTTTACAAACTGTTCTTCTGTTTATACATCCCATATGCCAATAGAATAACTCATGATTGATGCAACCTATAGGTCTTTTGTTGAAAAACTGCTGCATAAGCAGTTTGTTTGCCATGTATTTGGACAGTTACTCTTTCCTAAATGTCGGATTTTCCATACTGAACTGATCTCTCTGATTTGCCTGGATAATTCTGAATTTTAACCCAGTGCTTTGGGGTGCTCGCAATCCCTCCAGCTCAGGAACATCTGAGAATTTAATAAGCGCATTCTCCTTTACAACACATAAGTTATTGATGAAAGGACAGTGAATAATAATGTTGAACCAAGGACTGGAATCTGTCACAGAAGGAAAACAGACTCATCTGAAATGATTCATTCTTGGCAACGGCCACGGTTATTACTCATCTCTTTCTTCGATTAAATGTCCCACTGTTTTGTTGTGATTTGAAGTTGACTGGTTTATAGTTCCTTAGTTTCCTCCTTTTACCCCGCTAATGGTAAGAGACCCTCTTGTCTTGTTTCTGCCACCCCGTCACCCTCCACCCTTCCCAAAGACACTGTTTGGAGATGGCTTCAATCAGTTGCTGAGGCAAAGGGGATTTTTTTCAGGCAAGCAGTCTGAAAATACTGGAATGATTGAAATATACTTTAACCCACACTTTTTAGGATCCCTCCGCCTTCTCCACTGGCTGTTCTGCCAGTGGGAAAAGTAAAAGTGGTCATAGAAGACAGAAAATAGAGTCAGCCTTCACTAAAATGCCAATTTTGATGAAGGACTTCAAACATTTTCTCTCCTTCCTTTCCTAAAAGCAGAGACTGCTCCCAGCTGAGTGGTCACATCAAGCACAGCCATACAAGCCCCTTCAGATAGGACGGGGCTGATAAAAACAAGTATTTGCAGAACTTAAAGCTGCTCTCCTTTGCCATCACAAGAAGTTCAACACTGCAAGGGATGTCTGAGAAAACCTCCTGGCTGATCCCCCGCAGAGCTGGGTTCTCGTTCTGTGAGCTCCCGTGACCAAAATGGCATTAAGCATCACCCTGTCGCTGGAGATGTTCACAACAGAGTCCAGGTCTTGGATTTTATATCTGGGAGGAGAAGGAGCAGATCTGTGGTGACACGACGTTGGCCACTGATGCCTTCCCAGTGCCGTCACTGCTGTTTTGAAGCCATTCATCAGCTAAACAGCAGAAACTTTCCACAGCCACTTTGCACTGTTTTCCCACTTTCTTTTTTTGTGGCTGACCATGTCTTTTTTGGTAATTGTATCTAGCCAGGTTTTTGCTCCAACTGCACCACTAGCAACCCTTTTCCGCAAGATTTTTCAGCCAGGCCTGCTTGACATTGTCCACTGGGGATTTTGTCCCCCATTTTCACGAAAGAGTCGGGAATTGAATGGAAATGCAAAAATTTTCTCCCTGCTGGTCCCCTTGTCTTCCTACCACACACCAACCAGATCTGAGATGATCTGAATTTTCTCAAGGATGGTGAAACTGAGAACATAGGAAATGCTCTGCTGGTCAGATCATCGGTTCTTCTCTCCCGGTGTTGTTTTCAGGAGCAGGAGATGCCATCAGGGAAGAGCATGCAAGCCTCGCCGTTTCTGATTGTGCTCCTCCACCATCCATGGCAGCAGTAATAGCAATTTCAGAGGGTACGTTCCTGCCTGTTGCCTGCAGCGTCTGTCTGTTGACCTGCTGCTCATGAATTTGCTGTACCTTTTACAAACCTGCTGATCCTATTTGTTTCCACAGCCTCCTGTGGCAGCAAGTTCCAGAAGTTCATTCTCCCTCCTGCCCCATATAAAGTCCCTTTTATTCATTTTAAGCCAATCTATTAGACTCATCAGTGGCCTCTTGGTGCAGAATCTGACGAGCACCAGGTCCACATTCACTTTATGATTTTGTAAAGTTGGCCCTTTCTGCTCCACCTTCTCCAGGGAAAAATCCCAGCCTTTCCAGGACCTCCTCATACCGCAGCTGCCCCATCCCCTTGATCATCTCAGTTGCTCTGCTCAGGGATCTAAGCCCACTCTGTCCTTCGATCCAGAGGTCAGATCCGCACAGATGTGGGTGCACCAAGCTGTCACACAGCAGGCAAAAGATGCCCTCTCCCCCTTTTTTGAGAACCCTTCCTGATGACATCACCACGTTTTGCTGGCTTCTCGGACTGCTTCTGCAGATCAAAGCTACAATTTCGGTGAACCACCAATGAGGACTCCAGCGTCTTTTCCCTGAGCTGTAATAGCCAGTTCAAGTTCAACCTCCTCTGGTTTAGACCATATTTCCCTGTCTGTGTCACCGTACCTTTATCCACACTGAAACGATCGACCTCCTGTTTTTCCTATTTGTGAGTAATGCTGAAAGCTGCACATAGCAAAGCTCCGCAGATGACATCAAACAGCCTTTCGCCAGCCTCCTGCGGTGATGGAGCATCACCCGACGTATCTGTCCAAAGCTAAAGCATGCAACTCTAAGAGCAGATTATTGATCTGTATTCCAGGGACACAGTTCTTCATTACACTCTTCCTTTCCAGACACCCTGTCACGGTGACTTCAACTGGCAATGAGCTGGGCAGACACAACTCAACGAGGATCTAGCTGGAGATGGTTAAAACATAGTTTTTTACTCCTTGTACCAGAACCAGACAAACAGAGACAGGGGAGCAGACTCTGCCAGCTCTGTGCTCTCCAGAGACCTTTGCACATGGCCGAGAGGATCCCAGCTATGGATTTATGGAAAGCAATACAGCAAAATGTGCATTGCAGCTGCTCGGCCAGAAAGCTTTTATACCTCCTTCAATGGTTGAGCAGCCGAGTGCCATTATTAATAGTAGAAGTGTATTTATCAGAATTCATGGGTCAGCATTGTTAAAGCTCCATAGATTCGACTTGGACAGGTCACCATTATTTATTTTTCCAGATCGTAGCTTCAAACTGGGATATTTTCAATATATAGTCCAGGTTTCTCCCCAGGCCTGTTTGAAACATGGTAGGAAATACGCTCTCCAGCGCAGGGTCTTCCACTCGTGTCGGACTTCTGAGGAGGGACTGAGCTTGAGGACCAAAGAGCAAGGAGCAGATGTGGAGAGCCCTAACCATCAGACGGGCACCTGCGGTATATTCACAGCCAGGGGTGTCACTAGGCCAGACAGAAGCCCTGGCGCAGCCACGCTCCCTCAGATTTCGGCATAGACAGAAGCTCACCAGAGGTTTTCTAAACATTGCAGTTTTGGTTGCCACCACAAGAGGAGGCAGATATCACCACAGCTGGATCTTCTGCCTGGCTGCAGGTCACAGTGATCCATGGGTGGCTGTTTGTGTCCGCCTGCGGCACTGCCTGTGGAAGTGGAGAAGCTTCAGCTTCAGGTCCAGGTCTGGAGGAAAAGGGAGAGACGGCATTTCACCCTCCCGGGGTCAAACTCACCCCTTCTTCTGAGACTGCAAGGCCGCTTCACCAAAGGGGAGAGGAGCAGCCCACAGAGTCACTAAGCTGAGGACATTTTAGTGTCCTCATGTGTCTGGAGCAGCTGTCAGTCTGGAGGTAACACGTCCTACAGCATCCACCACCCCAAATGCTGCCATTGAACACTGGAATGCTTTTCTTGGGGAACAAGTTCAATGTTGTTGATCTGATTCTGCACCACATTAGGTACGTTTGAATTGTGCTCAGATCTCTCAGATCTTTGACTTTGAATTTCTTTTTTTTTTTTTTTGTCCCTTAAGAGGAAAATAACTATAAGTAGAGACAGCGCTGCAGGGAAGTCATTCATAAGGATTGCTTGATGATGATCTGATACCTTTAAAGTGGAGTGAAGGCCAAATGAATGTAGAATGAGAATAGAAGGGTTTGTTCTTTGCTTAGAACAATTTTTGAGCAACAGCAAAATCAACTGGGAGAACTCAGAGCTAATGTGGAAGGGACTGGCCATTCCCTAGAGAAAACATTGCAAAATTAATTTACATCCCAAAGGAGCAGGAAAAACAAGAGACAAAGAGTGTAATACCTAACTGGAGTGTGATTTTATCAAAAGGATATTAGGAATAACAAGGAGATTATGAAAAATGGCGAGGAGGACTAGCCATTAAAGAAGGCTTTGATTGATGTTCACAATATGCATGAGTGCAGCAAGAACAAATAAATCCATCAAGTTGTGGGTGAAGATCTCAAAGCTCGGTCATGAGCTCTGTTGTAAGTCATGAGCCGTGTTACAGCCGCATCATGTGGTGCTGGGACCACAAAATTTAGCCTGGAGAAAACATGGATTAGTGAAAGAACTGTAAGATAGAGCTCAAGAAAATAGGGAGTTGATAACAAGAGTGTTGAAAGGGAATTATTGGGTTGGAGGGAAATTACTGGTAGAATCTGGCCTTGGATCTGGCCCTGGAATTTTTATTAATGGCCAAAATATTTAAAAAAAAAAAAAAAGTGTGGGTGCTGTCACTATAGAGGAGGAGCGGGATATCACAGGATACCTGCATGGCCTCAAGGATCAACATAGCAGAAAGGGGATGATATCCTCATACCCAGCAAAAAGATGTGGAGGAAGCTGCTGCTGTCGTTAGGCAGGACACATTCCAGGAGGAGAGCTCTGAACACCCGGGGATAGCGTTACACAGGGACAAATGGAAATGCACGGGCAGGGAACACATCTAGGCTGGGAATTAGGTCCCTTCCCATCCCGTGCTTTATGTGCTCAAGCTTCTGGGCTGACTTCAAGGAAGTCTTCTTATAAATTAGATGAGGGCATTGCTAGCTATTGACTGCATAAGCTGCTTTGATTGGGCTTTCCATGATGTCAGAGCTCCTAGAAAATGACCGGCTCTTCCCTAGGGAATTTCTTTCCCATACCTAGTAAACTCACCACAAGTATATCAGGCCCATGAGAGCAAGAACCAAAGATTTTGAGCTCCTGAAGTAATAACTCCATCTTCAGGGAGTTTGTGGTTGACTGAAATCAGATCTGAAGTCCTCAAGCAAGCTGACCCATAAGCAAGTGGTGGGATTTTTGCCTGAGCAAGGACTCTGAGGTTGCGTCCAGACTCCGTTATTCTCTTGGAGAACACAAACACATCAGCAGAAGTCCCAAAGAAAAGGCATGTAGGAGGGAAGGTCCTTGACTCTTTTGGAGACCATCAGAAAATCAGAGAACGAGTTGACTGTCCCTACGGAAGCCACATCTCTCGTGAGTCCTGTGAACGTGGCAGATATGCAAGAGCTGAGAAGGTGATCGGACTTTCTTGGGACGCGTATAAAATCCCCCTTCAGACTGAAGGGCTGAGGCTCCCCAACAGTTTCATTTCTGGGGGGCAGCTACCAGCTGTTTCCGACTGAGGCATGTTCATGTTTGAGCTTTCGGGTTGAACTAATCTCAAATTCCCATCTCACTTTCTCTTTGCATCGCTGAGAAGCAAACCCACCGGGCTGTGTCTCCCGCGGCAGCACCCTGGTTCCACCACCCCCACCCCCCTTTTCCCCAGGGCACCTTCCCACGGGTCCAGGGCGCTCCAGGGGTTTTGAGCCCCCCCCC
>VUYV01000437.1:366706-397869 GCA_008711295.1 Anarhynchus alexandrinus
GCTCGGGGATGCTGGGGGGCAGTCTGGGATTGCTCGGGAGGGCCCGGGGCAGTTTGGGTATGCTCGGGGGCAGTTTGGGGATGCTTGGGAGGGCTCAGATGCAGTTTGGGGACGCTCGGGGGCAGTTTGGCGATGCTTGGGGATGCTCGGGGGGCAGTTTGGGGATGCTCGGGGATGCTTGGGGGCAGTTTGGGGATGCTTGGGAGGGCTCAGATGCAGTTCGGGGGTGCTCAGGGGCAGTTTGAGGATGCTCCGTGGGGATTGGGGCTGGGAGAGAGAGGTGAGCCAGGCTGGGGGGCTTTGCTGCCCACCCCGGGAGCCGGCGGGATCCCAGGGGGTGCAGAGGCACCGGTGGGAAACCAACTGGGTTACATGAAAGCGAGTGGGGGCTTGTCTGCTGCACAGCCCCTGAAGCTGGTCCAAGTCCTACAGCTCCTGCCAGGGGTGGCTTTGAGGTGGCTCCATGATTTCCCGAGTGATTTGGCTGCTTGGGGGCTCTATGGACCGTCTCCGGTGGAGCAGCACTGGTGTTGGGCTCTGTGGAGCAGCGAGAGGTCAGGCCTGGACCCAGAGGGGTTTCTGCTGTATTTGCGGCAGCAGTGGCTGTTTCGCCTGGTTTTGCTTTGTTTTCAGGTTACTTTACTTCCAGTGCCATGGGGTTTTGGCAGAGCAGTGGGCTGCTCTTCGTGGTGGTGCTGGGGGGTTTGGGGTCCCCGGGGACCATGCCTCCCCCTCCGGAGGGTCAGCCAGCGGGTGCGGTGGTGGAAAGGGCTGGGGAGGTGACATTGTTTGCCTACTTCACCCCGTCGCGGAGGTAGGCTTGTGCCCCGGCGGTGGCTATCTGTTGTCGATGGTGGTTATGACTTCCTCATAGCCTGCGAAGCGTGGAGGCTGCTCCGGGGAGCCGATGGGGGAAGATGGCCTTTTGCCCCAGGCCCACCCTCCTCTGGCATCCTGCTAGCTGGGTTCCCAGCCCTGGAGAGCTACCCTGCACTTGAGGTGTGGTGGTTGGGCTGCCTCGGCGCCGTCCCGCCGGCTGGGGGAATGCCTCTGCAAGGTTAGGTCTGGAAGCTGGTGAAGATCAGCACCTCCCCAGAGGAGCGAGGAGTCCTCTTTCTGGAACATTTCAAGATGTATTTTTGACCCGGGCTAAAGGAATAGGGTTTCTGTTACGTTATAAATGGCCAAACATCCTTCTACGTCTTGTCCAGAGTCAGACTGATCGCTATCTGTATAGCTTTACGCAGCATCTGCTTTGAAATGAGGGCTTCATCCTTTTGATGGGAAGCCCTGAAAGCAGCAGTCAAGCTATCATTTCCTAAAATTACCATGAGATCATCTTTGGACAAACACATCCGAGCTCTTGCAGGTGGCTCTTTATGCTGAAATTCAAATAACACGTCTCCTCCCTGCATCCGTGATTCTACCGCGTTTTGTTTCTTGTCTTAAAAACACTTGTTTTTTGCATGATACGTTTGAAATCCGCTTACGTGAAATCTGTATGGGAGAGGATGGAAACAACATCCATGTGACAGCTCCCTTGCTCAGTTTAAAGGGTTGTTTGACATCGTGGGGGAGCCGAGTGGGACTTTCCAGGTGCCGCCGTGCTGGCATGGAGCGTACTGAATGGATGGGGACAGACACATACAGAGCACGGCAAATACTAGAGTACGCGCTCTCGATGCAAATGGGCTGCCGGAGCGCCCGCCTTGCCTGCAGTGACCTGTCTTTCTGGCTTTTCTCTGCTGATACTCAGTTTATCTGCCTGTGGTATTTCCTTGTCAGCCCAGGCGGAGGGTTCTCGGTCCCTGGGTGCAGCTCTCGGGTGCGCGGCGAAGCCTGCGAGCGGGGGCTTGGCCACCTGGTGCCACGAAAAGCTGTTTGCAAGCGGACTTTGTCCACGCCGGCGTCTTGTTGGTACAGCCGCGGCTGGTGCTGACCTGCTGGCAGGTCTGCCTGCCTGCCCTCAACCCGGTACTTGTGCTTGAGCTCGCTCCGAATAATTGAGCAGTCCTTCATAAATAGCACGGCTGATCGCTTGAGTTTGTAATTTTGCAGCCTGCCTGCCCTTCTCTTCCCCCAAAACCACACAAATTGTGCTTCGGCTTCGTGAGGACGTGCTGGATGGGTGGTGATGGTGGCTGTTGGCCGTGCAGAGCCTGACGGTCGGTGGGGTTGGAGCAGCTTACATCAAGGCAGAAGGGCTTTTCCCCGTGCAGGTTGTCTGATGGGACCTGTTGCGTTGAGCAGGGCCAGCTCTGATCATGCTTTGTGTCCATGTCCACGTCCACCCTTGTCCTGAGCCCAAACATCTCCAGAAATGAGCACACCACGTGCATGCGGAAGGCGGCTGGCGGTATAGGCGCCACCGATTAAAGACCATTCCCTTCTGTAGCTCCCGTGTGTGAAACGTAACTGGGCTTGTAGGGGACAGCAGCCAGCTCTTGTCTGTGGTAGCCCACGCACGGCGCTGGCGTTGCAGCCCAGGAGCATTTGCTTGAAAAGCCCCTTTTGTGGTCTCTGCTCCTTGCTGGCCCAGAGAGCGGCGTAACCCCGGCGTGGGGACAGCAGCGGGGCGGCTCTGCCCACGGGCCGTGGGCTTCTCGCTGTCCTGCTGGAGGCTCGCCTGTCCCCACGCATTCGGGTGCTGCAACCGTGGCTGGAGCCTGTGGGCGCGCAGCCGGGGCAGCCCCTGCGGCGAGGCGAGGCGGCCACGCTCTTCCTCCTCCAGCGAATCCTCCGGTCGGCTTGCATGGCTGGTATTTCTTGCTTTCCTGTTTCCTCCTTTCCCTGATGGGTTTGCAGGGTGCCCGGAGGCTTTGGCTTGGTGACTTGCCAGGGAATTAAACCCATGATTACTGTTCCTGTCTCTTTGCAGCGCCGTGGGTGCGCGCCGGTGTGCGTCCTGCTTTGGGGCATGAATCGTAGTTCCTGCTAGGATTAGGTTCCGTTTGGCACAAAGTACATCCCAAGGCTCTGGTCCTGCCCGAGGACTGTTTTCCTCTTTCTTTGGCGTCTCGCTTAAACTCGGTTGGGTCCTCTGTGTTTCTGCACAACGCGTCCCCGTGCGGCGCTGGAGGAAGGCAAGTTCAACCACGCTCGCTGCTTTGTTCTCTGGTAGAAAGGAGGAATCTGCGTCTGAAAGGCGCCACGGTTTCTCCCCACTCCAGGGAATTCTGGAGTAGAAAAGGAGCATCTGGGAGGCCTTGGCAGAGATGTGAAGACATCATCTTCTACCCCTTGCTGAGTGTTACGAACCTTGTTTTTGGGCGGGTGGCGTGGCCTCGGCTCCGCTGTCTCGGTGCAGTTTTGCCACGTTCCCAGCCCTGGTGTGGTGTTTCTTTGCCATCCCCGAGTTGCAGCCTGGCTGGTTTCTTGCTGACAATAACACTAATGCATAATTTTGCCGGTGAGATTGCCAGCAGGCTGGGGGGGATCCGTAGGCATAGCTGGGCAGAGGGATGGATGGATGATCTAGCTAGCCCTGATGGTACTTCAACTGAGTAGCCGTCATCCTCTTTCACGACCTTCCAGCCTACCCTAGGGCTGTTCTCACTATCCCAGCAGCTTTTCTTCCCAGTGGGAAAATTGTCAGACTTTGGAAGGTACATCTGAAAGCAGAGTTAGGTTTGCAGCACATGCATTTCTATCACGTTGCATGTCACGGGAAGCAGTGTGTTGGGCGGTACGTGTGTCCTGAGCTGGGTAAGACCGATAACATCAGCCCGTGCACTCAGCAGAGACCGACGAGGGCACAGCTCTTGCCTGTTGGCACCGTAAACCGCTGCTGGAGCCCAGAGCACCTCTGTGCTACCTGCTCCCATCTGCTCGGCACCGTTTGTCCCAGGGGTTTGCTGCTGCCTCCTCCATTGCCTTTTCGTGTGCCATCAACTTTTCCTCCTAAGCTTTTCCTCCTCAGTGTCTCCGGTGATGTGTCATCTTCAGAGCACATCTTGCAGAGCGTAGTTAAGGCATCTTTTAGTGCTCTCTGGCTCCGGGTGAGGGGTTTGTAGCAGGGCTGTGGGCAGTTCTGGCTGGAGGAACAATATGGATCGCCACATATCTACTAGTGGGACTGGGGTGAGAAGTCAGGGACACAAAGGGCTCCTCTCCAGCAGCCTTAGAACTCCTGTGAGCTTCTGTGGGTGGGGGTAGCGCTGCAGCCTGCCCCCAGCAGCCCCCCCAGCAACTGCGGTGCTCTCTCCCTTTCAGACTCCCTGTATGTCTCCGAGTACTTCTCTCAGAGCGCACAGAAGCTGTCCTTCTACAGCTGGTATGGGAACGCCAAGCTCTTCCACTTCCACGTGCCAGAAGACACTGTGCTGCTTCGCTGGCTCCTGCAAGCGTCCCGGGGGAAAGGACCTGAGTGCACCAACATGGAGATCACAGTGTACCTATGTCCCTGTGCCAGCGCTTGCCCACGGGGGCTTCCTGTCCTCCTCCTGTCCGTGTTGCTCATGGTGGGGTTGGTTGGTTGTAGGAGGCTGGGCATCTGTTCCCCAGTTGCAGCAGCCATAGTTTCTTACTATACTAGCACTAAATCTGTGTTTAAACCTGAAGGAGCATTTCATGTTCGCGTTACCAGTGGATCTGGGGCTGTCTATCAGATGTAGTGTCTAAGAGACACCTTAGAAACACCGGAGAGAGCTTCACAGTGAGGCTGGTGGTGCTGCTCGTGAGCAAAGGTGTTCCTGGGCCTTTCTGTGCCTGGCAGGCCCCTGCGCGTGGTACCACAGGATGTGGCAGGACTACAAGGGGCTCGAGAGGACCCAAACTGACTGGATGCAGACAAATTCTCCAGTACAGAGGAGCTGAAGAGACTGGGAACACTTTGTGAGGGGTGTGGGCTGTGTGTGGAGCAGAGATAGGAGAGGAGTGCCGAGTCCTGCAGACGCAAGAGCAGGAGAAGATTGCAAACTCAATGCCAGTGAAAGAAATGCTGCGTAAAGCAGTACTTGAGTTGTTGGGGGATTTGAGGTAAAAAAAAAACTTGCAAGACTTTGAGCTGTATCTTGGGAGGGTCCCAAGTTTCCTGAGCACGTTGTGGCTGTGGAGACACGTGGGTCTCTGGCACCTGCTCCACAGAGGTCTCGGGAGTGACTGAAGCTGCTTGGCTTGCACTTCTCTGGTCTGTCCTGGGCGCGGACCGGTGCTCTTAGTTGCTCCATAGCAGCTTGGCACAGATGATCTTCCTACTTTCTGCTTCCCGGAAAGGTTTCCAATAGTTTGGGGGTGTGAGGAACAAGGCAGCAGCGAAACCATACCCTGAGAAATGAAGACCAGCCCAGCCAAGCTCAAACAGGTTAATAACACATCACCTGTCACGTTTGCTGGTGGGACCTGCTGTGTCCATTGTTCTGTTGCAATGCTCTAGCAGTCCACAAGTGAGCAAATTAAACGCCAAATTGGCTGCCCAATTAAATATCCTGTGTATTACTTCGCTGCCTGCTTTTCTGCTACTTCAAATGTTGGGCTGCTTATCAGAAAAGCGGACGTGACGGTGTGCCGAAATCGGTCACGTGGGCCCTCCTTGGTGAGCATCTTCTTAGTCTGTCTGCCTGCCCCTCCTTGAAAGAGGAAATAGGGAAGATGCAGATCTTCGCTAGAAAATGAGAGCTCTTCCTTGACGATTTAGCCTATATGGGGAATTTGCTGATGGTTATAAAAAAGGAGTAGTCTTGCGGCTGGGGCTTAACCTTGGTAAGTGTGGAAATTTGCTTTCAGGCTTGACGGAACCATGTAAATCCTTATCTTAATAAGCAGCCAAGTTAAACCAATCTCCAAATAAATCCCGGATAAGCTAATAGCAGCCAGTCCTCACCAGATGAAAATGATGGCTCTTGTGGTCCACTTGAAAATGTGGGGTTTTTCCAGCCTGCTTCCTCTCCCATCCCAGGCCAACCTGGGTGTCCACTGATGAGTTTGTATCCCAGTTTGTCTTGCCAGCGTCTTTACATCCCTCACTGTATTCACATTCTGGTTTCTCTCGCAGGCACTTTCGCTACGGAGCCCCTCCTGTAATTAATCCACTGGGCACTCGTTTTCCTGCAAATGCGACCGTCCGTCCTTCCTACAGCATAAGCATCACTCTGAGCAGTGCTGTGCAAAACACCACCTTTGTGAATGTCACCACCCCTGCTGCCGGAGACTGGTTCATCGCTGCCCATCTCCCTGAGGCTGCAGGCAGGATTGAAGTGAAGGTGAGGGTCCTGGGGAGGGTCTCAGCCATCGTACTCTGCCCGGTTTGTCTCGCCACAGCTGACCCGTCTGCTCTCCCCCCCCGCAGGGTTTCTCCACTCCATGCCCCTATATGTTCCAGGCAGATATGTTTGTGCTCAGACTCACCGATATGCCTGTCCTGGAGCCTGGTGTTGCTATGCCACAAACTGTCGTCTCGCCTGCAAAGCCACTGCATGTCAAGTGAGTGAGAGCCACGGATGGAAAGACCGTGGGGGGGGTGGGATTTCCCACGAGTGCTGCTTTGGGGAAGCCACTGGTGTTCCCACGGGGGGCTGGAGCTGGGGGGTCTCCGAGGCTGTTTGCCGAGCTCCCTGCAGCAGTGCTAGGGTTTGCACGGGGAGCACACGAGTGCCCTTACCCAGCTCTTCCTAGGTGGTCTTAGAGGTTCAGCTGTGGGAATTTTAGTTCTTTGAGATGTTTCCCTCAAGAAGGATTTTCACAACACCAAGCAGGGCAGTCCAGTTCTTGCCAGAAAGCCCCGGGGACCGCGGTGGGTCGTGGTTGGCTTGTGTTGAGAGTAGCAGCTCTGAAACTGCTGGTCCCTCCTCCTGCAGGGTCTTCGTTCCCAAGCACGCCGCAGGGATGCGGTTTGAGCTGCGAAACTGCGTGACAAGCGAGAAAAAAGCGTGTGCCGTGCGGGCAGTGCTGGGCTCCATCACACTGCCCCAGTCCTTCCAGAGGATCCTCACCTGCACAGGGAAGGTGAACTGCAGCCTGGCCCTGGATTCTCCCCCCTGGGAGAAGTGGCTGCAGATCATGGTGGAGAGTCTCGGCGCTGCCAACGCCAGCGTGTCGCTGGAGATACTGGCTTCTTTCACAGGTGGGCTTCCACTTTCCCTAGCCCTGTGGGAAGGACCGGAGAGAACTTTGTGTCTACTGTGTCTCTCCTGGGCCTTTGGGTGGCTGGCTGTAGTGGCTGGTGTCCCCCAGCATGCTGGTTGCCTGGGCATAACCTTGGGGGATGAGACCTAGTTGTTGCTTTGGGGTCAAAAGTGAAGGTTCCAGTGTTCACCCAAACCTGCCTGTTTTGGAAATGCCTGAGAAGTTCAGGGTCTCTGAAGCAATGGTATTTTCCAAAGGCTGTTTGAGAAGCGGTGGCTGGCTTAAAATCTGGTGGGGAAAATAGTTTTGGGTAGATGCATCAGAGTGTAATGATATGTTGACTCTCGATTGACCATAAGCAGGCTACAGACAGGAAACCATCTCACAGAGGTTTACTTGGGGTGATGTCTTGGGCCGTAGTGAGGGGATGTCCCCATTTCAGGTGACACCTTGAGACTCAGGAGGTCATGAGGTCCTTCTGACTGTGATAGGCACCTTTGCATCCTCTTATTATGTGACCATAATCTCTGTTTGACTTTTGGAAGCTCGCCAACTAGGTACATTTGTAAAGTTTTCTTCTGCTGGGGGTTCTGCCATCGCCTCCTCAAAGCAAAGCCTCATCCCGTGTGCTGGAGGGCCGGGCGCTGGCAGCCGAGGTGTTAAGAGGAGAGCGCTAGAGTCTCTGGGAGCGATGGACAGGCTCCAGCAGTGGGACTCCAAGTGTCACATTCAGCTCCGTCTGCCCTGATGTGATGGCTTGTGCCCGTAGCTACGTTGGGTTAGCTTCTCTCTTCTGCTCAGCCTTGTCTGCTCACGTCTGGGGAACTGGTAGAGACTTTTATACAGCCTGTGGTTGTGGGACAGGTAAGTGCTGTGCTCTGCCACTGGCTAGTGAATGCTCCCTGGGTACGTTGATGTGTTACGATGCTGTGTGTTATCCCATCTTCTGGTCCCCCTCCCCTTCCCTGCAGCTCCAGGGCACTTCCACCCACTGTACCACTGTCTGCCGTCCATCAGTGTCCCAACTTGTGGATGCTGATGCAAGAGTTCCCCCTGCAAACGGTGCCTTTCAGGGGCTGTAGCCAACACTGCAGTGCATGAACCAGCTGAAATACCCCCAGTTTGTGCAATCACTTGAAGGTCTGGAGCTGCTGGGGCCCTGCCTGGATGAGGTGCTAGTCCTGGCTGCGCTGATTCCTCTCCTTTTTCTGCTTTACAGCTTGCAGACCGGGCAGTACCAGTTCGTTCCTTAACTTCAGCAGCCTGAACCAGAGCCAAACTGGTCCCAGACCAGGTAGCGCAGGAGCAGCGGGGAGCCCCGCTCTGTCTACTGGACAGGCTTCACGCAATGCGTCCAACCAGAGGAGCTTCTGTCTGCAGAACCAGCCCGTCGTTCGTGAGGACCTGGATGTGGTGTCCGTGCGCTACAGGCTCTTGAATGGTCCCAGCGTGCCCGTGAACTCCCTCTCCCCAACCCTCCTCCTCCTCAACCTGAACACTGGGATGGACAGCGGGGGTTCCCTCGTGGTCAGTCTCCTGCTCAACAAGGTGTGGATGCTGGTTGATGGGGTTGTCTCCCCTTTGCGGGGCTTTGTCCCTGCTCCTGGGCTGGTTTGTCAGCAAACTCCAGGGGTTGTAGGTACCGGTGGGACTATTCCTCTTTCTTTTTGTTGTCACAAAACGCCCTGAGCCTGTTTTAGCTGCTTCCAGCATGTCCCACCTGCCAGCTCCACTTCAAATGCCACAGCTTGCTGGCGTGCGGTGGCAGTGACGCAAAGGAGACAAAATGGCAAGCAGCTGCAATGCCATCTTCTCCACGGGAGCCTGGCACCTTGCCACCAGAAGAGGAGACCGAGCAGGGAAACACGGGGATGTTCCTGCCCAAGGCGCTGATTCCCAGGCTCCCGGTGACACCCTGAAATCGGCCCCCTGACATTCTGTGGCACTTCCTGAGGGCTGGAGCGGGGCTCAGCCCTGATGTCCGCTCAGCCCTGATGTCCTGCTGCCTCTGACTTCTGCCACCCTGTGCTCGTGCTGAAGCGATGTCTGAGCATCCCAGCTTTGGGGCAGTTCCCCGGCGCGGTCCCCTGGGAGGCTCTCTCCTTTCAGCCGGAGTGTAACCCGGTGGCAGTGCAGGGTGAGGCAGACACGGGTTTGCCCACAAAGAGCTGCTGAATTCATGGGTGACCTTGATCTGCAGGATTTATTGTCACCTGCCGCTCCCGTATACCGCGGGCAGCGTGGGAGATGAATTGTGTGTGGTGGGGGTGACATCGGGGCGCTCTGACATGGGACACTGCTCTGTTTGCACAGACATCCGTGAGCCTGGCCAACGCCACCGTGGTGGCGTGCGTGAGTGCTGCTTCGCCGGTGCTGTCCCTCAATGCCACGCACAACTGCAGCACAGGTATGAGAGACGCTGGCACCAGCTGCCAGCCCAGCTACGCCAGCTCAGGGCTTTGCTTTTAGACCTCGTGAGCTGTTAACTGACTCGGGGCTTTGGGGGGGTGTCCCAGGGAAGCTGATCTTGGCACGAACCCTCATGAGGTCTTCGTGCTGGCACATGCCCTGCGTGCTGGGGTGCAGGTGCCAGTGTGGCACCAGGAGTTAGTCTCTGCCAAAGGAAGGTCTGGTTACCATCTGGGGCTCTTCCAGCCTTGTTGGCAGGAGGTTTGGGGATGGTGAAGGCATTGCTGGTGTGCAGCAATGCCTAATGCCTAATGCTAAGCTCTGCCCTGGAGGACCAGCCAAGCAAACAGGCTGTTCCAAGTACCCTGAGAGCTGAGATTTAAAGAAAAAACAAGGGTCTCGGGAGCAAGGGTCCTCTCCATCTGCCTGGTGCCTCCTGAGGATGTGAGCAAGGAGCCATAGGAGCGTCTGATTCCTGTGCAATTGGTCTCAGGCTGGGATTGCTGTGGGCCCTTCTCCCTTAATCTTGGCACTTCACAGCACCATCTTTTCTGTCAGCTTTCTTCCAGGGCTACCCTCTGAGCGTGAGCGCGTCCTCCGCAGAAGCGATGCTGATTGTCCTGTACCCGCAGACGGATGACTGGTTCCTCTCCCTGCAGCTCATCTGCCCAAAGGGCCGGGGGTGAGTCTGGTGTATCATCCTGCCTTGGGGCCGGTTCGGAGCACTCTGCCTCCGTGTCCCGCTGCCCTTGGCTGGCCTGAGCAAAACCAAGCCCCTGTCCTCACTGCCGTGCCGTGGGCTCCTCTCACCTGGCAGCAGTTGAACTGTGGCTGCAGAGGGGAAAAGAGGCATGTGGCAGTGCCAACTTACTCTCTTGTGAGCACCCAAGCAGCTTGTCTGGTGCTGAGCTGGCACATCTCGTCCAGGCTGCGGGTGGCAGAGCCTGCCTGGATGAGCTTCCCCTTCCCCAGGTGGATTTTGAGGTGATAAATTGGTGAATGAAAATGCCGCTGTTACTCCTTCGAGGGGTCTCTGAGATGCAGGCAGCTGTGCCCATGCTCCTGCGGTTTGCCCTCCTGCTGGTTCCTGGCGTAAGGGGCTGAGTGTGGGCTGCGAAACAGCGCTGGTGATGCTGATCCTGGGTACCGGGGTCTGCTGTAGGGCTCTGGGGAGAGCTGGCTGCCACCTGGCACATCGGTTTGGTGGTCCGAGTGGAGAGGGAGCCAGCTCTGCTCCTAGCTCTTGGGAGGGATGGAGCAGATCCCAAAACAGCTTGCATGCACAAGCGTGGCCTGACCCTCTGGAGCAGAGTGCTCCCTGGGCACAAGGCTGCCCCGAAGGACCGGGGTACCAACGCAACCTGCCCTCCTTGCAGTGAATGTAATGCTGCAGAAGCCAAAGTGACCGTCTTCGCATACCTCACCCCCTGCTTCAATGACTGTGGGCCGTACGGACAGTGCAGCCTCCTGAGAAGACATGGCTACCTCTACGCTGGCTGCAGCTGCAAGGCTGGTGAGTGCCTTTTTCTAGGAAGCTTTGCCGTCCTTCCCAAGAGGAGGCCACATTCTCTGGTGGTGCGGTTTGGGTAGGGGAACCTGGGGTCTGCCGCGGCTGCCAGGAGCAGCCTGGTGTCGCAGTGCCTGCCCAAAGAGCCCTCGGCACACGTGGTGGCCTCTTTGGGAGCATCCTGGCTTCCCCAAGGGGTGCCAGGTTCCGGGAAGCACAGAGCAGCCCAGGGGAAGTGGGGAATCGGGCTGAGGACTGCTTGGAGTTTCACTTGCAGCTTGGAGTCCCCCAGGGCTTGGAGAGGTGCTTCTGAGCATCCCCAGAGAGATCGGGGTGCTGTCAGGGCTGCCTGAAAATGCCTGTGTCGGAGCCTGTGCCTTTCAGCAGGTTTGTTCCGTGGGGTCCCGGTACGGGATGCGATGAGGCCGGGCTGCCGTCCCTGTCCGTGCTTTGCCGTGGCACTCTGTCTCCTGCCGAGAGCCACCACGCAGGCCAGCCCTTAGACTCCAAGGTGCCCCTGGAGGAGGAACATCTGTGTCAGCTGCTAATTATGTTAATGAGATGAGAAGACTGGGCGGGAGTCAGTGGCGTAGGGAAGATGATAGCTCTGCGGTGCGGTGCTGGGGTGGGTCCGCGTACCTGTTCTCGGCAGAAGGACGAGGCAAAATGTGGTTCGCTGCTGCTTTGGGCCTGAGCCAGGACGTCCCTGCTGCAGTGCTGCTGGTGGGTGAGGAGCGAGATGGAGAACAGCATCCTAATTTCCCTGAGGGGTGCCAGGTTCTGGGAAGCACAGGACACCCCGAGGGAACCGGGGAATCAGGCTGAGGACAGCTTTCTGCTGAATCACTGGGAGCAAAATGCCCCATCTGCATATTCGTGACCCAGAAATTAACTGGAGAGAGCAGCCTTCCCTGGGCTGCGCCTGGCAGGGAGCCGCAGAAGGGGCAGAGTTGCTGCCGTGGTTTCTGGTGGCACTGTCGTGGGATGGATGCTACTTTTAACTCTGCTCCTTGACCGTGGAGTGCCTGTGCATACCCAGGCTGCCCTGTGACTGACCTCCTTTCCCCAAAAGGAGGGCGTGGGCATCCTAATCTTGAATTAAAATAATTTAAATTTAAAAGAAAAAAAACAGGTGACTGTCTCAGCTCAGTCCTTGGTATCCAGTCAGCAGGCTGAGAATTGTGCCCCGAGTCATGCGCTGTCCTCTAGGAAATTTTCACTCCCACTGTCCTGCGCAGACCTGGATGTCACCGCCGGCTGAGGCAGTGGGTTTGGCCACCCTGGAGAAGACGAGTTGGAGGGGGATCGAACTGAACCTGCCCACGGGGGTTACAGGGACCCTGGAGCCGGGGTCTTCTGGGGGAGCACAGGGGAAGGGCAAGAGGCCACAGACATAGGCTGCAGCAAGGCAACTTCCAGCTAAACTTAAGACAAATTTACCACTGTCAGAGTTGTTCAGCTTTGCATAGTATCCAGGTCTCCATCCTTGGAGATGTTCAAAACTCAGTTGGGCAAGGCCCAGAGCAACCTGAGCTGGCTCTGCAGTCTGCCCTGCTGTGACAGGAGGTAGGACAGTCCTCAGTGCTGTGGATCATGCCCTACCCTGGTTCCTGGGGTCTGTAGGGATCTTGCATCCAGCTTACACCATCACCTGAAGCATCTGAGCCTCAAATGTTTGATGTACCACCAGCAAGTAGCATATGTGTTGAGTTACTGTAAGGATGAAAAGTACCAGCCTGGTCAGACCCATGCTGTATGTAGGATGGCCTCTGCTGCGTGGGAACTACCTGGGGGATGTCCTCAGAGCAGACACAGGGCTCTGCTGGGGTTCCCCAAGACTTTCCACAGCAGAACATGCGATGAGTAATGAGACCATCCTGAAAACAGGAGTGCGAGTGGCTGATGGAGCAAGGGAGAGGAGGCTCAGGGATAGTCTCTGGTGACTGCTTCTTCTGAGGAGTCCCAGCCTCCTGCTGGGTGGTGCAGGAGGACAAGGCAGGGCATGTGAGATCCACACAAGCCTCTCTCTGCTCTGCAGGTTGGGGCGGGTGGAGCTGCACGGACTATACTAAGGCGCAGTCTGTTGGTGCACAGAACCTGGCCACCCTCCTGCTCACCCTGAGCAACCTCATGTTCCTGCCGGCAATAGCGGTTGCTGTTTATCGCTACTACCTGGTGGAGGCCTCTGTCTACACCTACACCATGTTCTTCTCTACGGTAGGGATTGCCTTTTGTCGGGTCCCCTGCCAGCTCCCCCAGAGCATCAGGGATGCTGCATCAGACTGAAGTCCTTGGTGGAGCAGTCAGTCTATCCTGGAGCTCCACAAAGAGCTTCTAGGATCATTGGACAAACACCTCCGTGGACATGTCCTGCCACTTCAGAGCTTGGGAGGAGTGTTGTTTTCACTGGGCTTTTCCACCCACACTGTGGGTGCTCATATTTGGGGGTGGGACCCCAGGGAGCTGAGGTGGGGTTGGAGCATTGCGCACTTGATGGGTGCTGTCCTTGGAGCTCTCGGCTGCTGCTGAGAGGGTGCAGGTTGATAGCTGCTCTCACCTGCTTTCTGTAATGCCGCAGTGGTTTGGTGGAGCTTCCTGGAGGCACTGCCAGGAGGAATCCAGCCTGCCATGGGCTGAGCCCTCTCCTGCCTCTCCTTCCTAGAAAGCCCTGTGGTGCTGCTGGATTCATGCTGGCCTTTGCTTTTGTCCCTGGTTCTAGTTCTACCACGCGTGTGACCAGCCAGGCGTCGCAGTGATGTGCATCATGGACTACGACACACTACAGTACTGTGACTTTTTGGGCTCTGTGGTGTCCATCTGGGTGACGATTCTGTGCATGTCCCGGGTGAAGAAGATCCTGAAATACGTGAGTGTCAGGTAACCCCATGCGGCAGGGCCAGACCTGAGCCAGCCGAGCCACGGGTGGCCATGCTGAGCTCCCTCATGGCTGTGTTTTAATGACACAGTCCAGCCTGGTGACAAAGCCTGTTTGTCACCCAGTGCCACCCTGATTTTTAAACCAGTGGGTTGTTTTGTCCCAGGAGTTTGGGTCGTGAAACTGCATGCTTGTAGGGACTGGGCCTTGAGGGATTGAGATTTGTGGGAAAAGTTTGTGGGTCCTCTGGTTTCTCCTTCTGAAGGTGTTGCTCCCAAGTCCTGCACGCTTGCAGGGCTGGGTGGCCAGCAGGTGAGGTCCTCCCTGCCTCTGGCATGGCTGGCTGTGCTCTGGCAGCAGATGAGCTGCTGACAGTAGCGGTGGTGTCTCATTCGCAGGTCCTTTTCATCCTGGGGACCCTGTTAATTGCCATGTCCCTGCAGCTGGACCGCAGAGGGGTGTGGAACATGATGGGTCCCTGCCTCTTTGCCCTCGTCATCATGATTGCAGCGTGGGTAAGTAAGGGCAGCCAGGCAGGACCTGCTGCCCTTTGCTCTCCTCCGGGGAATGACAGTGTCAGAGCAGACCCCAGACTCCAGCCGATCCACAAGTAGGGGCTGATCTCCTTGAAACGCCCAGGTGGAGGGGGCTCAGGGCAAGGGATTCACCTTTCATCCCTCCAGTAGCTGAGAAATCCCCTGGTTACGGGTCTCAGCACAGTCCCGCTGCTGCAGCTCCAGTTGAGCACACGCCTGTGGCTGCGGGGTTGTCCCAGCATGGCTGGCTGTTGCCCGTGCCCTGGGCAGGAGCTGTGGCATCACCACTGCCCTCTGCGTGCTGGGCTTTGATGCTACAGCTCTTGCTCTTGCACACAAGACATGGGCCCAAGAAGGGGGGAGGCTGAATTCTGAGGGGCAGCAGGCTTACCCTCTTGCTGTGAGGTTGGCAGATGCTCCTGGGTCAGGCAGCGCTGCCTGTTTCCCCCTGCCTAAGCTTCTGCTTGGCTGCTTAACCCTTCTGTCCTCTCACACCACCAGGTTTACCACGGAGTGAAGCGCAGACACTGCTACCCCTCCTCGTGGAAGCGCTGGGTTTTCTACCTCCTCCCAGGGATCACCTTGGCTTTCATCGCCATCTCAGTGTATGCATTCATGGAAACCAATGAGAACTATTACTACACCCACAGCATCTGGCACGTGCTGGTGGCTTCCAGCGTTGCTTTCCTGCTTCCTCCTCGGGACAAGCATAAGAAGCCCTGGGCCTGGTCACAGAAGCTCACTTGTCGCTATCAGATCTGCCAGAACGACCGTGAGGAGCTCTACGCTGTGACCTGAACTGCTCGGCTCCCGGTGGCAGAGGTGGAGGGCTGGTGAGGTTGCTCTTCGCCTGGGCTGCCCTGCTCTCGCACGTTGGCAATCCCCTTATGTGCTTATTCACTGGCCGGGAGAGTGCAGTGTGGACCAGGTTTAACGGTGAAGATGGTGGGCTTGTCTTGTGAAGGCAAGGTTGAGGCCACCTCTGCTTTTCTGCTGCGATGGGGCAGGCTCTTCATGGTTCTAGGTCAAGCAATAGCCTGTCCCCCACCTCCCCATGGCCCTGGGGGAAATCGCCAACCCTTCCTCCCCTTCTGCTGCGTTCATCAGGCTTGGGCTTAGCCCACACTGAGCTGGAGCCAGGGCTTTGGCTGCTGGGCTCTTCCCTGCAAACTCTATCCTAGCAGAGGGCTGTGGGACAGGGATTTCCCCTACCATCCTGCAATCAGCATTAGAACCCAAGAGAAGAATGGGTTTCTTCTGATCCGGGGGGGGCAAATGCTGCCGTGTGCCCTTGGTGCTGATGGGGAGGGAGAGAGCTGATCTCGGCATGCGCTGAGCCCTTGGCTGCCATCTCCACAGGGGTCTGGAGCCTCTCTCCCCGTGAAACAGGCGGTGCTGCTCTTACCTGGTCCTGATTCTGGGGGGCAAGAACAAGGCCGGGACTTGGGCCCTGGATTCAGGACCAGACTTGGCAGGAATGTGAAAAAACAAACAACCATGTGGGGACATGCAAGAGGCATCAGCATCATCTCACCCAGAGCTGTGAAACCCACAGCAGTGCAAGGTTTAGTCTAAGTTTAACTTTAGCCCTCTTAGCTCATCTGGAAGGAGCCAGGCTGCTGCACTGTCCCCTTCCTCTCTCCATGTTCAGGTATTCACCGTCTTCCTCCCTTTCATGGGTTCGGCATGTGTGTGGCTCTGCCTGGGCAGCGTAGGTGGTCCAGGGTGGCGTCCGAACTGCCCAGCCTCTGCTCCTCCAGCCTGCTGTGCCACGGAGGCTGAATGTGCTGCGGGGTCGCGGCTGATCTGAGGCCACCAGCAGTGTCCCACCCCAGCCCGGAGCATCGCCGTGGGCTCCCCGGATGGCTATGGTCTCCTTTGCAGCATCTGTCTCACCTTAGCCTTACTATAGGGCACACAGGCATCAGAAAGCAAGGGCAGAAACTTGGCAACCAGGCAAGTTGCCTTTGCCCGTCCTTATTCTATAGATAAGGGCTCAAATACATCCTTCCTTGCTGGTTTATTCCGGCTGTGGTCGGTCTGGTGTGGAGCCCCTCCACGGAGCCCCTCAGGAAAGAGCTATTAATGAAGGATTTGTCTCCTAGCTTGTAGGAAACGGGGTTATTTCTTTGCTTTGTAAAGCGCCCAGCCTTCTGCTCAGCTCTGCACTTTATCCCTCTCCCTCCCCGCCCTCGGCAGGCTCCCGCCCGTTAAGCGGAGGCAGGATGAGCCGAGGCCGCTCGCCTGCACCCACCGCTGACGTCCCCCACGTCCCCCGCCTTTCCTTTTGCCGCTGCCGGCAGCGGGGGACGTGGGGGCCATGGGGCCTTCCTCCAACTTTGATCACTTTTAGGCACTTTTTCCCCCCTCCTCTCTCTCTCGGTTTGCACAGCGGCATGGCACCCTCGGCCTTGCGGCAACGGCCGTGCCCTCCGCCCCAGGCCGCCGGCCTGGCCCCGGTGCTGCCGGTATCCAGAGAAAGCAATAATTCCTCGCCCGGCTGCTCTCCGCCCCGCGAGACGGGAGAAGCTTTGGGGCGAGAAATCCCCCCTCAACGCCATTGTTTAATTTTGTGTTTGATCCTTGAAATTCTGCTTCTCCCCACCCCCACCCCCCATCCCCATGACTGCTGGCCCTGGCACAAGGTTGTGTCAGGCGCCCGGGTGGGGGTGGGGGTGTGTTAATTATTTTGGGTAAAATCAGCGAATTCCTGTGTCTGGGTTTAGGAAAAAAAAAAAAAAAGGTTTGTGGGTTGTTTTGTTTTGTTTTTCTTTGCTGTTAATACCTGTGATTATTTTATACGGTAAATTTTAAAGCTTACAGTTTTATAATTTAATAAAGGTGATGGTATTTGGGGGCAAACCCGCGGTGGTGCCGTTGATACCGGTGAGCGGTGGTGGAGGGTGAAACGCGGGCGCGGTGCGGCGCGGCCCCTGCCGGCCGCCGTCGTCCCCGCCTCCCCCTCCGCGCCAGCCAATGGGAGGGCGGTTCCGGCTCCACTTCCGGCCGCGGTGGCCGCTGGGAGCGGAAGCGGCCGGCCGCGGTGGTGGTAGCGGCGGGAGGGCGATGCCGCTGCACCGGTACGCGCCGCGGCTCTGGCCCGCCCTGCGGCTGCGGGAGGGCATCTGTGCGCGGTTGCCGGAGCACTACCTGGCGTCGCTGCGGGACGACACGCCGCCCACCCCCGTGCACTGGCGGCCGCTGGGCGTGCGCTACCGGCGGAACCCGCGCACCGGGGAGCGGGAGCGCGTGCAGGACGTGCCGGTGCCGGTGTACCTGCCGCCCGCCGCCCACGAGGGGCTCTGGGGCGGCGAGGGCTGGATCTCCGGCTTCCGATATGCGCGGAACGACAAGGTGAGCCTTTCCTTACCCCGGGTCGGTGTTACCGGGCCGGCGGTGAGCTGCGGGCGGGGGACCCGGGTGACCGGGGCCTGCCAGCAGCGCCCTCCGCCTTCCCCCTGCGGTGTGGAGGCCGCTGCCCGGCCCTTGGTGCAGCCTCAGCCCGTGCCCTGGCCCTGAGCGCCGGTCTCTGCCCAGCTCTCCACCAGGCTGCCCAAGACGTGGAAGCCGCAGCTCTTCGACCGGCAGTTCTACAGCGAGATCCTTGACGCCACGCTGACCATCACCGTCACCATGCGGACGCTGGACCTCATCGACGAGGCCTACGGCTTTGACTTTTACATCCTGAAGGTAAGGCCCTGTGCCCGGCGGGACTCACCGTGCAGCAGCCTGAGCGGGGCAGGTCTGCACCCACGCTGCCCTCGCTCAGGGGCGTGCAGGTTTCTGCTGCTGCTAACGTGTTAGTGCAGATTGTGTAAAGGTTCCAGCCTTTAATACCCGCCCCGATTGGAGCCCTTGGTATTAAAGGTCAAAACCCTGTTCAAATTAGCTCCAAAACAAATCTAAGGGATCTTTCCACTTTCAGAATGTGTGTCCCAAGAAGCCTCTACAGCGTGTGGATAAACTGCTGGTGTTGTCTGTGTGCTGATAGACTTGCATGTTCTCTAGCAGCAGATCTCTTGGTGTGATTTAACATCAGACTTTATTTCTCCAGACTCCAAAAGCTGATATGTGCTCGAAGCTTGGGATGGATTTGAAGCGAACGATGCTGCTGAGACTTGCACGGCGGGATCCAAAACTGCACCCTGACGATCCAGCCAGAAGAGAAGCGATCTATAATAAGTACCAGGTGGGTGCCTGACCTGCAGTTCCTGCCCTGGTGTCTGCAGCGATCTTTGCTGGTTGTCCAGACTGATAATGCCCTAATCACCCTGTCGCAGTGCAAGCCAGTGTTCATGTTCCTGCGTTTAGGGTATGGGTGGAGAAGATCTAAACATCGTTTGTCAGGTTTTCCTTGTCTCTCTGTGGGCTGATAATTGCTGTACTGATTCTTTAGAAAGATAAAAGCCTGTATTTTTGCTGTGAACAAGGTCATTGAGGGTCTGCAATAAGCACTGATAGGAGCTGGCACTGCTGACGGCAGTGAGAATTTGTACTGATGCTGCAGTGAGGAGCTCAGACTGCCTGTGTGCAGTTTAGTTTTGTGCAGCTGGTAACAGCTGCCAGCATAGAAACACCACCAGCATCCACGGTCTGTGGAGTTGTGCTGAGAAACTGCCCCGGAACTACACAAAAGAGAGGCACAGCAGCAGACGCGACTGATCAGAGAAAGCAGGACCCTCACTAAGGGGAAAGGAGAGGAGGGAAGTGGACTTTGGTTGCCAGAAATGAGGGAACAGTGTTTTAAGATTTGTCTGTAGTAATGTTCCTACTGGATTGCATCTTTGTGTGAGTTGGATTTGCATCTCGGTCACCTGGAAAGGCTGTACCACCTGCTCCTTCTTTTATCACAGGAATTTGTGATCCCAGAAGAGGAAGCTGAATGGGTTGGGTTGAGTTTAGAGGAAGCAATAGAAAAACAGAGGCTCTTAGAAAAAAAGGTAAGTTCCTGAGTCATTGCTTAGCACCGAGGTGTCTTAGCTGCTTCAGGTTGCATGTCCAGCTGATCTGAGCAGCCTGAGCGATCAAAGTGGTGCTCTGAAACTCCTGAGTAGCCATGTGAACCTGGTTAAATCTGGGTGCCCCAAACCTGGGGCTGGGTCACCGTGCATCGTAAACCAGGAATGGAAAGGTCAGGAGCACTGACTGCACGAGGCGGTGCTGGGCCCTGAGCCCTGTGGGGCTCCAGCTTCTTCAAGGGGTGCGTTCTGCCAGCGTGCTTCAGTGCAGCTCTGGTTGAGGGGAATGTGAGGAGGGAGGGAAGCATTTTTAGAAGGGATCTCTGGGAGCTGCTGATGATTCTCGTTCACAGGCAGAACTGGGAAAGCTGGTGAATGTCCCACACAGGTGCCTGGCATCTTTGAGGCAGGGTTACAGAGCTGCACAGCAGCTGTGTCTGGAGGAGTATGGTAGCAGGCTGCCTTGTTCAGCCGCTGAAAAAGACCGGATCACATCTTCTTCTGGTTCTAGCTGTTAGCACTCCCGCAGCACTGGCTCCGTGGGCTCACTGTAACACTTAACCCCTTGCTGCTGCTCACGTTCGCTCCTTTTAAGTGGTTTGTTCTCTGCTTTGTTTCAGGACCCTGTTCCGCTCTTTAAGGTGTATGCTGAAGAGCTCGTCAACCAATTGAAAGAACAGGTGGTGCAGAAGCAGTAGAAGGAAAGAAACCTTTGGAGCAAAACCGCTGCTGCAGATCAAGCTGTGGGGTTCAGTGGGTCTTCTGAACCATGTTGTGTGGAAGGGGCCGCATGAAGAGCATGCCCAGGAGCATGTTGCAGTTATCGAAGTCTAACGACAGCCTAAATTCAGTGAGGAACCATTCCTGTGGGCTGAGGAAAGAGTTTGTCCTGTGGCCTTTGAAAGTGTTCTTGTAATACTGACTCAATGTGGTTCTTGTGCCTGTATAAGTAGTTGGCTGCTATTGAGAGCTTGATCACGATATAAAATGAAATATGCATTTTGGGAATATCAGTAAACTTTTCTCTGACACTCATTGCTCATTAGCGTATTACAGCAGGGACCGTGAGACGTGGAGGTGTAACTTAGATGAGTCCCCAGCCTCTGCAGCAGAGAGGATTGTGCCCCGAAAGCATGACCCCAAACCCCTGCCTCAGGCGGTGCCTGCCAGCAGGTGGGGCTGAGCTCCCCGGCCGCAGTCGCTGTACAGCTCACGCCAACCCCTTGGGTTCCAGCGCTGTTTCTGTTTGAAGTTGGTGATTTTAAAAACTTTTCGTTTGTAAAAATGTAGTTGAAGTGAGTGTTCAAGCCTTTGCTCCTGTCTGGCAACAAGGGACTGAAAAGTACTTACCAGAATTGGGTGCGAGTGAACGGTGCTGTGTAGCCCCGGTGTCGTCTGTAAGCTCCGTGGTCCTGCCGTGGGTTTCTGGCTGGAGAAGCAGCAGCCTCTCCTGCCTTTCCCTTCAGCTCTGAGGTGAGGGACAAGCACAGAGCTTGCAGGATGGACCTCATGCGAGCCGTATCTCTGGATTGTCACTGCAGGAACAGACTTTGCCTTAACCTTGCCTTGGGATGAGACACGCTCCCCCTCCCTAGCACATAAGGGCAAGTGTACGGTCTCGATTTCTGAGCCACAGGACCCATGATAAGAGAGAAACCGGGCTTGTAGAGCCGTGTGTGGCTGGTCCCCTCTGCACTGGAATGAAGTAGAACCACAGGGGAGCAGAAATTCCCAGTGCCTTCAAGATTTGGGAGAGGGGTGCTGCGAAGGTGGTTGCTGGGTAGGCACAGAGCCTCTGCAGGTGGCTGGGGGTGAGGGAGGTGGTTGAGGTGAACGTGACTTTAATGGTGGTGCTTCAGGAAGACCAGACTTCCCTGCTGCTTTTTGGGCCAGGGAGTGGGTTGGAGCCCTCGTGAGGGGTGTTGGAGCCCCCGGGTGAGCGTGGCACAGCTGTGCAGCCTCAGGCTGGTTGCTCAGGGGCTGCCAGACTGTGGCCGTGCTGTCTCTGCATGGGAGCAGGAGGCTCAGCGCTGCAGGGGACAGGTTGGGTGGCAAAAGCTGGGGTGTTTCCAGCCTGCCCGATGCAGCTGCAGCAAGTCTCGGTTCTCAAGAGCAAACTGGCACAGAAGGCCGCATTTGCCTAATTAATGATTTTGTAGCTCGGCCAGCACAATGACATTTGCTTATCCTCTCCTCCTGCAACTGAGCCGAGTGGGAAGCTGCTGCCCAGCTCCTCGGGGACCCTGACACTCTGCCCTCGTTAGAGATAATTAGCTGGGACAAGCTCCTTGTTTGACAGCTCTGCTCATCATTAGGGCTAGCACAGCTCATGCATTTTAATGCAGCTCTGAGCAAAGCTCCAGACCGTGCCTCTATCCCAGCCCCCCTCCGCAGCTTCGCTGGAACGTGCCGGCGCGGGTCTGGCCTCGGCCCCGGCGCAGCTACGGCAGAGCGTGGCTGACGCCCGCCCGGATCCCACTCAGCCCTGTGGGGGTCCCTGACGGCCTCACAGCTCCTCAGCGGTGAGGGGGCTGTTTGGGGCGGCTGAGGGGGTAATTATCAGCTGCTTCTCTGTGCTGGGGGCTAGTAGGTTTTAGTTATGTAAAATTATCTTCCAGTTGTGTGGTGCTGTATCTCTTGGGGAGCTTTGGCTGTACGTCCTCCCCGGCTGGTACTGCCTGTCCTTGAAGTTGACTCTGTTCTTCAGCGCTGCTCATCGTGCGTGCCCAGTCCGCAGGATCTGCTGCTTTGGGAAGGTTTGGTGGGTGCTGAGGGGTAGCGGGAGCTTTTGGCCAGACCTGGGGGAGATCTCCTGTCCCGCTGGGGGTGGGGGGTGCTAATACGGGCACTGCAAGAGTGCAACAGGAGCTGCAGGAGCTTCTCCATCAGGAAGCTGTCGGTGATGTGGTGACTTCTGAGTTGGAGCCCTCCGTTCTCTCATCCTGCATTTGCTGAGAACCTTCCCCTTGCTCCTTTCCCTACACCTATGTTGGATGTGCCAAGGAGCTTCCCTGCAAGGACACACTGTCGTGGAGATGCTCTGCTGACTTGAGGCAAGCTGGAAACTCTGCTTGCGGACCAGGGGTGCTGCAGCTTCAGAGAAAGCAAGGTTGCAAGCATGCCGGGCTGGCTTGCCTTTCTGCTAGGCAGAGTAGCAAATGTCCTGAGGTGGGGAGGGAGCCCCTCTGCAGCATTCGGGCTCGTTTGGGCTACGATACCCCCAGCCAGGTTGCCTTGAGGAGGTGGATTAATAGCTCGGTGCCTGGTGTTAGACCTGTCCTGGTTGTGCGCCTGTTTGTTTGCAGCTCTGACCACAGAGAGCTTGATTCTGCTTGTACAGTGGTGGTGGCAGTTTTTACCGGTCTGGGTCAGCTCAGTCTGGCATTATCCAGTTCCTTTGGTGCCCTACAAGAGGAATCTGAGGAGCTGGTCACCACCAGCCTCCTGCTCCTGGCCCGCGGCCGGGCACTGTGCGTGTCTGATGCCAACCACCGCCATCCTGAGCGCCGCTGCCACGTGCACAGCAAACACTGACTCACGGGCCGGGAGCAGAGACCCGGCAGCTTGCAAGGACGGGACAGCCACCGACAAACTGCCTGAGAGCACTGCCCAGGGTCACCTTGAATTTGGCAGCTTGAGATAAAGCTGGGGTGGCAGCGAGGCTGCTCAGGAGGGGAAACAGTGGAAAACGATCTCGGCAAGACAGCAATGAAAGGGAAAATCCCAAGGTGAACTGGTAGGCTGAAGTTTATGCCGATGTGTTGATGCAATTCCCGGGCAGGACGGCTCCTAGTTGGCATCTTGACCGCAGAATCACTTGTTTGTTTTATTTTCCTGTGCAGGGACTGCAGCCAGTGCTGGGAGGACTTCTGATAGGGCAGGAAAATGGGGCTAGTTGTCCAAACCCAACCGTAGCGCTCTGCCTGAGGTTCTTCTGCACAGCCATTACGGATAAGCACTGCTCAGCAGCACATCTGTAGGCACAAATGAGGGAAGGACTTGGGGCACACACAAATCCCTGCGGATTGTGAAGCCTTGAGCTCCTGAGAGCTGCCCTGCAGAGCCGCAGCCGGGGAGGCCACCTCGAAGGTCTCCTGCCGCAAGTGTGTCTCGTGGTGACAGCCCTTCCCAGTGCCACCAGGGCCAGGCGGTTCAAGGGGAGGTGCAAAGTGGTCCATCGCCCACCCGAAGCAGTGCAGCCTGGCGAGGGGTGACCCCTGTGCCCGGGTGGGTTTGTCTGTTCATGGCTCAAACGGGAGTGGGGTGGCTGTGGCAGATGAAGCAAGGAGTGGACTCAGCCACAAACTGGAAGGTTCAGGTTGGAGATGAGGAAAACCTTCCTCCGGAGGCTGCCACAGCCCAGGAACGGTCGGTTGGAGAGGGGCATCTCCAGATTTGGTGGTTTTCCAGGTGTTGGTGGATAAAGCCATGGAATGCCGACAGTGGGCTGGGAGATGCACGCGTGCAGGTATCGGCCACCAGCGCCGGGAAGTTAAAAGGTTGATCCAGAACTGAAAGATTCCCGTTTAATTCATTTCTCAGGTAACACAAATATGCCATTCTCTTTAATAGTCCCAGCAAGCCCGCCACAAATATGAAAATGCCCCTCGAAACATGACGTTTGGGGTCCATATGCTGGCTGTGGAAAGGGGGGTTGGTATTCAATCATCCCCAAACCCAACACTGCAAAATTATAAAGCAGAGAAAAGCACCCAAACTGTAAAAATCCACCCCAGCCAAAAGGGGAAAGCACCCAAACTGGAAAAGCCTCAGTTGGGATGGCTGGACGGGTGCTGCCATTTAGCAGTAGCAGGATGTGTACGCTGACTCGGCAGTTCTGAATTCCGAAGTCGGTTTTAGCCGATGTCTTGAAGCAACGTTTGAGTTTTGTCTGTCTCGCTTGTGGTTCCCAGCAAGTCGTGGTCACTGAACCACAAACCAGCTTGAGGTTAAGGCTGTGCTTCTCAAGAAATTTACTTTCTTATCTGTTTGCCTTCATGCATTTAACAGCATTTTACTTGTAAATTCCCAACAAACTCCTCTGTACTCAAACAATGGGTAATATTTTGGGAGCATTAGCAAAAGCAGTGTGTGTGGCCTTTCATGCCAGTCTCAAAGGCAAGCCTGCGTTTTCCCTCGTGGTTTTGAGGCTCTCAAAGTAGCCATTGCAAAGGGACACGATTTTTAGGAACGCTGTGAATCATCACACACCCGATGTCAGCGGGGGTGGAAACTTTAGCCTGAAAGTCATCCCCATCCTATGGCATTTAGCAGGATATGAGATTTAGAAACTCACCTGGGCAATTCTAGCAAAAAGGCTTTCAAATATCGCTGCTGTGATTGCTTTCAAATCAACAGGACTCAATTTCTACCAAGGAGCGGATTTGGGCTTTCTGGTGGCTGGAGGGGTATGTGCTGCGCTCACCCCCACAGCTTTGCGCTCTGCTTGGGATTTGCTTTGTGGTGTTTACGGGTGATGGGGAAACGGCAGCAAACGTCCTCACAGATTTGCTGGTGAGTAACGTTTGTGACAAGCCATTCTGGATTTTGGGGGTCAAGATGGAGCCAGGCTCACCTCAGAAGGACCCAGGGAAGGGCAGGAGGCCACGGGTAGAGACACAGGAAATACTGGTTGGATGTAAGGAAAAACTTCTTCCCCAGGAGGGTGGTGCAGTCCTGGGAAAGGGTCTGGAGAGGTGGTGGCAACTCCATCGTTGGAGGTTTTCAAAAGGACAGGGTGAGGTCCTGAGTGACCTGCTCTAGCTTTGCAGCCAGCCTTCCTCAGAGCAGGAGCTTGGACTGGAGACCTCCAGATGTCCTCCCAACCAAACTTCTGTGATGCAGTTTCTAGTAGCTACTCCGCCTTGTGAAACTCCCTGCAAAACAGCCATCAGCTTGAGGAGGAGCGATGAGTAATGAACTGAAGAAGACCAGCTACCAGGTGCTGGCTGTCTGGGCAGGAGGAGAGCGAGTTTAATAGCTCTGCTCACTCCCCTCCTCCGGGGTATGAGCAGCCACCATCCTGCCTGAAGCTCCTTCTGCAGCCATGTGCTGTGCTCTGTCTTCTCCCATCCACCCAAGGAAGTATCTTGTGCACCAAGCCATCACCTCCAGAAGTGGCTGCAGGCAGGGATGGTGGGATGGAACCGCTGGCTGCATGCTGGGTCACTGGGAGCCCAGTGCAGTGGAGCAGCGGACAACAGCCTGGCTCGACGTGAGCATCTCTGGGGATGCCCTGGGGTGGCTGGCCTTGGGTGCCAGGTGGCCGTGCCCAGCAGAAGGCCCTGGTGGCTCTCCGTAGGTGACTGCTGCGTTTCCCAGTCCTGCCGGTTCCTGACGCTCTGCTTGTCCTGGCCAGCTGCCCCAGCCCTGGAGGGGATGAGGCAGGAGATGGCACGGCCGGTCATGTCGCAGCAAAACTGGTGGCCTGACACTGACCTGCTCCACAGCCCCGGGGCTCTGCTGCGGGCAGGACATGTGGCTCGGAGGGTGAGACCAGCCTGTGGCCAGGCGCAGGGTCCTGGGTGGAGAGGGACAGGGGCACATCTGTGGGGGAGCTTAGCTTTTGAGGTATATATAAATACACTGGTTGCCCAAAGCATCTGCTCCTGACGTGTTCCTGCCGCAGTCTCTCCTACAGCCATGGACTGAGCTGGAAGGGGACACTGGACCAGAGGTGCTGGGCTCTTGGACCACAGGTGGGTATGTGGAGTTCCCTCCTCCATCCACAGCTCCTGCTGCACATCATGGGCTCAGGCCGGGCTCCTCGGCAGCAGGAGGAAGGGCTGGGGGGTGCGAGGGGCAGCCGTGCCAGCTGGGGACTGGCCACAGGCACCTCTACCTGGCTGGACTCTGTGCATCACCATTGCATGCGTTCACCAGGCAGCCATCGCCATGGTAACACTGAAAATGGTGCTGTTTCAGGCCAGTTAGAGCACTCTGACAAACGCAGAAAATGTCATTTCTGAGACGGGAGCAGGGCGTTGCTTGCAAGGCCTCTAGGTACCCGGGGATGCAGCTGCTGGGAGAAGGTCCTCGCAGGACCCCGTGCCCCCAAGGGTACACGTCCCAAGCTGGGGTGAAGATGGTGGAGGGAGTATGTGGGATGGGAAACACTAGAGGAAAGGGAGCAGCCGCAAAGTGGGCTTCTCTGGCAGTGTTCCCAGCATGGACGGGGCTGGGACCAGCAGAGTGCTTCCCTGGGACGGGACGTGCAATGCTGGCCGATCTCGGGGTCCAAAGCAGCCCGGGGCCGGTACGAGAGATGGGGCAGATGTTTGGTGGAGGAGCTGCATCCTCACCCAGAGGTCAGAGCCATCCAGCGCCAGGCTGGTGTTCCGTAGCTGTCGCTGGGTTGTTCACCCCCGTAAGAAGCAGGCTGGTGCTTTTTGTGAGCACTGCTCACTGCTCTACGGTCAGGTTGGGTTTTTCCCCATGTGCCTTTATAAAGGCTGAACTCTACCGGCTGTTTAATCCTCCAGGCAGTCCTGTAAGATGCTTTTGTAGCTTCTCCTATCCAGCCCTCATCTTCTCACCCTGATCAACCAGGTATCACCAGCAAAGCTGATCACCTCCCTTTTCCCAGCTGCTGGAGGAGCACCGGGCTGTGCAGAGAGCTCTTGGGGGCTGCCCTGTCCTTCACACCACGGCAGAACCCCCGTTTTGTGTTTTAACCAGGTACTTGTTCACATGGGGACTTGCCCACTCATTCTGAGGCATCTTAATTTCCTTGCGAGCCCTCCTGAATGTGTCTTGAGACCCAGGTGGACCTTCCCAGCTGGGTCTCACCTGCCCAGCAGGACGTGGGGTGACTCTGCCCCAGTAGCCCATCGCTATCTGTGTCTGCTCATTTTATTCCTTAGGATGTTGTCCATCAACTTCTGGGGCCGGTCGAGGACCTGAGCTTGGTTAAATAAATCCTCCCTCTTGAAAACCATGCATGGATTGGGGAGGTTTCAAGTGGTGGGAAGTCTTTACTCTGAACTTTAAGCTGCCTTGCTCCAACTCTGGGAATCGAGCCTTGTCACGCCCTGGCTCCCAGAGAAAGGCTTCCCCGTACCTGGTATTTTGTCTTCTTTCTCACATTGTAACCTCTCGGTCTATTTGGCACCGAGCATCAAGTCTTGCTGCGCAGCTTTTCCTCCAGCTGCGGCCTTTTCTTTTTGCAACAGTTCTCTACCACTGGTTTTAAAGCGCGGAGCTGGAGCTGGGCGCTGGCACCAAAAATTGGGGGAAATCTCCTTGGATGCAGGCACCAGGCTAGCAGGCTTCTGCCTGGCCAAGCGGTCCTGGGATGCACAGAGCTGGGACCTATCGAAGGGTGAAGGTGGGAAATCACCCGTACACAGACCTGCTTGTCCTGCTCAGCGGCTTTCTCCTCCATGAATGCTGCGCTCCTCTCACCTGTTACCATTTTTGCCCTGTTTTCTGCATGATATGCTGCAGAAAAAAGGAGAATTAGGGCCTGTGTGGGGCTCTGGGGAAGGTACTTTCGCAGGGGGGAGCTTGTGGAGCAGCTCTCTGCAGCAGGGTGCAAGACGGTGGGTCCCTCGCAGAGGGGCCAGGAGGTCCTGGGTGGCAGGAGGGGGTGGCAGTGGTGGAAGGAGAGAGTGAAGGTTGCGGAGACCCTGGCATGGGAGCTGGGTGGTGGGCGCGTGTGGCTAAAGCCGTGATGGCGTGTGGCTAAAGCCGTGCAGGCTCGGGAGCNGTGGTGGGCGCGTGTGGCTAAAGCCATGATGGCGTGTGGCTAAAGCCGTGATGGAGTGTGGCTAAAGCCGTGCAGGCTCGGGAGCCTGTGAGCCGGGGAGTTGCCATGGGAACCGCCGGAGGATGCTCGGGAGGGCACCGTGGCTGCATGGCCGTGGCGCCCGCGTCCCCAGCCGCAAGCGCAGGCGGAAGGCTGCCGGCCCGCAGGGACCTGGAGAGGGACTGGCTTGTCTTCAGCAGAAAGGGAGTGATCCCCTCTCGGCCAAGCCCCAAAGCGCTTCACGGAGAAGCTGCCTTTAAAACAGAGAAAGCGCAAGTGGGAGAGTGACCCCGGGCAGGACCAGAGCGCGGTGGCACCCGCAGCCAGACGGCAGCGCCGAGGCCCCGGTGTCTTGACCCCCCCTGTGCCTTGCAGGGCTCCTGCTCCCCCCTCACGCCTTGCAGAGCCCGGAGCAGGCCAGCTCCTGGCCCCAAAGCGCAGCCGGCCACCGTGCAGCAAATGGCTTTACAGGCAGGGTGGTAATGCCAGCCCTGGGGCGGCTGCGTGGTGCGCACCCCCTCGCTGCTTCCCTGCCCTGCAGCCAGCTGGGTGCCGAAGTGCTGGGCTGAATCGGGGCCGGCCGTGTCCTGCGCAGACCTGGCCGGTGAGTTTGTTGAAGCCGAGCCTTCCCGGCCACCCCGAGCCAGCTGTTGACCAGAGCACGGGTGGCCAGAGCCCAGCCCTCGGTGCCTCCCTTTGCTCGCCCCTGGCCCCCAAAAAGGCTGTTTGCCCAGCTGGCCCGGCACTGGGACCAGTTTCATCAGCAGTGGCTGCTTCGCGCACCAGCCAGCCCCTTTCCCCAGGCTGCTCCACTTCCCTGGAAGCCTTTGGTGACAACACTGTCACCAGCCCTCTGCACACCCAAGAGGGCTGTATCACGTGCGTCATCCCCGTGAGTCGCTGCTGACACCTTCCAAGCTGGCTGCCGTTAGGAGACAGCCCTTCCCTTCGCGAGTCGTCCCAGTTCCCCGGGTAGGGCGTATTTACTCAGGTGCCCACCAAGTCTGGTTTCAGAAGCATCTCTGCGAAGTCGCTGGTCCAGCTCTGGGAGTTATTGGCCTGCCCTTTCCTGGCTCTCCCTGTAATACGTGAAGAGGAAAATTGTTACCGCATCTGCCGGGCTCCAGACTGCCCTTTCCAGCAGTGGGTAAGTAGGGCTGTTTGAGGAGCAGCTGGTTCATCTCCCAGTTCCTTCAGAAGCCCTGGAGATGCCTCCTAGCCCCGTGGCTCCTTGCTGCTCTCTCCTCAGCTGGTTTCACGCTGTCATCGGTGGTTACCTCCGTCCCCTCTGTGGTCCCCAGCGCGCAGGGTGGGAATCCCCCAGTTCTCCCACTGAAGCAAGGAGCTCGGGCAGTGTCTCCCAGTGCTTGTCCTGCAGCCGTCCTGATGGGATCCTCCCTCTGGATGGCTGTGAGGAGGGAATGGGAAGATCACCTTGGCTTCCTTTCCTCAAGCCCATGCTGCTCCTCTCTCACCCTGCTGCCCATGAGCTCTCTGTTTTCCCAGGATCTCTCCAGCCCTTAGATTCTCCCAAAGAATCCCTTTTTTTTCCCATTTTCCTGGAATTGCTGTTCAGTGCCAGCAATGACCAGTGGGGACCAAAGCGCCCTGAGGATCCTGTGTGGGTGTCTCAGCCTGTTTATTGTTCTCTGACTGCAGCATCCATCCCTGGACCACGTTCCCACCTGCGTTTTGCCTGTGGGACCTACCCGGCCATGAGCCCAAATCCTGGTCCATGCTTACGTGTCTGGTGACAAGACCTGTGCGTACTGCTCTGTCCATCATCGTTAAACGCTCTCCAGGAGTAACAAGAAGCTCCATGCCTTGCAAGGAGCAGCTCTGCACAAAGGCGGTGGGGTGGAGAGGGTGCCCCAACATCCCGGCGTCCAGGGATGAGCATGGCCAGGGCCGGAGGCATGAGCTGCCCCATCCCGGCCAGCACTGTTCCCCGGAGCCGGAGAAAGGGCCGGCCGAGCCGGGCAGTGATGGTGCCCGGGGAAGACACGCTGTGAACATGAATGACTAATGGCAGCAGCAGGGAAGGAGGGCGGAGGAGATGGAGGACAGTTCGGCCCCATCCTGGCTCTCCGGGTGAACTGGTGTGAAATCCCCATGAAAGGCAGAAGAGGTGGCTGGCAGCCGGCCGGCATGAACCCACCATGGCCATACCCTTGTACCCGCGGGGCGTCGTGCATCCCCACCCAGCGCCGCTCCTTGGAGGAGGAGGAGGATGATGGTGAGGGCTGCACGACGGTGCGGGAAAGCCCCGGTATCGAGGCATTGTGCGGTGGGGAAAGGTCGGGGGGAGGCAGCGCTTTCTGCAACTGCCTTCAAAGAGTTTTCCTTGAGTGTTGCTGCTCTTTAGGGCTTCCTGCTCCAAAAAAAAAAAAAAAAAAAAAAGGAGGGGAAAGGAAAAAAGGTGATGAGGAAGAGCAATCTCTCGGTGCGGGATGAAAGCGGCCTGTCTTGACTATTTACCCAGCAATTATAAGTAAATCGGTGGTGCCTAACGGGGCCGGTTGCCATAGTGACGATGGGATGGAAGGACCAGCATTTGGTCCTGGCCGCAGCCAATCAGGCTGGGAAGCCCAAGCTGCAATATAAAGTAAAGATTCCCATCTTCCAGCCACGCACTTGCCAAGAAAGGGAAATAGGTTCAAGAGTCTGTGGAAAAAAAGTGCTCCGGACGGCGGCAAAGCAGGGCGGCTGCTCCCGTCATGGCGGACTGCGAACGCCCGGGCAGGTGAGAAATCCCAACTCTCCCCATCTCCTGGCTTATTGTTCTCCCGCGCCGCGGTCCCCTCCGCCGCCCCACCCCACCCACGCCGCCGCCCCGACCCCCTCGCCCCGGCACCCACAATGAAACCCCCCTTCGGGCGAGAGACAAAGAGAGGCGGGTGGAGAAAGGCTCCACCATTCTCCCCAAATTGCCATCGTAGGCCTTTCAAATCAAATTTCGCAAAGCAGCTTCATCAAAGGCCCCCGGCTGAGAGGCGCGAGCCCCATATTCCTGCCTCCCCCCCGACCCCCCCAGCCCTAGCAGGTCTGGGGTGGTGGGGGGATCCCACAC
>VUYV01000437.1:397910-410442 GCA_008711295.1 Anarhynchus alexandrinus
AAGGGGGGAGATGGAGATAAAAAAAAAAAAAAACACAAGCGAGAAAGAGCGGCGCCTAAATTGCTCGTCGTCTCCCCATCTCATTACTCGCGACTTCTGAGGACGGGTATTTCCAAAGGCTGCTATGAAAGACTTGTGAATGGAGCCCCCCCTGTATGAGATCAAAGCCCGAGGGCCGGGACGCCGGGGTGTGCCGGAGGAGGGGGCGAGCGGCGGCGGCGCCGCAGGATGGTGGGGGGGAGCCTTCCTCCCCTGCTGCCGCTGCCCTCCATGTTTCCCGGTGTCGCTGCTGCCGCTGCCCGACCCATCTTGCAATGGAGACCGGGGACGGCGGCCAGAGCCCAACAGCTGAAACCGAGACGAGCAAACTCCATCGGCTCACAGTTCGGCAACTCTCCCAAAATTCGTGATTCGTAAAGGAGCTTATTCCAGCCGGGACGTCTCCGGACACCTCGAATTGCAGATGAGTAGGCGGCTTCCACCATCGCTGGAGCCCACTCCTTGGGTCTCTTGCCTCCCCACGCCGCGGCATGGCGAGCCCGGTGGGCCACCAGGCAGAAGGGCCGAGGACAAAGGCAGGAGGACAGAAGTTGTGCCACTTTCCCTTCCCGCTGCCTCCCTTCAAATACGGGCTGCTTTCTTCTGCTCGGCAACAAATTCGGCTCCGGGCAGCGTTCCCACCACCAGCACCACCGGCAGACGGGCGCCCCATCAGCGGCACGGAGAGCAAACTCACAGATGGTAAAATAAGAGAGTCGTGTAGGGTTCAAAGAGACCTTCTATGTCAATTGTTATATTATTAGGTAAACTCTAAGAAGAAAATCTTTTAATCCACTGTGGCTAATCCAGTCCACTTTTGTTGGCCAGGACATATTCAGCATCAACAAAAGGCTCTGGCCGACGGACACCGGCATACATAATGTATTTATAACTGCGGGAGCCGGCTCGGCAGCAGAAAGAGCCGCTGCTTGGGCCGGCGGCGGGGGCCGGGGCGGAGGATTTGCCCGACTTTTATCAGTTTTATTTTCATTTCAAAGAACCCGGCTGATATTTGCACTGCGCCGCTTACCAGGGGGGGAGCACAAAGAGGGCAGGGATGTTCCCAGCACCGGCCGGCCCCCAAAACCCCGCCAGGACCCTCGCCTCCCCCCTGGGGCCGGGGCAGCGGTGACAGTGGAGGGCTGCAAGGGCAGGTTTGGCCTGTGCCTGGTTTTGGAGTGACGGTTCCCATGGGGACAAGCTCCGGGAGCTGGCAGCTGGGCACAGCTGGGGTGGCTCCCCCCAAAACGGCCATCCTGGGTCCCCCGGGATTTGCTCTGGGATGATGCTGTTGCCCTGGAATGGGGGGAGTCACCTTCCCACAAGGACGTGGGATGCAACGGATGCGAGGGAAGAGCTGCAAAGGGCCAGCACCGCCAGGTGGAGAGCGGCGCGCGGGCAGAACTTGTCCTCCAAACCCAGGGAAGCGGAGGCCGGAGCTGAGGAACCTGAAAAGCAAATAAAAAAACAATGGCGGCAAAGGGCAGGTGGGACGTGAGCAGGGACCACGGTGGCCGCAGCCTGGACGATGCTGGGTGTTCAGGCAGGAGGAGGTGGGAGCTGGTGGGACCGAGCTGAGACGGGTCGAGGTGGCAGCCGCACGCTGCGGATGCTGGAGGTGAGCAGGGGACACCAGTCATCCAGCTCCTTCAGGCATCAGGTATGGCCCGTCCTGGGCAATGGGATCCCCTGGGGCAGGTGCTGGAGCTCCCCGGGGCAGGATTGGGTGGGTTGCGTGGTCCCCAGCGGGGCAGGAAGGGATGGACAAGCAGGCTGGGTCCATGGGCTGAGCTGGTGATTGAAAACCGCTGTGAAACGCCTGGCTGGACGGGCGCTGGAGACCATGGGATATGGACAGGACTGAGCCAGCAGACACCTTTGCAGGGCAAGGAACCAGGGTGTCCAGTGGAGGTGAGCTTGCTCAGGAGCTCGTAGTCCTCCCAGGATGCCATTGAGTCAAAAATGTCTTTATTCCCACCGTGGCTAGCTCAGTGCCGTCCAAGGCCAGTGTCTCAGATGTGGCTATGAGGATCTTCGGTAAGACCATGGAAAGGAGACACAGCAATGGAGGGACCAAACGGGCTTGTTTCAAAGATCCCAGAGGGCTTGCCCGGGGTTTGGGCCTCATGACAAGGGACAGCAGAGGAGAGGAGCGCTCTCCTGAGGAAGGGAGGTCACCACACCCCCAGATGCTCCCCAAGGTGGGCACAGGGCGTTCAGCCATTGGGCGCTGATGGGAGTAAGTGACCCAGGGAGGAAACGACCTCCAAAGGATTTGGTTGTTACTGCAAGCCGTAGGTCAAGCTTTTCCGCTTTCACCACACTCACAGGTACTCCAGAACGACAGCCTTCCTCAAATGTGGTTAAATCGGTCAGTGCTCAAAAGTTTCTGCAGGGAATGGATGCACATACAGAGCGATTAGGTGCAAAGCCATGAGTCACCAGCCCTGGACAGTCCATCCTGAGATCCACCAAGGGAGCTGAGGGATCGGGGTCAGGGATGTGGATGCCACCTGTGAAAGCAGCCACTCTTCCAAAGGCTGGAGCGTTAACGGGGGCTCACTGAGCCTCGCTAACCAACCCAGCCCTTTGCCCTAACCATTGCCAAGGCATCCCCAAAACTCCTGGCTGCTCTGCATGGTCCATCCAGCGCAGGAGGTGCCAGGCCAGACCAACACACAAGGAGTGCAAACCACCTGGGAGACACAGGATGAGGATTCAGGCCAAATCATCCATTTTCATCAGGCAGTTCAATGGCGGGGGCTGCAGAGGTGCCAGGCTCTGGGCAGCTGGTGAATGCAAGACTGAGCTAAGTAGGCTGAGTTAAAGATGTTGGAGATCTGAAAATACCTCTTCACTGGGAAAAGGGAGCCACGAACGTCCTCTGCAGGTACCTCTGCTCCACGTCCCGCTGCAGGAGAAGGCGGCTCAGGTGGGCTGGGATGGCTTGAGGCACAGGCTGGGGTGTCATGGGATGGCTGCCTACAAGATGGTCATCTCCAGACACAGCCCGTGGGCGCTCACCACACCTCATGGCCCTGGGAGGGTCAGAGAAGTGTGCAACGACTAATCAAAGTCCATGTCAACCTCATCTGTAAGACATGTTCTCCACAACACATCCTTGGCACGCTGTGGAAGCTGCTGCTGCAGGAAGGTGCAAGATTGGTATTGTACATCCACCACCACGTGATTTCTTGTGCTTTGGCCAATTGTAACTACGAAGGGTAAGGATGAAACACAATATGAGGCCAGATTTGCTCGTGTTTGCCAGCCATGGGTTCTCCTGAGGCTGGTCACCACACCAGCCAACACTTGTCCGTTGAAGGACTTCTGGCAGAGATGCATTAATAAGCGAAGACACAGCAGGATGGTCAGAGTGGGAAATATATCCTCTGGGAGAAGACCAGGAGAGCCAGGTGCACCGAGGTCAGAAAAGCGGAGGCTGTGGGGATTGGGCTGCTGTCTGCTCCCACCGTGGGGGAGAAGAGCTGCGTAGGCTGAAGGAAATGAGCACAAGTGGTGTGAAATGGCTGCAGATGGGCAGGCTGGACACCAGAAGGTGGCTCCTCCCTGCAAAGCAGGGGATGGCGACAGCCTCTGTGTCCTGATGGGAACAGGGGCCGATGCAGCACCGCTTTATGGAAGATGGTCCAAGGCATGGTGCCTGCAAGAGATGGGACACAGCAAAGCTTGAGACAGCTGCCCAGCCTGATGCTTATGACTCTATTGAGCAGTTCTTGCTCTCTCCTCCCTAGGGAAGCAGAGGACCGTGGGATGCTCATGATCACTAGCCCACATCTCCCTCAGCTCCCAGCCATCATGTCCCAGAGAGGACTTGGCCCTGCTGCTATTCACCTGCCCACCCTGGTGTGGGAAGGGGAGGGGATTTTAGGAGAGAGGTGGCCTGGGGTTTCACAGGGAGGAGAGCTACAAAGGGCTAAGCGCGAGTGGAAAGGGGCCACTGACGGTCCCAGAAGTGCCGGCAGAAGGGGACAGGGAATCTCATGGCCAACATCCAGCACCAGGGCAGCTTTGCCCTGACTGTGGAGCATGTCTTGGACCCCTCCAGAGATACCCCCCTCCCCGCTTCTCTGCGTTCCCTCCCACAGTGAACAATTTTGTGAGAAATTTCTCTGGTTCTGCATCAGGATGACTCCGATACTCTCCACGTTTTGATGCTGGAAAGCCTCAAGAGGAGTCAACACCAAGATGATCTCCTGGGCTGGGCTTATGCTGGGGCAGCTAAAACAGCAGAAGAGTTTGGAGACTCTTCCATAAAAGAATGAATAAATGGCACTCATTGAGCATCCCCAGTTCATCAGCTGTGCCTCGGGGCAGCATCGGTTCGCTAACGAGGAGCAGCAGAGCCTGCACCAGCCTGCCCACCTGTGCAGCCTCCTCCCACCACCACAGCCCCACCAACCCTAGCACACTTGGGTGTCCCCAGCCGGTCTGCAGATCTCCAGCCATGGCAGAGATGGTGCGGCAGGAGGGCCTCCTTCTCACCACACCTCCATGCATTTTTGCTCTTCTGTGCGGAAGGAAGCAGGTAAACCCCAGGGCCACTGCTGGGCTGGGTCCAGCATCTTGGCTCAGCTGGTCAGGACCTCAGCTGGCATCTGTCAGCGCAGAGTTTTTCCTGGTGCTGTTCCTAGGACCTCATTCCCACCATGGAAGAGGAACCCTGCAGAGAAACCTCCTTTCCTAGAGGTGGTGCAGCCCTCAGGCAGGTGACCAGGGGTGGAGGGGCTCCAGGACTTGCCTGTGCCGAGCCCTGGCTGTCCCAGCTGGGTGCTGGTGACACAGCAGCGTGGGGTACTGTCCACCAGCTTGGCCAGGAGGGTTGGCCATCGCTGGGGAGATGGGTGCCAGGGTGGCTGCTCTGAGGAAGGGCCACCTCACAGGGGAGATGGCAAAGGAGGGCAACCCCCACCTGGGGCTGGAGCTTTTGGAGGTGCTGCTGGGAAGCGGGAGGTTGGGAACGGGGTGGTGGAGGCTGATGTCCCAGCAGGTGTGGGAGGAGATCCTGGAGGGTCTGTGGCTGTGTTACCAGAGAGCTGAAAGAGCAGGGGGCTCCCAGAAGTGCCCTGCCAGGACTGGGAGTCCCCCAGCCAGGGCTGGCTTGTCCCCCTGGCCCGGAGCAGACCTTGTCCCTCGGTGCAGCGTGTGGTGCCACAGGAGAGCCCGGTGAGGGCTCTGTCTGGCAGGTTGTGACGTGTGGTGAGCGCAGCCATTCTGCCTGCCGGCGGGCAGCCACCAGGAGCCCGTTACCGGCAATTAACTGCAAACGGCTTCCCAGCCTGGCTGCTGGCCTGCCTGAGCACTCAGAGCCAACACTTCTCCAGTATCTCTCAGAGAAGCATCTGGGGCATCCAATGCCCCATCTGAGAACCATGAAGCAGCGAGGAAAACCACTCTGCAGGAGAAATAAGGGGTGAAAATGCCATAGAGTTTCCCTCAGCAGCTCCTGATGTGATCACGAGGACCCTTTGCCCTAGCCCAGGTCTGGCTGGGTTTGGACCTGAGCAAACCATCCACAATCTCAGCTGCTGTTGTCACTTCACAGTCTGGGAGCTCTCCTGGAGGACAATGACAAGTTGAGACCTGAACTGTACCTGTCACGTACGTGCGCAGTTGAAATGATTTCCAGAGCTTGTCCTGGGTGTGCGAGTGTTTCTGAGGTGTCTTCACAAGCCTCTCCGTACCCAGCAAAGCTGACCATAAACTCATGGGCCACTAGGTGGACTCACAATAAATCAAAATTGCATGATAGGGAGCTCGTTGACCGTCTTCCACATCTCTGGGAAGAACCTTGTCCAGAGCAGCTGCACCATCACCAAGTCTCGTCCCCGGCGAGAACTGAAAAACCAGCAGCATGCATCCAACAGGCCACCACCTGGACACCAGATGTTGGCCAAAACATGGTCAACAGACCTTACTTATCAGAAAACTTTTTGCCAGCTCCCTGGGAGAGCTGACCCTCCAGGACGGGTGAGGCAGGAGTGTGGGGACAGGCACTTGCTCTCCAAGCTGGACTGCTGATAGGGATCATATCAGAACACTCAGGCTGGAAGTCTGCAAGGCGGTGGGACAGACATCAAGGCATCACTGAGCTTGCTTTTGCCAGCCAGGCTAATGACCATATCTAAGCCAGAAGATCTTGCCCAGTGTTGCAAAACAGATCTGCAAGCACAGAGCAACTGATACTTCCAGCAGTGCTCTTGGCATCGGCCTTCCCTTACTCCCCAGTAGCCCAGCTGGTCGGGATCACTGACGGCTGGATAAAGGAGATCCACCTCTCCCACCGGGATCAAATGGGTTGAATTAGCACGGGCTGCTCTGGGACAACCCTGCTGGCAGGGACCAGCTGCCTCAGCGTAGCTGTCGATGATGTGAGCCACCCGCGTTCCTCCCTGGGGATGGTGCCCACCACATGCCCACCTTGTCCTGTCCCGCCATGAGGACGCTGGAGCAGCAGCTGTAGAGGGTGAGGGACTGATGCCCTGGGGCAGGTGGGTGAGCCTTGGGTCTGCAGTGGGGCTTGGGGACCAGGGACAGGAATGTTCCCTGACGCTGCTGCTCCCTCCTGCCCCGGCTCTGTAAGGTGGGACCATTTCTGTAGCGATAACCACACCAGAGCCCCCGTGTGCAGGGATGGGACAGTCCCAGCATGGCTCAGGGCACAGCAGAGCCCGCTCCAGATATCTCCATCTCACGGAGAGCCAAGATATGAAGGGTGACCCTCAGGCCCACAGGAGCAGAAGCCCATCCTGCGAGTGTGGACCGGAGTGTGTCCCTGCCTGGCCTGGCTGCCCTGAAGGCATCTCCTGGGCTTGGTGGTCTCAGCAGGGACGAGCTGATATCTCTTCTCTCTGCAGAGCGGCGCTGCTGGGACGTGCATGGATGGTGTCCCAACCCCGGCCCCCTGAGAGGAGTGGCGAGCCTGGTGGTCCAGAGCATGGAGAAGCAGGCGTGCGGGGCGCAGGCCTGGGGCAGACCCCAAAGGTGGGTGCAGGAAGGCGCGTGGGGTGGGATGTTGCCTGGGGGTGCCCACCTTCACCAGCCGGTGATGAAGAGCATTGGGCGTTGGCGATGGTGGCTGAGCCTGTGTGCGATGGCTTTTGGCAGAGACAGTTGATCGAAACCGGGGGATTCACAGGGTCTCGGCTCCAGCAGGGGTCTGGCAGACTTTCTTTGCTCTGCTGGAGATGGGCAACTCTTCCCCAAATGTGGCTTGGGGGCCAGGTGGAGGGCCGGGGGAACACCGAGGTCCTCGCGTCGGCTCCTGTAGTCCTCTCCTGTGCCATGGCCCACAGTGGCAGTGCCAGCTCCTTGCCCGGGCAGGGCTGGGACGTGTGCTGCATCCTCACCACCCAGCAGGGATGGGCTCAGTGGTTGCCCACCACCCTGAGTGAGGTCCCAGAAGAAATCAAGTCCCTGCCCAGGTGATTTCAAGGTGTAAGGACTTGAATTTCAACCTTAAATCTCACTTGTAGCCTCAGTCTCATAGCTTTTCCTGCAGGTTTTATGCAACCCCTAGAGCATCATTGGACAGTTCAACAATTAGGGGTGATTTTCTAGGAGACTGCAGCTACCCCAAGGTATCGTCACTGTGTGAGAGAAATAGCTGGCTGGTTATCGGGTGATCACCTCATCCAGAGTGGTCTCCCAAGGCTCGGCATGAGCTTGTCCATATTCTTTTTGGGGGAAACACCAGGTTTAGGGGCTCTGTAATCCAGCAGGGGAAGGTAAAGCAGAGCTGGGGGATGGAGGCTGATGCTGGGGCAACGCCAGCGGGGATGCTGTTGGGGCTGAGGGCAGGATGAGACCCTGGGGAGAAGAGGCCAGGGTGCTGGGGCCCTGCAGGAGCTCTGGGTAACACATAGGGGCTTCCCTCTGCTGTACAGGCATCTGCACCACCACGGGCAAACGCTGGCAGCTGCCAAAACTTCTGCCTGAGCTGGCCCAGGCCCTCCTGCCCTTACATTCCTGGAAGGAGGCCACCCCCACTGCAGGGCTGCACTTTTTCTTATTTTTGATGTGCTCCAACTCTACACCTGGGAGGGGGGAAGCGTGGGGACACCCAGCGTACGCTGGGGATTGAAGGAGCCAAGTGCCCGGAGCAGCCGAGCCCTGCAGCCTTCCAACCCGCCTGGCTTTATAAAAGAGCAGCATCTGAGCAAAAAGGCATAAGCTTGGTGTCCAAACAGTGCTTCATCCTTTTTTGCCCAGCACTGGAGGCAAATCCAAGGCAAGCTGACAGCTTTGGGCACGTTTGCCTCTTTTGAGGGGGGGAATCCAAAGCAGGAGGTATGTCAGGCTGCCGGCAGGACCCACACCATGGGGACATGGGAAGCTGCTCCCACTGCTCCATGGATGCTTTGGGGGGCTGTCACTGGTGGGGAGATATCTTTAGACCAGTGCTTCCTGCAAGAAGGGATGCTGTGGGGGTTGCAACCAGCATTTCCCACTTCAGCTCTCATCCCCAGCCCCTGGGGTCCATGGGCATCCTGGCTGCCCATGCCAGGAGATGCTCCGTCCCTCCCGGCCTGGCAGGGCAGGAGCTGCCCTCCAGCTCCCAGCCCAGCCATACCCCTGGCCACTTCTCTGCTTTGTTCTCCTGCCAGCCGTGTCCTGTGGCACTGCTCGCTCATCACCTCCACACCGGTGCCTCATCCCAGCTGGGCTCTTCGGAGTGCCCTCACTTCCCGGTGCCACAACCCTAATACTTTTATCTTGACTGCTAATACATCTTCTTCCTCCTGCCCTGCAAGTGTCATCTTGCCAGCGGTCCAAGAGAGAGCTATCAGCCTCCTCTTCCACCCCGGGATATTTTTTTCTTGGCAGCCCCTTCTGCCGTCACTGCTTACGTAGCCAAACCCTGACTCCTGCCTCAGAAATGAGAGTGCGAGCTGCCCTTTGCCTCCGCCAGCGATCGGAGTAGGACCTCGCACTTCAGGGTATTTCTATTTGTCCTCTAGTTTCAGAAAGTTGCGTGCTTTTTTAATACAAACCTGAAATTTGGAACCAGTTATGACCTTGCAGGGTCCTTTTAAATCACAGCCAAAGGTTGAACAGCACCATCTAGTGCGCTTCATCCCGAAACTGCCCGCGCCGGAGGGACGCCGGCTCTTACCCACGCACATCTCGGCCGTTGGAAGGGTACGCTGGATGCCAACAGCCCACCAGCCGTCAAACATCAGCGCTGGGTCCGGCCCGCCTTGCTTTGGGGGAGCTGGTGAGTCGCTACAAAGAGGAGAATTAATTTGAGATTAATATTTTCAGTGCTGAAGCTGAACCGAGCACTCTCAGCCTCTGCAGATGTGATGGTGGAAGGCTTGCGGCTGCCAAGCCGGCCTGGCAGGGAAGTGATGGTGTGACCAGAAAACGGCCCTTTGCAGCTCTGAGAGATGGGAGTGAAGGGTTTGCAGGGAGGCTCTCAAATCACACCGCGCAAGCGTTGCGTGCACAGCGTCGGGCTGCATGGACACGGCCCCAGACCCTCTAGAGCAAAGGCTGAGGGCCATTCCTGTATCGCTGGTGTTTGCTGGCTCTTCCAGGCAGGAATGAACGTGTGCACCGGGAGCTGGGAAGCATACGGCATCCCAGGCTTGCAGGGGGACCAACCTTGGCTGCAGGCTGACACCAAGTCTGCAGCAAAACACCACTGGCATCTCGGCTGTGGCAGTTTTGGGGAGGTATAAGGCAGGGCCACGCTGACGAAGAAGGGAGAAATGACCTGGTTTGGTTCCTCGGCCTCTGCCCTGTGTTGAAAGACCTCATAGGCTGATTCCTCCCCCACGTTGCCAGGGGCGTTCGGTTTGTTTTTTCACCTGTTTGATGTCCCCAGGTAAACCTGGATGTAGCTGATGTTGGCCCCTCAGGACGGGGCTCCTCGGTGCGGGCCAACCGAGGTGTGAAAGGCAGGGAGGGGGCTCCAGAGGGAGCCCATGGCTCTCCCAGCCCCGCTCAGCCCTGCTAGAGGACCAGAAAACGGTGAGGCATCGGGAGGGTTTGGCATCAGCCTGCTGGGAATTCGCCTCTCCCAGCCCACAAAGGGGCAGCTGCCTTAGCCGGACCGGGCAGCACTGGCTCCGCTTTCTCAGGGCACGAGGACGGAGAGTGCACACGGCGATCCTGCGTTGCTGGAAGGGACCCGCTGGCTGGGCTGGAGCCCTCCGTGCCTCCCTGGTGCGGCAGAGCCACAGGTGGGGTGGGATGGGTGCTGGCTCCTCACCCCAGGCTGTGCCCCCTGAGCCGGGGGAATGCAGCCGGGATGGTGGGTGCAAGAGAAGCCCCCGGCATTTCTCTCACTGTCCCCAGGTCCAGCCTGGCCCCGAGGAGCTGTAAGCAGCCCTGGGGCATGCCAGGCCCTGGCAATTCAGCCACCTGCATCCTGGTGCACCCAAACTCATCACCCCCTCAGTCTTCCCCTTGCCACAGAGAAATCTGGCCCCAGTTTCTCATGCGAACTCAGTTCGGGCCATGAAATCTTGCTGGGCCTTTCTCTGGGAGATGGAAAGCTAATACCTGATCGTCTCTCACCCATGAAGCTGCTTAAGCAGTCGAGGCATCTCTGGGGCTCCTTTGAACTGGCTGAGGGGGCTGCGGCTCTCAGGCATCCCCCTGCAAAGCAGGGGTCAGTCTCAACTCCTTCTCTCTAATCTCTCAGCATCCTATCTGAAATGCGGATGCGGGAACCCCTTGTGCTGTAGCACCCAGCCCCGTCCCAGCCAGGACATTCCCCGTGGGGACCCTGCTGCTCCCGCCCCATCCCTCCTGTCTCCTAAGTCCCCCCGGAGCCCGTCCTTGCTGGAGCACGGGTTCCCAGCAGAAGGGTCCTGTACTTGGTGGAGGGATCCTTTTGCAGCTGCTCACATTCAACCATGTTTTATTTGCCCGGGACTCAGCTTATGAAGTTTTCTACAGCTGTCTTGACCTCGTCCGTGTCTCCTGCCCCTCTCATTTCCCTGGCCCCGGCGTTTTTCTCAGCAGGGCTTTTTAATCTATTTCTAGACCATTGATGGAAACGCTGAATAGCATTGGGCTTCCCATCCAACCCCTGGACACCCACTGAGAGCGCTCCCATTCTGCCGGGATTCCCCATTGATGGCAGTCGGTTTGCCAGCTCCCAGTCCCTTTAAGGTGTCTCTCTTGATGTTGTATTGTGCTAATTTTTAATCAGAATACTATATGGATTAAGTCACATGCCTGAACAGAGTCCAGGTCTATTATTTCTATGCCGTAACCTTTATCAGCCAAACTTGTAATCTCTTCAAAGGATGACATCAGAGTTTGACAAGAGCTATTTTCCAGAAACCAGGCTGATTGCATTAATTATATTACCATCCTTTAATTCTTTACCAGCTGAATCCCACATCAGCTTTTCTAGCATTATGCCCGAGATCAGTGTTGCACTGCTACATGTAAATCAGCTCTGAGCATCGTTCATAGAAAGCTGGAAAAAAATGTTGTACGTTTCCGAAAGTGTTCTCTAAATGCTTGGAAAGAGGCACATGCAGTAGAGTAATCGCATCAAAACCCAGAAACCATCCCTACCGGAAATCTTTCTGAGTAATTTCTGATTTTTAGAGGGCTTTCTTGTGGCTTGTTCGCACGTTCAGCTTTTGGGATGGTACCTAGGGGTCTGTCTGGCTCAGTCCCAGGGCTCTGAGTGTATCACCACTTTCCGGGGGAGAAGCAGGCTTCGCATTTCCCTGTTGCGCTACTCGTTTGACCTCTGCATCTGGCAACCCCCTTCTTCTTCCTGCAACGTCCCCCGTCGCTCCGGGACAGCTTTCCAGTCCCAGTGCCGAGGTACCCTGCCTGGCCAGAAGCTCCCCATCCCAACCAGCCATTTTAGGGGCAAGACAGGCTCCCCATAACCAACCATTTTGGGGTAAGACGTGCTTCCCACCGCCTTTCTCGGGAAGCCTCCGTCTCATTTGACCCATTTCAGTCCGTGCAGTGCCACCTCTTGGCGAGTCCCCTCGTGTCTCCCCACGGCAGAGTTGCCAACCTCGGAGAAGCAGGACGGGCAACTGCGGTTTTTCAACCCGCTCCAGTGGGTTTTCGGAGGCCGGAGCCGCTGGTGGGGCGGCCGCCACGCTCCTCCATCCCCTGGCCCACCGGTGCGTGGTCCCTCCCGGGCAGAGCTCGGCTGAAGACACACCGTCCGACGCTGGACGGAGCCGGGGAGGCCCACGGTGGCTTTGAGGGCATCTGCCTTCTCCCTGCCGAGCCGAGCCGAGCCAGGCCAGGCCTGGGAGGTCTCCCAAGCGTGACCCTCTCCCGGCCGACCCCCGCCCAGGATGCTCGGAGGAGCTCTGCCGCGCTCCCCTTGCCCCGACCGAGCCCTGGAGCTGCTCGGCCCTCCAGCCAAGCGCCGTGCCCGGACCCTCGGCCATCCACCCGGGGGCTCCCGGGGCCGGGAGACGCCTCCCCGCCGGCTCTTACAGCGAGTGGGGGGGGGGGGGGCCGGGGGGGGGGCCCC
>VUYV01000437.1:410803-451508 GCA_008711295.1 Anarhynchus alexandrinus
AGCGGGGCCGGCGGCTGGGAGGGAGAGAGAGAAGCGGGGAGAGGTGGGGGGGACGGGGAGGGGGACGCCCCCCCGGGCCGCCTCCCCCCAAGTTGCCCGGAGGGCCCCGCTCGGCGCCCTGTCAGCGCCGGGGCTGCCCGCCCAGCCTGCCCCGGGCCCGGCCCGGCCGGGGGCCGTGAGGCGGCGGTTCGTCGTCCCGTTCCCCCCCACACTTCTACCCCCGCAGAGGGGCGGCCCGGCGCCTCGCTCCTCGCCGTCCCTCTCGGCGGGCACCCCCGGCGGGGCTGCCCCCGGCCCGGGGCCAGGAGCCAGCGCCGCCTCGCCTCAACAATGGCTGGTGGGGCCGGGGCCCGGGGGGTCACCAGCCCCCGGGCGACCTTCACCGGGGAGGTGGGTGCCAAGCCCAGCGCCCGTCATCCCTAACCGAGGCGGAAAGGACCTAAACCCGCACAAAACCAGCCCCGGTTCCCCGGTGCCGGGGCAGCACGCTGCGGCGTGGGCTGGGTGCGAGGGCGGCGCTGGCTCCTGCATGGCCGCAGGGTGGGCACACGGGGCCTGGCCCCGCTCGCCGGCCACCACTGGGCTCGCTGGGGTTCTTCGGCGATGCCCAGGTGGGCCATAAGGATGGGCACGGTGCAGGTGGCGGGTCTTGGTTCAACCGGGGAGAGGGGACGGGGGGGGGTAAATGGCAAAGCATCCCCAAGATGCGTTCATTGGAGCAGGGTGAGCTTTGAGAGGGCTTTGAGCTACGCTGCGCCTTCCCTGGGATGGCTTCGCATGCGGTTGAGTCAAGGCAGTGCGAGGAGTAATCTGCCGGGCTCTGAGGCTGATGCTGTTCTGTAAAACAAGACTTTCGCCACCGCCGTTACATCATGAAGTTACCTTGTTGAGCAGCGGAAGTCGCGGCCCAGGGGTTGTCCTTGCCCTCCTTCCCCACACCTCCCATCCTCCATATTGACTCGTTGCTCCTCTTGAAAAACATTGTACTTGATCAGATTTCCTCCTCGAGATGGTTTTCTCTTCTTCCTTTGATGACCTGAAGTTTTCCCAGGCTCGTAGCATGCAGTGTTGTTAGCGTAAATGAACCTTTTCTCCGTGGCCTGTCTATGAAAACTGGTGCCAGACCCGTGCTCCTGTGCTAACATGCCCATTTGAAGCAAGAATGCAGTCCAGATGCCCAAAATTTTGGGGTCAACGATGCGTCTGGATTCCCCTAGAGCTAGATGAGGCGACGCAGTGTGTTTCTAAAACGCAGAGATTTGCGAGGAATGTGGCGCTGGTATGTCACTTGAGCGTACGAAAGCCACCTGTGTTTGATTAAGGTGCAGTCTCGCTTTCGGGGCTAACTGGATATTCTTTCAAAATATTTTTTACAAGCCTTAAATTCCTGTTAGGGGATGAGCGTTTGCTAGATTGGTAGCCACATAAAAACATGCTGCCTTAGTATGATGTGGTGCATGTTCTGTCCGGGTAGGCTGTGCAGAGGAGTTAATGGCAGTGCAGAAGATGGCATGTGTCCTGCGGCACCGCGTTGGTACCTGAGTGTAGATCTCTTGGATGGGGGGACTGCCAGATCCCAGGGTTCTGTAAAACCACTACTGTTGTGAAATTGGCCGCTGTTTCAGCGTAGCACCAGCCGCATCAGTGATGCCAAATGCTGGATGTAAAGTTTTGGGATATTCTGCAACTGTCGTTTTTAGAGGGTGCCTGGTTTGAGCCCAGTTCTGGGCTCTCGAAAATCGCTGAGAGCTTTGCCATTGACTCGGCTGAAAAAGAGGCGTTAATACAGTAATGGTGCAGAGCAAAATCAGTGTTTTGTAATCTGTGTGTAAAAGTGTTTATTTACAGTGATACTGACTTATTTTTTTTTCTCGTCTGTTTCAGCCAAGCAAACTTGTTCACCTTGGAGCTACAAATATTGGTGATTTGAGATTTGAGCTCATCCCCCACTGTTCCTGCATAAGCAAGGACCAGAAAGATGAATATCCAGGGGAAAGGCTTCCCCTTGGACCTTGGAGGAAGCTTCACTGAAGATGCTCCGAGGCCACCGGTTCCTGGTGAGGAGGGGGAACTCGTGTCCACGGATCCAAGGCCAGTTAGCCATGGTTTCTACTCCGGCAAAAGCGATGTGGTTAGAAATGAGACATCCACGGCAACACCGAGGCGCTCCGATTTGGATTTGGGGTACGAACCCGAGGGGAGTGCTTCGCCAACTCCACCCTACCTGAAGTGGGCCGAGTCGCTGCACTCCTTGCTGGATGATCAAGACGGTATCAACCTCTTCAGGACTTTCCTGAAACAGGAGGACTGCGCGGATCTGCTGGACTTCTGGTTTGCCTGCAGCGGCTTCAGGAAGCTGGAGCCGTGCACGTCTAATGAGGAAAAAAGACTCAAGCTGGCAAAAGCCATTTACAAAAAATACATCCTCGACAACAACGGCATTGTGTCCCGGCAGATCAAACCGGCCACAAAAAGCTTCATCAAAGACTGCGTCATGAAACTGCAGATTGACCCCGACATGTTTGACCAGGCCCAAACGGAGATTCAGTGCATGATAGAAGACAATACCTACCCTTTGTTCCTTAAGTCGGATATTTATTTGGAATACACGAGGACAGGTGGGGAAAGCCCAAAAATTTATAGCGATCCGAGCTCAGGGTCTGGGACAGGTAAAGGGCTACCCGGTTATCTGCCGACTCTGAACGAGGACGAGGAGTGGAAATGCGACCAAGAGGCCGAGCCCGAGGCCAGCAGGGACTCAGCACCCTCCAGCAGGCTCACGCAGAAGCTGCTCCTGGAGACGGCCACCCAGCGTGCCGCCTCGGCTCGCCGCTACAGCGAGGGGAGGGAGTTCAGGTAGGTGGGCGCCGGGGCAACGTCTCTTCTGCAGGGTCCCTCCGGGATCGGGGAGGTGCCGTTGGGGTGATGTGAAGCCTTGGAGGACCTTGGGTGGTGGGGAGCATCCACGTTGGTACAGACGGTGTTGTGCGGGCGCTTTGGTGGAATTCAAAGGTTTATTTGAAATTAGTCGCAGGTTATTTTAAGGGTGTCTTTGGCTGTTCCTGTCTGATTGCCCCGAATCATTCCAGCAGCACGTTCCTCACCCGGGGAAACCGCTGCAGGAAGTGGGTAGAGCTTGGTGGGCAGCGCACGTCCTTGTGCACGTGTGGGGAGTTGAGTGAGCTGCAGTTTCAGGTTGGCCGTAGTCCGCACCGGCAGAAGGTCGGTGTTTAGTTACAGGAACGCAGGCGAGTACAGCTCATGGTAAAACTTCTTGTAAATACATCAGGAAATTGTTGTGATGACCCACAAGCAGAAGCTGCAGGAGCCTTGCAGGAGATACCCTCACCTCTGGAATACTTACACAAGTGAAATGGGGTTCACAGTACTCCCTGATAATGGTACCGCTTGGCACACAAGATTCTCAGCACTGAATTCTAGCGGTGTCAAAGTCAGAATCACCAAATCCAGTTAAAACCGTTCCCTGCTGCAGCTTTTCCCTTCATCAAAGTAATTGCTGTTGTTTTGCGTTTTTTTTTTTTAACTGGAGGAGTTGCACAGTTTTGCAGCCTGTTTTTTTTTCTGGGTCCCCCACCCACTTCCAGCCAACATGGATTTTGAAACTTGCTGAGAGCTCAGTTAAAATTCCAGACAATTAACTTAGCAGGGAGCTCTCTGGGATCAATAAGCGTGTGTGTGTCTAACCTTTGCTGAATCAACAGAACCCGGCCAGAACACATTCCTACTTTTTTCTTTTTCTTTTTTTTTTTTTTTAAATAAAATCTCCTTGTTTTAAGACCTGCTTAGGCTAAAATCTGACGCTTTGTGAAGATTATGAAATGAAGTAGCTGAACTGTCCTCTTCAAAGCCGCCTGCCTTATGAAAAGCATTTCTGTGTTTAATCTCCCCCGGCCGTCCCTTTAGGCTGGCAGCTGGAAACGCATCCCGCCCCGCACAAGGTCTCGGCGCCTTTCAGCTGGCGAAACGTTTTTTTTGGTTTGATTCTTGTTTTCTTATAGATTTTGAGGAGGGGGATGTTGTATGTGAAACTCTTGGGGGGGGGGGGGGAAATTCATGCGGACTCCCACTGTTTTAATCAGGAGTCGGAAAAACAAAATCCCAGGGTCCTGGGACTTTCCCGTGGAGTTAATAAAAACCTTGAATGTTTCTTGAAGTGCATTTTCACTGGGCGGTCGGGTACTCGCCACAAGCGAAGGATTAGAAAAGTCTACAATTGAAGTATTTTTTTTATTTAAGCAATAATGTCTTTAAGATTGGAAATCATTTATTTGAGGTTCAGCTGTGTTTAGTTCCCTTACGAGAGCAGGTAGCAAAATCCTGCATGCAACACTGCGCTTCTCAGCTCCAGCTTCAGAAAAAAATGCACTTTACCCATTATCTGAATGTATCTGTGCCAGATTTTAAAATGGTTAAGAAACATGCTATGAAATAGAAGTATTTTGGAGTCGAGTTCCTTGGTCTTGGGTGTTTTCATAGCAGATTGGAACGAGGTGAAAGAAATCTTTACCTGGGGGATGGAGGTCAGAAAAAATGCATTACTATTAATTCCTAGTGTCCAACAGCCTGTCATTGTGGCTACTGACGCTGTGTTGACCTGTGGGGTAGGCAGGCACAGAAACGTTTACCGTTCTCACCAGAGCAGGGATCATTTCTCAGCCTGGAATAATGGAAGATAAGCGATTTATTTTATTTTTTAAATGTTGGTATGTCAGCTCTAGTAGCGTCCAGAACATTGCCATGGAAGATGCTGCCAAACTGCGTAATCTCCACATTTTTTTATTATAAAAAATCTGCTGAGATACTAATTTATGAGGTGATTGTTCCTCTTTGTGCAAGACCTTGTGGTTGAATTAACTTACTTCCCGGTATAGCAATAGCAATATATGTATATATATGTGTAGCAATATAGGTATAGCAATAGCTGTCTCGAACAAGCTGGTTTTTAAGCTGTGGCATCTTTATCCTGCAGACTTTTTTTGTTCATTTAGTTTCTCACCTGAGCAACTGTGCTGGAAGCTGGCGGAGCTGCTTGCAGCAAGAAGCGATAGCTGCGTGCAGCATTTGCAAGGCTGGGTCCCAAATTATTTGAAAATTTCCACAAACCTCTTTTTTTTTTTTTTGCATATGTGTGGAAGAATTTCTCCTTTCTGTTCTTGAGGGAATGTTGAAATAAGCTGTTTTGCATTATATCTGAGGGCCTGTTTAATCTTCCCAAGATTGAACTTTTATTCCTTGGCTTCCATGGAAACCCTAAATAAAGAGGAATCTGAGCAAATGCAATAGAAGTATTTCTCTGTTAGCAAATGAGCATCTTGAATCGGCTCCAAATTTTTTGCAGCAGAAAGTTCATAAATCTTGACACGGTAGCTCTGCTCTCGGGAGAGCAAACGTAAAAAATTCCTCAAACGGCAGAAGACAACCCCATTAACGTTGGGTATTTTGAAGGTGTGCAAATGTGCGTGTGTATGTGAGAACATCCCGAAGCCAAAAGCATCGCCGTTACCCACTGTGTTTTTGTATGCGTAGGAAAAGGCCAATAGTCATTATAGTTAGGCTCCTGCAAATTAATTGGACATTGGTTATGGATCAGTGAACTTCAAAGAGGGTAACCCCCGAAGATCTCGGGCATTAACTGGCAGCTTCCGAAAGTGACACTAACGTGGTTGTGAGGGTGGCTAAATCGTTCATTAACCTTCTTCTGACACGCTGGGATGGCGTTCCTCGGATCTGAAGAGCAGAAATTAAACCTGTGCCTGAGAACTGCCCTGCAGCCTGGTTTTCGAGCGCTCCAGGAAAACACACACATCTTAAAAAGCTGGAAATCTGGTGTTTGGTGGTGAAAGCTCAAAGTTGTGTCTTTTGTTGGGGGGCCTGTGTGTGTTCTCCTGCTGTCTCTTTAGCTTTGCATCAGAAGGGGTTCCCCTCCCACTGCCAAAGCATTGGGGAGCAGCGCTCACAGCTGTTGCCTTTGCTTTCTTCCCATGGTGGAAAGCAAGAAGAGCGTGTGGTGTTACGCGTGAGCAGCTCTGCTTTCGTCTCTTCTGAAAGACCGGCAAGCTGGGAGATGTAGGTTGATTCTGCCAGTTGTTTTGGGTTTCTACCCATCTCATGAAGTAGGCGAAGTGTTGGAAAGGAGACCTGGAGGGTGGTGGTGAGAGGACATGTGGTGGTAGGTGAGGTCTGCAGCTGTTGGGCGTCAGGGAATATTGTGGTGGAGCTGATAGGCACGGATGGAGAAATTTCCCAACGGGGGCTTTGATATACGTGTGGTTTGAGTTTTTTTAAAGGAAGCTGGCTACATGATCTAAGCTTTAATTTCCAGAGTGCTGAGCTGACTAAGCTCATGGCATTTCACAAGTGGTGGTGGTTCAAATGAAAAGGATGGGTGACGTGGTTCTCCAACAGGGCTGGCAGAAATCACCAGGAGAGTCCTTAAGCTTGTGCCCACTTCCTGGCAGCTTCCCTGGACGTGCGTGAGAGCAGCTCAGCCCAAAACATACAGCCCACACTTCTTCATAATGGGGTACACAGAGAAAGCAAGTGGAGAAACAGCTGAAGGAGCTTTTATAGGGATGTGACAACCTCTGGTCTGAGACAGTGCAACGACGAACTGTAACGTGGAGAGGACCGGTGTAGGCTGGTTCAGGGAAGTCGCGGGATCTCTCCGTTGCTTAGGCAGCGTAAACGGTCCAGCGGTCAGAAGCTGGGCCTGCGTCACGAAGACGCTAAAATTTAGCTGGCAGACCTAATTTTGAGGTCTGCTGCTTCGTTCATAATTAAATATTAAATTGCACGCTTCTGACTCAAGACCGTGTGGTGAAGGAAGTGGTGTTAATTGTACCGAACAGGTGGAAAACTGGGGATGCAAAATCACAAACGCTTACGCGGGAGCAGTCTGCGTTTGGAAAGTTTAAAGCATGTGTAACTGTCTTACTGATGCTTCTTTTAACTGGAGAAGCAGTATGTGCATCTTGGAGCTAGCTTCATGAGAGGTTGGTTGCTGGAAAAAACCAGCCGCTGGATGTTATACCCCAATGTAAAGGCAGAAGGAAAAGTTTTGGATGCTAACTTGACTTAGCTTGAATTCAAATTGCTGGGCCCATAACAACGCTTGTAATCAATACAGCCCTATTTGGCATCTGTGGCTATTTCCAAATTGAAAGAAAATAAGTGATAGAATAATAGTTTTGGGTTCTGCATTGTTCTTAAGAGAAGTTAGTGAGTCTAACGGGGAGGTGGGGTCTGATGCTAATAGCGCTAAGTGGTAATTTAGTGACTGGAGCACTGTAAGATATACAAGACAAAGACTGATGGTGTTTTTGCACAGAAGTTACGCCAGCTTTTTTAAATACATTGTTAAGCTGATGAAACTTCTGCGTAGAAATGCTTACATTAACAGTGTAAAGTATTTATACTGGCGGTTGCCAAGTTTTAAAATGGATTTTATTTGAAGAAGAATACCTTTTGTGCCCATAGCTTTGCCTCCACACAAATCAAGATGAAGAAGTGGCGTGTTTGTTGTCTGGTTATGGATCGGTGCTTTGGCTTCTTTTTAAAGACAGGTAGTTAAAGCTTTTAGCACTCTCTTTTGATAAATGAATAGCGTTTTCTCCCCTCCTCCAGCAAGCAGCTGCCTTATTTTGCCGTGATTGAATTTTATTTGGGTTACAGAATCTTTTCTCTTACAAGCACAAAAGGGGAGTTCTGTCCCCCTCTTTTTGGTGCTGGGGAGGTTCGGAGTGGACATGACGGGGGGGAAATTCTTCATGAGGATCATGATGCAGCCCAGGAGCAGGTCACCAGAGGAGAGGGGACCCCCATCCTTGGAGGGCTTCACATCTGGGTTCGATAGAGCCACGGCCCATCTGGTCCCATGCTGGCGATGGCCCTGTTTTGATGTGCGTTTACAATGACAGCACAAATCATGAGATACTGTTTTGAGAACCTGGATGGAAGTCAGGCTGGTTTGGGTTCTGCCCGATTTCAGAAAGAATTGGGTGCTAAAAAGCCGAATGGGGAGCTGAACCCATCCCAAGACGCTGAGAAGTGAGCCCAGGAGGTGGGCCACAGGGTGGGTACACCTTGGTTTTGATCTGCCCTTCAACTTCAACTTGGCTTTATGTTTTAAGAGTTTCTTTGTTGTCGCTATAATGGACTAATCCCTTGAATAATTAGTTACCATTGGACGTTTTAAAAATGACTGCCTCTTGGATGTTTTCCTTTAATAGTCTGTTAGATCCTGGATTTATTAACTATTGAGACAGACTGTGAAATCCTGTTACGCCAGGCTTTCGTGGTGGAAAAGGGACCGAGAAGGGTGTGGGGGTGGCTGGGGGAACACACGCTGGCCTTGTGTTAAGGAAGAGCTGTTGACTTCCCCACCTTCCCAAGCCGTGCAAGAAGTCCTCCTTGCCCATTGGGCTGGTTCGCTGGCTGCCGGAGCACGCCGTGGTCATGGGTCATCACTAGGTTTCGGCCTCCAGAAGGTGCTCCAAGAAGTTAGAGCACTGTGGTTGCATGGCGCAAGACCAGTTGCGCAGTCACCGTGCATTTAAAGTAAATCGTGGACCTGATTTTATTAGAATCGGTGGAAAAATTTAGTTTCAGAAGTGGCTGTATGTGTAGTGCAGAAAATTGCCGTGTTTAAAAAAAAAACAAAAACAAAAAACAAAAAACTCAGAACGAAGGTGCTGATATCCTAAATCAGTTCCTGGAAATATCATTGGATTATTAGGCTCATCCTTAAATCCATTAAGCAAATTACAGTTAATCAGTCAAATAAAAGAAGAAAGATCTTTTGCAAGGCCCTGTCTTTTGAGCCACATGCAGAAGCTGTAGTAATATTTTAATTTTCCGTCTGTCAGTGAATGTATTCAATCACTTCGCTTCCTTATGTGGAGGATTTGAAATTAGAAACTGAGGTTAATTATCTGCATTAAATGAAATATGTGAAGCCCACAAAAGCAAAAACCTTGACGATTTGGTATGGTCTGTTAAGCTAGGCAGGCTGTTTCAGAAGGAGAGGGGTTATTTTTTCCCGGTTTTGTTCCGATTGAAGGGTTTTAGTCACAGTAATTGAAATGATTAAAAAGTCAAATTGCTGGTGAATATAATTCTGAGCATCTTTCTGAAAAGATTTGACACTTGGTTGAGAGCAGGGGTTTACTCTGCCGGGCGGCGTGGAGCTGCTGATGTTGTGCCGTCCCGGCGCTGGGTGAGGCCGGTTGTCCTTGGTGCCCTGTTACCAACCTCTTCCATGGCAATGGGCTGTCGTAGCTCTGCTGCGAGGTTAGCGGAGGGGATTTGGAAGTGGAGCAATATTGGAGGAGAGCTATGCTTTTAGGCGTATCAGATATAAAACGGGTCTGACACCATCCATCCTAATGCCAGCAATGAACTAATTACTGCCTGCTTCATTTGGAAGTGCAGCTTCAGACTCTACGAAGAAGACAGTCCTCTTGGAAATACACCATCCCCAGTGGTCAGCTTGTTTTGGGGATGATTCGTTTGCCAAGAGACTCATGTTTTTCCTCCCCTTGCAATACACACATGGCTCAGGTTTGAGCTGCTCCAGGGGCTGCAGCGCCCATCTCTGCTCATCGGGGGCAAAGATGCCCCTCGCTGGAGCGGCCCCGAATCCCCGGTGCATCGTCTGGGCACTTCAGGGAAGTTCTCTCCTGGAGACACACATCTTCCCATTCCCCTCTGCCGTGTGCCAGAGCAAGCCGCTTTGCCCAAATTCATGCTCAGAAATTATATTGCAGCAGGTCACGCTTGCGTGTGAAAGCAAAACCATCATTACATGCGGCCCTGGGTCTGGGTTCTTCACTGTTGTTACGGCAGTGATGAATTTAAGTAGAACCGTTGCAGTTTTAAGTCAGATTATCCAAATTCTATAAAACCCACGTGGAAATTGGATTTTACCTTTGAAGGCTCCAGAGTACGCTTTTGTGGTAAGACCTGGAATTTTTTGGTCCTGTGGCCCCCAAGATACAACCTGTCCTTAAAGTACCAGCTTTTAGGAGGTCTTTAGCTGATCTAAATAGCGAATAGATGAATAGCTTTCACCTGTCCTGATGAAAATCAGTGGAGGGAGGGAATACTAGAGCTAGAAGAAAAAACCTCTTTTAAATACCCCAGTGAGACCTAGTGGTTAGCACAATGACCTCATGTTAGTCCCTGGTCCTAATTCCAGAGCTGATGACCAGAAGCTACTGGGTTCTATTCTTCCTTCAACCCTCCAACCCCCACATAATCCCCGTACTGTTGCAGACTGGAGAGTCTCAGTCCTTTCCCTCTCTCCATTTTCATTTTCCTTTTTTCTGGAGGTTTAGGGTTTTTGTCATATATCTGCAGGGTGTGTTCAGAGAAATGCTGGTGCTGGAGGGAGGAGAGCAGTAGGCGTGGGGAGGTGGGATTGCCTGTTTTTCAGCAGTCCGCATTTAGAGTGGCTTAGCCCTGCTGGAAAACCGTGCCTTTAGTGTTCAACAGATTTACCCTTTTCAATCATGAATTTTGGTCTTTTTTTTCTTGGCTGGCAATCAGCTTTTCAGACTGGGTGAGATTTATCTGGAAGAGGGGCTTCCTTGTTCTGCCATTGCTGCCAGCCTGGTCCAGGTGACTACTTTGGGAGCTCTAGCCAGTGCGTGTATTCACCTGGGACCGATCCTTTGGTAGCTGAGGACCTGTCCGAGCTTTCACAAGCAAAGTTCAAATTGGAGCTGAATCGCAGGGGAGCTCCTGGGAATTACAGGTAGGATCCAGGGAGAGAGGTGTGGGGACTCTCTATCCAGCTGTAGCTACTGGGTTTGATTAGCTTTGTCCTGGCTCTGCCCCACGGCAGTGAGAGCTGTAAAACCATTTGGCACCAGACATGCAAATGAGAGCTGGGCTGAAGCGACTGTTACCCTCGAGGATCCCAAAAGAGGAATCAACAAATAGAAATTATTCTATTAGCAGGGGCAAAGTTCACAGGTTAACCATCATGTCAAATCAATGAAATACAGCCTTGATCTCCTGCACAAGGGCTTTATTGTGTATAAATAAGAGTGCCCGAGCAAAGACGGCAAGTTCTTGCACTGTAACATTTGCAGCGTGCTGAAGAAAGGGAAGCTCTGTACAGATTGCAGCACAAAATGCCTCCTTCGGACATCGGCTTCGTTCCTGCTTCAAAAGATTGTAAAACATGACCTTGGAACCTTCTTGCTCTCCTTATGGCCCTACCCAGATTGGGTTTCCACAGGGCATGTATTTTTTATTTTTTTAATAAAAAGTTGGGGTCTTTGGCTAAGAAGCCTCTTCTTTGTACTTTTAATTCAGTCCATGTGACTGTCATAACATTTATTTCTTAGGAAATGAAAAATGTTCCTTCTTGAGCAAAGCCACAGAAGAAAGCTGTTGGGTACACTGGCAACCTCAGGTGTGTGCAGCATGTGTCTTCTGCTGATCTGCAAGCACTGGGTGAAGACCATCACCCCTTTGTTGCTTGGTCCAAGGCTCTGCCAGGAAAAGAAAGGGCAGAAGCTGCTTTCTTTGTTGTGGAAGTATTTGTATTTAATGTGTCTTTGAACATCTGCACATTCGGGGAAGCTTTGTTTTCCTCGCTTGGGAAAAGCTACTTTGAAAAGTCTCGCTTGACCCTCTTTTCTTCAAGATGGGCCAATGCTGGCAAAAATAGATGAGCTTGAAACAAGATGGAAATGGGCAGCAAAGGACGTGTGGATGTGTCACTGCAGTGTAGGATTTGTCACTTTCGGTTTTACCCTCCAGAGATATTCAGCGAAGTTTGTGACCCCAGGGGTGATTTGAGTGCTGCCGACTGGGGAAATCAGCCCAACTGGAGGCATTTGAGAAGGCTGAGCATCCCACTGTCCCCGAGCGGTGGGTTTGGGTCTTCCCCAGAAGAGGCTGGAGGAGCCTGCTAAAACTGATCCATAAACCTTCCTCCTTCTGAAGAGAGGAAGCTTTCCAAATGGGCATGGGAAAAACTTTCCTTTGGTAATCCTGGAGATAACAGGTCATGCAGCTTCACCCAGTGATTCTTGCACAATCACTTGTGGTCAGGCTGAAGTGTCTATTTTAGAAAGGCATCCAAGTGATGGGAGGTCACGCAGCATTTTTGTTATCTCGTGGTTAGTTACTCTCACTGTTCTCCCTGTGTTCCTTATTGCTCGCTCCAGTTTTTTCCAGCTTGGGTTTCAAGCTGCTGGGTTTTGGTGGGTCTTTGCTCACTTTAGTGGCTCCTTTGCACGTTTAGGGAAAAAAAAAAAAAAAAAGCTCTACTGAATGGGTGTGAATGTTCTCTTTAAGTGGCAGCAGCTTTGTTATGGAAGGCCCTTTGGTTTTATTAGACTTTTCAACCCTCCGGTCGACTGTTAAACAAGCCGTAGCTTGTCATGGTTGACAAACCTTTGCGCTGGTCTCAGACCTAACCTACCAGTTTAAAAGGCAGTATTCTTTTGTGTGCAGGTTTCTGGGTGGGGACCATCGGGCTTCTAAGGGAAATTAACTTGCGGCCTCTCTTTCCCCCTCCCACCTCAAATAAATTAAGTTTTGTGTTAACTGTTCTGTCACTTCCAAAGGCCAAAAGGAAATGTCAGCCTATGCTTTAGGTTTTCTGCTACCTGAAGTACTCTGCTACACGCTGAGAGTGCAAGTAGGTGGGAATATGTAATTATATTAAAAACAAAACAGCTGCACGATCAGTGTCAGCAACTGAAGATAAAATGTAGAAAGTTTTTTTCGCATGATTCATCCGTAATTATTTAAAAACATGTTGAATTTATTCTTAAGCTTTGGAGGAGAATTCTTGCAAGGCTGGCGTTTGCCATCCGTGATGTTTATACACCTGAGTAAATGCCTGTCTCAGCAGTTTGTCGGTGTTGAGTGCTCCAGATCTAAATCCCTTCAAAGGGAAACCCAGCGCACCTTTGTCTCTGCTGGCCTTGCCGTCTCCGGAGTTTTCACTGGTGAGGTGGAACCAGTCGTAGCAGTGGCTGGCGCGAGGATAGGCAGGGTGCAGAGGCTCGCACCGTTCTAATAACTGTTCCGTGCAGATTTGCTCTCTGTAGGTTTAGGTGGCAAAGCTTGTAGCAGCGGGATAACACAAATACACTGATGGGACTGGTGGAGAGGTGAGAGGAGGTTGGGGAGCAGCAACCACAGCCACCGCAGCCGAGCTATGGGCTGTGTCTGCTGTCTTTCTACGTCCCTCCAGCATCCCCCCTCCCCTATCTGTTGTATGGATTGTAGTCCAGGGAAGAAGTGAAGCTCCTTTAGGTGGTCTCTCTCAGATGTGGCAGACTAGCAAGGACCTCTTGTACTGATTTTAGGGTGCTGGAAGGTACGGTGCTTTTCCTTGTGTCGCTGCAGGTGCTGGTGCTTTCTGCCCAACTGGGCAAAACTCAGTATTTTTATTTTCAGCCCTGCGGTATTCAGCCTGCGCTGAGAGAGGGGTGTTTTTCACATGCTTCTCTCTCTCCGTGATTGCCGACAAGTTGGAAATGTGCTACACTGAACTGGCTGAAAATTGTTCGGGGTTGTTGTTGTTTTTATGCTAACATAGCACTCTGCCCGACTCACCGGCCCAGATAAGCATCGGCGCAGGGCAGGGCTCTGGCCCGCGTGGCCGGGAGGGCAGCCTGCGCTGCAGTGGGTGTCACCGCTGAGCGACCAACGCCTTGCAGTTTCATCAGGCTCAGGGTGCGTTTTTCCTCCAGCGAGAGGCACGGTGCGGACGCCTGCTGCAGCTTTTCGCCTTGCTCCACCGCGGCAGGGCAGGGAGAGGAGGGGAGGGATCTCCGAGACCGCTGAGTTGCGTCTCTGATCCAGACATTTACAGGGTGTCCTCAGTCCCTGGGACAGATCACGAGTCAAGCTCCACTGCTCTGTCACGCGGCTCGGATGGAAGAGATGAGCAAATCTGAGGAAGGCGGAACCCCCCGCGTTTGTTCTAGCCCCTTTCCTGCTGAGCCCTGCAGCCGCAGCTTTAGTCAAGAGCTCAAGGAGGCATTTCTGATCCTGCAGCAGTCTTGGCAGAAGAGTCATCTGGCCCCATCTTGATCTGTTTTCCTTCCTTGATGCAGTGCTAGAGCTCCTCTCCTTGAGAGCAAACTATCCATTGACTTGTGTTGGGCTCTCTCAGCCTGGGAGAGGTGGCCTGTTGGAGCTGGAGTGAGTGAGCTGATGTCCCACCCATTTTGTAGTGAAGATGCTGGCCTTGCAGTCCTCCAGTGCCTGCCCGCTGCTCTTCCACGTGCTCAGAAGGGTCTGTGCATCCCACAGCTCACTGGATTTGCCTCCCCAATGGTAGGATACACTTGAGACACAGCGTTTGTTTGGACTCAGCAGGGTCATCTGGGTTTTGGTCCCTCATGGTGACGCCCTGAGTCAGCTCCACATGGATTGCTGTCTTTCTCACCTCGTGTAGGTTCTTCTGTCTGGAGCCATCAACCACACTGCCAGCAGTCAAGCTACGAGCAACCCTTTTTCTTTGTTAATTGCCGTCTGTGGCTTGGCACCAGCAATGTCAGAAACCCTCCCAGGTAGCCCATCTTGGGCTGTGGACTTGGGTGTAGTGTGTTGCCTCAGGTGGTACAGAGTAGCATAATCCACTCACTTCCCAGCTTTGGAAATCATCCTGGAAGCCTGAGCTGAAGAAAGAGGGTGGGACTGGAGCCAAACCTCTCGTTCCAGATGGGACAGTAGTGGCAGGAACACCTATTGTCCACAAAGGTGTTGCCAAGCCACAGAAAGCAATTAGCAGGGAAGAAAAATGTGCTTCCTCTAAAATCTGAATTTTAAATACAGGTTTTCTTTTTAAATTGAATATACGCACATCGATATGCCAAGTAGGCAAAATCAGGATTGTAAGAGCAAGCATCTGAAATTATTTAACTTGTATAGTTTACAACTTAATAAAACAGGCAGGTTTGTCAAACAGGATGATATTCAGTCCAGAGCGATAGCTGAGCGTGAACTGGGTTTATAAGATTGGATTACCCTGCCTTTGGCATAGCGGGCAAGTAGAACACTCCTGGAGCATGGCAGAGAGGTCTCTTTCTAACCATATTCTTGCCAATGCAGTTACGGTGGACGTAGAGTTTGAAAAGAAATTTTTCTACCTTTTTAGGGTCAGAAGTTAACATCGCATCTAAGCTGTGTATTAAACAGTCAGCCCCTTTGGGCCTTAAAAATGTTTTCAGAAGCTCTCCCTTTCCTATAGGGGACCCCTCTGCACCAAGTCCTCCTCCCCAGCTGATGTTGCAACCCCGGTTTATATCAGTGCTAGACTGCTGGATTTCACAGTTTGCTATCCTAGTGCTCAGTGCATCCCTTCCTCCTCTGTTACCATATTTTGAGCATGAACTTGGAACCAGAGAGCAAGATCTCAGGGCTGGGAAATCCTTCTGAGGTGCTGGGGTGAGCATGGAGACAGGGAACATCAGAGTGGCAGTGCCGGGGCAGGGAAGGAGGGGAGGGCAGAGGGGAAATATCACCTGCAATCTGCGGTCCACAGTGATCCAGGCTTGAGGAGGTGGAATGAAGAGGGTAGATGGTGTGGCCCTGTGTTGGCTGGGGACCTGCTGACCATGTGAGCTGTTTGAGGTCAGAGTGCCCTCCGAGTCCCGGAGGAGTGCCTTATTAGCGCTTTACTATTCTTCCTATCTCTGGATTCCCATGTAGACAAAACAGGCGTGCGTCATTTCATGGAGAGAAGTGTGTTAAAGCTTGTCCCAGGGTCTTTCAAGCACATTGCTGGCTTTCCTTGCTTTAATCCTTCCTCCTTGCTGTTCCTGTGGTCCCTATGATGCAAGATCAGAAAAGGCTGTTCCAGTATCTCACCATAGCTGATCATGATTGTGCCTCTCTCACCAGATTTCTTAAAATACTTGTGTTCTGAGTAAGTGCCTCGTCCATGGCCACCTTGCCTGGTGTTGACAGCAGTCCCACCTCAAGCTGGAGGTTGGACTACCCTGCTCCTCCAGAGGTCCCTTCCAACCAGTACCTCTGTGATTTTAGTTCGTAGTTAACTGCCAAGCACGTCCTCATCTGTCACACGCATGTCTGAAGGACTGCATCAGCTTTTATGCAACAATGAGACCTGCAGAAATTCATATGCACGTAGAGCTGAAGTAATGGCACTAACAGCTCTACTGGTGGCCAGGAGACAGGGAGCCATCGCTGCAAACAGTCGGAAATGCAATATGAGAGCCCTGCTCTGAGGTAAAACTGCAGTTCCAGCAACCCAGGCTAAATGAGCAAGGAAAAGCGGTTTTTTTCCCCTCAAAAAAAATACATCAAAAGTGAGGGATGAAACTGCCATACTGTGTCATCTACGCAAGGTCATATCCTTGTCCATCTGTCCTCCTCTGCACCTCTGGGGGTGTTTTTAAATCTGCCATCTAAAAGGTTAAGCTTTAAAAACGAGAAAGGTATGTTTCCTTTCCTCCCAGTCATTTAATGATTTTTAATTTGCTGTTTGATCCTGGTTCTCATGCATTGACTGCGTGGGAGCTACAGCACTGGGTTACAAATAAAGCAGGTGACTGTTCCTTTAAAAACTATAAGGTGGTATTAAAATTGAGCATTCTTTTTTTTCAAATAACAAAAAGGAATGGATTTGTTGTTGTTTGTTGGTGTGCATATTAGGATCCTCCTGTGTCTGATCTAAAATCTGTTCTGCGGGTGGTGAGTTTGTCTTTGCAGCGTGGTGACCAGAGGTCCCGCATCTCGTCTTCAAGGCCAGCGAAGGTGGGAATGGGCAGTGCGCTATTTTTAGAAATCAGCAGTGATACGTTCCAGGAACTCCTGCAGTATTTTTCAGAACCGACTTTGAAGGTTTTAAGCACAGATAGGGAAATATGTCATCTGTGTAAATTGCACTAAATTACCTGCAATTTGTTGGGAGTTGCCATTTCTAAGGGCTTATTGCAACTCTAGATATTTGAGGAAGCTTTTGATTATCCTGAGCTTGTAAAATGTAATTGGCTATTTCTTAATTGTTGTCCTCTGTGAAGTATAATTACCTGTAATGTAAAGCTTTTTATTTGTCAATGCCGCAAACAGGAAATCAAGAGTGTCTGATTGAGATAAGTTTGGGGACTCCACCATGACTTGTAATTGCATCAGGTGACTTGTTTGTACTGGGACTGGTCTCGCCTGTAAAGTCTTGGAGGCCTTCAAAGAACCTAGAGACCTTAAATACCATCTTTATGTCTTGTTGTGTAGAAGTCTGTCTTGTTCTTTCCTAAAACACTCTTCAGACAGCTACCATCATCTCAGCAAGGTAGTGGCATCTCTTCATTCTGACATATTGCATGAGGTTTCAGGAGGAATAGACTGAATTGGAATTAATTGCTTAAATGCAGTCAATCAAAAGATGTGGTAGAGCTTGCTGATGTTCATGAGTCCCGTAGAGAAATCAGTTAATTAAAGCTTAGCAGCCTAAAGGAAGCTGATAGATACGGAGAATCCCAGTTCTCATTGGTGTTTGATGGTACCTGGATGTAGAGCAGAGAATAGGTCTTGAATGGCCATACTGAACTCAGATCTACTGCGGACTGGAAGTATGTCTTGTCCCAGTCCAACATGTCTGCGCAGGGAGTTGGTCTTCATGTCTCATTTGCTGCTGCTGCTCAGCTGCCCTTGACCTAACCATGCTGGCATTCCTCTAGGACCAGGGCACGTGTGGGAATGTGGTGGGATGCAGGTGTGACTTGGTTGGGGGTTATGTTGCATGGCCAAGGTCTACCTGTAAACTTGTGTCTGCCCAGGTTCGTGTCAAGCTCGCTCATGCTGAAGCTTTCATTGTTGTTGTCTTCCCAAGCTGCAACTGTCCTTGATGGGACATTAAACATTATTACTTAATTGAACTTAGATGTTATTGGGGAATTCTTTGTTGTAGTTCTGGGTGGTTTTCATGTTCTACAGCAGCAATAGAAGTGTCAGACTGTATATGTTCAACCTTCCTTCATTTCCACCCAGGCTTGGCTGTGCTGAGCCCAAGCACAGCTCTGGGGAGCAGTGGAGGAAGATGTGACGCAGATTGACGCGACCAGTCTGGGATTCGCATTCAGCGTAAAGGGGTGGAGGGATGGAAAGGGAAAATGAAAATCCCTCATTGCCCACTGCAGCCCTGGAAGACGCTGTGCCAAGACAGGCTGGTTTATGAACGGGTCTGCTGCCATACCTGGGGGTTTCCAGAACTTTTGTGTACTTGTGTTTTTCTTATGTGTAGCCTATAGGTTTAAATATCCTCCTCACTGTGCCTTTAGAGCACGACTTAGAAGCAAAAGCTGCTTGAGAGCGTCCTCCAGGAGCTCCTGCCGATTCTGCCGCCCAAAACAGCAGCACAAGCTTCCTTTGGAGGAACCTCCTAGAAACAAAACCTTAAAATAAAACCCTCTTCTTGCTAAACTCACTCTCTGCAAACATAGAATTATTTAGTTTTATTTTTGCTCTTTTGATGGAGAACCGGTGCCGAACAGTTCTCAGAGAGAGCGGTGAGTCAGCTCGCCCAACAGTGACTCTATTGATAGATGGAAGGAGTGGCACTGAAGTCTGTCTAGTCATTGTTGGTGCTTGGCTGGAGCGCCGGGGGCTCCGAGGGCAGGCTCAAACACCTCTCGCCAGCCTTGGGAGATCAAACGCGATGAGTCAGGCCGCAGAAAATCATGATAGGGCCCAAATTAATTAAATCTTTTTTTTTTTTTTTTTAAACCCTGTTTTGAGGGTGGGAAGGGAAGGACACGCACGCACTGGGGTGTGTGGGACCCGCCAGCTCGTGTCTCATTGCAAGTTGACTTTCCTTGCATTTCCTGAGCTGCCCCAGTGGAAACTCGGCCCCTGCTCTGCTCCAGAGCAATGGACCTGCCAACTTTTTCCTCTCTTGATATTCTCTCCTTTCTATGTAAGGACGTGAGGCAGAGCTGGAAAACAAACACTTAGCACGGACACATCGCTCTTACCTATCCCATCTTCTGGTTATTTTTCAATTAAAAATGCATACAAGCCAGAAAACATTTCAAGAGGGTGCTTAATTCGTTGTAATTTTTGTATAATTTTGATCAAGGTGGAAGAAGCAGGAGATGGTCAGATGGTGGGAAGCGTGGCCGTGCTGCAGACCTACCAATGGCTTTCACCTGGGTTTTCCCATCTCCTTTTCCTAAGGCACAGCTTGCTGTCAAAGGTGAGGGGAACCACATCCATTAAGCCCACGGCTTCCAACAGAGCTTTGCCTATGAACCAAACCTGAAAGGTCAGGGGCATGATGGACCGTATCCTACTAATGCACCAGCTCCTCATGCGAGCACCGATACCCCGTGCCTTGCGTTGGGTTTCTCAGAGTTGGTACCATTCCCTTGGGCAAGAGAGGGTTACAACTGGCACCGAAGGCCTTGAACTTTACTTTGGTCTATTAAATGCAAGTGCCACACACTTTGATACCTCAGGCCATGCCGCCCCGAGCTTTCTTCAGGTGCTCTGAACGCGCGGTGTGCACCTCTCATCTCACCAGGCACCAGGAGCCAGCCAATTTTCAGCATAACGCACAATCTCAACTATTTTATTGCTTAATTTAGGCCATAAAGTCCCTTTGATGTGTTGTGTAATGCAACGTTCATTCTGAAAAAGTGGGTGGAGTAGCTTTATGGTATTATAAAAATAAATAAAATGCCTGGCAGGATTTTGAAACCACATGGTCATTCCTCCTCTCTTCGCAGATAAGTTGATTGTTGAGAGAGAAATCTTGCTTAATATCTAACTTTGGGTGATTTATTTCTCCAGAGTCCTTTCATCTCCAGCATGTATTGGGTTATCTGTGACTTCTCATCTGATTGTTTTAAGCATGATCAAAGAAACCAAGAGAATGCACTTTATTTTCCCACTGTATGAACAGAATGCTGTTTGTACAGTGCATTACATCACCTGTTCCTGCTGCTCCTGAGTCCTGCACCAAATGGCTGCGGTATAAATAGAAAACAGAATGGACTTGTAGGGGGTGATGAAATTTGTTCCACTTGCCGTGTAAAACAGAGTTAACCCAACGAATGCTTTCTTCACGCCCGATTCTACCTCGGCACACAACAACAACACGGGCTGAAAATGTTTGGAATAACTCGCTCGTGCGGGGTATCGAGCCGGCATTCGGCAGGGTCCAGGAGCTGGGAGATGGCAGGCAGGGAGATTGCCGTCATTGAAATTGCTGGGATTCTTTCCAGGCTATGCAAAGAAAGAGTTTGGCCTTGTGTTGGCATCGTTGTGGTCTTCTAGCTGTGGTGGTCCACGGGCAGGGTCTGCAGGGAAAGGTGGTCGCTTTCCTTACCCAGGCTTGGTGCTGCAGGATTCCTGCACCCATGCAGCGCTTGCTGCCATGCCATCCCAAAGAACCCCCTCTGTGGAAAGCCGCTTGCTTTTGGAAGTTCTGGAGAAGTTAGACCACAGGGACCCACCCAGCTGTTGCTCCAGGATGCAAACTCTGCATTTCTGGGGGACGAGTGCTGAGAAGCGGTTCTGATTCTACATGGAGGCCTAGGAGATGAGGAACTAGGAGATGAGGAGGAACTTCTTTACCTTGAGGGTAGTGGAGCACTGGCACAGGCTGCCCAGAGAGGTTGTGGAGTCTCCTACTCTGGAGACATTCAAAACCCGCCTGGACGCTGTCCTGTGCAACCTGTTGTAGGTGACCCTGCTCTGGCAGGGGGGTTGGACTAGATGATCTCCAGAGGTCCCTTCCAACCCTGACTATTCTGTGATTCTGTGAGATGCCTCTGAAGACAGGCCTGGGACCTGCGTTTCTCTACTTGCTCCTAAAAATCCTGTATTCAAGAAAGGATGTTTGTTTTCTGACATGTCTCAATGCTTCACCACCATTCAACCTCAGCGCTTTGTGGAGGACGGCTGTCCTCTCTGCACCTTCGCTACATCACCCCCACTAACCTCTCCCGGACTCTTCGGGGACACTGAGCAGCATTTTCACTCCAATCATCTCACTGATTAACGTATTTAACTTGGAGCATTTGTTCTCAGCCTGTGTTTGACTTTCAGTTTCTTGCTTCTCATACAGACCAGGAGGGTAACCTGAGGGCCCGAGAGCTTGCTAGCTTGCTTTTCCGAGCTGTAGTTGTTGGCCTTAAAAAAAAAAAAAAAAAAAATCCTCTCTCCTTACTGACCTTGCCTTGACACACCTACAGGCCCTCATGAAAATCCCACCCTGGGTAAATAGCGCCCTTTTTTATTTAGAGGAGAACTGCCGTGCACCAAAGGGTCAGGGAAAATCATTTGGGAGATAAGTGGCGTTTTTATCTTAAGCAGTTAGTCCTTAGTGTTGGGTTGGTTGTTTTTTTTTATTTTCTAATTGCCTTGGAGGTTGTTCCTGTGCAGCACGTGGTCGCTGTAGGAATACTAAACTTGCAAAAATGGCTAAAACTTGTATTCCCTGCCTTGTCCTGCCCCTGCCACCCTGCTCGCGGGGAGGCAGAAAGCCACCGGCATTTCTGACGTGCCATTCCAGCAGGATGAGCTTAGGGCCGCTATCTCCCCCATCAGCCTCCGGGTAGTGATCCTCGGATAGGCGTCAAGGTTTTGCCCATCCATCATTAAGCTGCTGGTGGTTTTTCTCTGTAGTCCCCAGGTTGAAGGAGCAGGAAGGAAGCGGGGAGAGGATGGAAACAAGGAGATTTCCCTTTGGATGTTGTCGCTGCGTGGGTTAGGGTCGGGATCTGCGTGGCTTCGGCAGTGCCTACTGCTCAGGCACGGCCAGGTCTCCTCCTTGCTGTGGCCATCACCCTCTGCGATGGGCAATTCTTTCTCCGAGCAAACCGAGCTTCTCTGCAATTTCTCTACAGTGAATTATAGGAAAATGAATTTGTCCTTCTCTCTTGAAAGCTGTGCAGCACCAACTTGGGATTGACTAAATCTTTCCAAGTTTCCCTGCAGGGTGCTGAGCAGACACTCACCGGCAGCACCGTGTTGCTGTTGCTCACCTCAAGGTTGTTCTGCAAAGGCTGCCATGGCCGAAACCCTTCTTGTTTCATGTTTGCACAGTGGTGGTGTTCGGAGGCCCCCCCACTCGCTCGGCTGCAGGGGGAACAATATGATTTGCATTAGGACGGGGGAGTTTCCAGCCCCTGAGGAACAGCATCTTCCTTAGTGACATTTCAGCTTGCTTTTGGTGTGGTGGGATGGTGGGCAGCGGCTGGGAAGCTCCTCTGCCTCTGAGCCCTTGTGCGGGAAGGGGCTGGATTCTGGGCTGGAGTGCGGACTGATGAGATGATGAACGCCTCGTGGCTGTTTTGTTGCTGCTGTGGCAGATCCTAGAGGTGTCCGGTTGGACTCTGCGAGTTGACAGACACACAGACCAGCGCTGAAACAAACTGCATCTGCTTGAATTCACCCGCGTTTAATCATTAGGGTTTAATCTGTGTAGTGCTCCTTCCAGAACAGAAATCTGTATTTCAGTGTCATACACTGCTAGGTTTTTTCCCCCAACTGTCTTATGCAAAAGCACTTAACGAGTCGCTTCAAAAGCGTCCAGAGGTGTGAATTACAGCTGATGTAATTAATTTGTGTTTGTGGGCCTGCCCCCCTGCAGTCTAGGTGGCGTGTTGGGCTGGCAGTTAAGAAGAACAAAAGTCTAATCTCGGAGAAGATTAGGAATTCTTTGACAAAGGTTAAGCCAGAGCACTGCCGCCTTATCATTTGTACCGGTGTCCTGTGGCAAATCTGTAATTTAAGCCATGAACAGTAGGCAGGCTGTTCCTCACGTTAGCTTTAAAGCAGCAGCATCTCAGCTCACCTACCTGGTTGTTTTGCAAAGCAAAGTCTTAAAAAAATGGCTAGGCATAAAGTAAGACGGGGGCAACCTAAAGTCACGGCAGGGGTGCCCGTTCAGAGCCGGAGCCCACTGTGAGACTTTTGAAGTCTCCTTCCCAAGCCCATCTCCGTGCTGTCCGCTGCCTCTTCTGCTCATCTCTTCTCATCCCTCCCGCCCTGGGGTGAGTGAGCAGCATAAATACGGAGTGAGCATCAGCCGGGCGCTGCAAGGAGAGCTGGAGATGGAACCGGGAGGGAGGCCGATGGACCAGCAGGCAGCTCCGAACGGGGGAAGCCAGCCTTGCCCTTCCTGCAGGCTGCCGTGGCGTGCTGAGCCCCAGCCCGGCTGCAGCAGGATTTGGTCCCGGCGCACTTCCAGCCAGCACGTCGTGGCAAGCTTCCCCCAGCAGCAGTTTCCACTTTTCCTCTTTGGTGTCTATTGTTTTGTTATTTGGGGAGCTGGAATCCATGATCGAGTTTGAAACGCGGTTAGCATTAGCCTCTGACGCAACAGGGTGGGTTTTTTTTTCCTTTCAGATTGGGCTGAGCCTGAGCACATCTTCCCCTGGACAGCTTGAGGGGTCTGCAGCTCTCCTGTGACCCACGCACTCGGGCAGTGAGGCAGTGTTGTGGTCAGTGCCGAAAGACGGTCCCGTTTAGTCTCAGCCAAGCTGCAAAGTGCTGGCTTGGGCTAAATGGGGCAAATAGTCACCTTGTCGCAAGTGAGTTTCCAAAAGAGGGGGAGGCCGGCTGAGTGCTGATGGTTTGGATTTAGTCGTGTAATGAACAGCATCAGGAATAGGTTACGTTCTCAATTATTTTGATTTTAATCTAATGTGTTAATAACGTGAGGCTCTTCAGATGAAAATGTATTTCCAAGTTGCTTTAAGTATTTGCTAGCGTAGTAAGTTGAAGACATATGTGAAAGAAAAGGCCATCTGATGAGCTGCTATTGTTCTCTTAATTCAACCCACCCCATTTGGGCCACTCTGCATGAATGGCTTTGTGTTTGCTAATAAAATCGTGCTATGTTCCCTGCAACACATGTTCTGCATGTCCCAGCTAGTCAGCAGCAGTAAAACCTTATTTTAGAGGTTTATAATGTTACCTTCTCAACTGTGGCTTCTTTAAGATTAGACACCAGTACTTCCTTGGCGTACTCTAGCACACAGGGGTGGCTTTGAGAGCTGCCATAACCCTGTGTTTCTGGCACATCTTCCACCTTTCCCTTGGTACCTCGGGCTCTTGCTCCCTGCATGGCTTGTCAGCGAGCGTGTGTACCTCCTCACCTAAAGGGTGCTGTGTTAGCATGTTAAAAGAGAAATGGACGTGTGCTCCTTGGACTGCATCCTCTGTCTTCTCCCCAAAATGCTTGGATGAGCCTGAGGTGCTTCTTGGGTTGGCTTGGAGAGGGTCTGAAAATGTTTGCGGGCTCCACAGCCATTTTATCTGCTGGGCTTTGGAGACCCAAAGAGGTTGCGGGAAGAGCTCTGCTGTTGCGTGAGCTGCAACCAGCCTGATGGTTTCTTTGGGCAGTCCATAAGGCAGAGGGGTGTAAAGCAACCTTGTGCCTTAGCACAGCATCTCAGAGAGGGCTGCTCCTAGCACTTGGCTGGCAGTGGTCCTCTAGGAGCCCCGTCCAAGCTGGGGGGTGGGGGGGGAATCAGTATGCATAGCAGTTGCTCCCTTTCCTTGGCACATTGTTTTTTAAGGGCTGTAGGGTGGAGGGGATTAGACCAAGTTCTTAGGGGAGGAGAATAGCCAGCAGGGGATGGCTGGTCATTTTTGTTCCTTTTGTGGCACAAACAATCTCTCCCTTACTACTTGTAGGGGCTCATGAGCCTTTGTGATGTTTATTAGGCTGAAAGATTTGGAGACCTCTGGTCTAGATAGCTCTCCAACTGAGAAGGGGAATTTAGGCACTTGTGATAGTGCGGCCAAAGAAATTACAATAAATATTTGGGAGATTTTAGTGTTTGGCATTTGTCAAGAACGGTTTAGCAGAATAAAATCTTTAGTGGAAAGGATGGAAGTCCAGCTGAAATGACAACGATGTGCCTGGGTTGGGGTTGGCACATCTTCCACACTTCAGGGATTAGAAGGAATTGTGTAATAGCAGCGTAATGATCTGCAGAATTGGCTCATTTAAACTTCAGCTGCTTTTGTTTAGGAGATGGACTTAAAATCTGAAACTGGGTCAAAATCTTTTCTTGCTCTAGAACTAAAAGTTCCACACGTTTCAGACTTCTGTTTGAAGAGACAATTTCTTATCACTGTTCAACCACCCTTCCTGGGATGAATTTCAGCCAGGCAGGTGACCTTGGCCTGCTTGTCCTCGTCACTTGGGAAAGTGGTGTTCATCAGGATCAGAAAAGATTTTGTAGGGTCTGATCGCCAACACGTCCTCTCCTGCTGATCGAATCACAGTCCGTGGTCCTCTTTAGGACTGATGGAAACATCTCTTCTCCAAGACCAGCAGCTGAGCAAGCATCATTCTGGGGGTATATTCACTCTTCTGGTTCTTGCCACATTTGCAGTGAAGGTCAGTGTCAGAGTTTTACCACTTTGTGAAATTGTCGTAAACTACCAGGGAGACAGAAGTCTTCCTCAGCAATGGCATTCTTTGAAAAATGCAGCCCAAGTCTCTGTGAGCAGTGTCCTGAAAGCTGTTGTGGCCCCATATCTCCTCTACTTGCAGCAGAGAATAAAATCCGCAAAAGGTGTTTTGGGTGTAGCAGCATTTCCAAGAGTAAATGAAGATTCTTCTTCCTGATCCCAGGGGCAGCTGTTCACGGACCTGCATGGCCTCCTGGTCTCCTGGGGTTGGACCCAGTCAAGGAAATGTGCAGGTATTTCTTCATCCCAACCAGTTCCCTAACTTTTCCCAGACAATAAACCCTGGGGGGAGATTTGAAGGGTTAGTGTCAGGAAATAGCTGCTTGGGAGTGGCCTCTTCCTTGCTACTGGAGAAAGCAGCCTGATTAATTATTCTGATTGCTTGTCTGGACTGAGGTAGGCTTCCAGTGGTGAGACTGAGAGCAGTTGAAGATTTGGAGGTCAGGAATTATGGCCCTTCAGCAGGCAATCCCACCAGGCAGTCAACCTGCTCCTGCGGGCGAGTAACGAAGTGATCCTGCACGTGGAGGATCTCCGTAAGTTGCCAATAGTGGAATTCATAAATTCATTTCTTATTTGCTTAAAGCTGCACAACAAACGCATGTCTGCAGCATACACAGACATCTGTTATCTTCTTGAGCAGAGATGATGCTATTGAGCAGTTGCTGTGTTAACAAAACGCACACGCAAAACAGACGAGTCTCTCTTTGCTCACTTATTCACGGTGTGAATTTTACGTCCTACTGTGGCTATAGGCATAGCCCAGAAAGATCAGTCCTAAAATAAGAACCGCTGGCAAATACTCTTCTCTCTTCCCTGGACGTGACAAGGTACCGGCAGCAAAAGTTGGCAGCCAAGTCTCCGTGCTGTCGCGTCATGTCATGCAAGAGTCTCGCAACTGCAGATGCAGATGTGCAGGCTCAGACATCGGTGTCACAAGCTCCTGCATGTTTTGATTAATTCATCTACGGTTTTCACACACAGGTTCGGGGACGGGTGCTTTCATCAACTTAGCGATCAAAATGTATGCCAAGGATATTATGACTCATGTTGCAGACTCGCTCGTAGTTTTGCGGGGGGGGTTAATAGTGATGTTAAAATATCGCTCATTTACTACGCATTTACAGGCGGAGCTGGCGGCAATGGCTGTAGAAATGGTTGCCTAACGTTTCCCATTATATAAAACTTTGTTGTAGTTGCTCATATCTTTATCAGACTGTGTTGTTTGGTATTCTTCCACGCTGAGATTCTGCCTGAGGCTGAACTGTTTTGGCAAATTTTAGCAAAAACAGAGGGGGAGGAAATTACATTGTTTTGCTCATGTCAGAGTCTTACAATTTACTTTTCATTGATAACCTTCCAACTTTCCTACTTTGAAGCAGGGGCGTATCATTTGGCAAGTGGGTTGCTGGAGGTGGGAGGGGCGCTGGCAGCTTGAACATACCTTTTGCTGTCCATGTCAGAATCCGTCCAATTTGATTAAATTATAAGCTTGTGAAAATTGCACGAGCTCTATAGTAGATGGTTTGAAATTCTGGCAGCCAGAGTATCTGAAAAGCTTATTTGCTGTGACGATGCTCATGGCTAAGACTTCGGAGATTGGAAAATGCAATTCCTGTTGCTGCTGCTGCTGGTTCTGGAGTCTCCGACTCTCATCGTTAGGTGAACCGGCTCCCTTCTCACCTCCTCCAGAAACGGCACTCAGCAAAAAAGGCTTTTTGGGCAGTGGTGCAGAGGAGGTGAGGAGGGTGATCTTGGGAGCTAGCAAGAGACAAGGCTGTCCGGGGTGTTAAAACTGGAAGGGGGTTTTCCAATGCTTCCCAGAGTTTTCAGGTGCTACAGCTGAAGCTGCCTGTTCAGCCTCAGTTCAAGCCCATTACGCCCAAGGAAGGTACTGCTTACCCTCTATCTCAGCCAGTTTTGATAATGGGATAAAATTCCCTTCTGTGCAAAGGGATGGCAGGTTGGAGGAGAGAAACCCTCTTCGCCTCCACGGGGAGGGCTGTGAGCTGACCCTGACTGTTTGATGGAACCCATAAAGCTGAACGGGAGAGAGGAGCTGGGGATGTTTGCCCCATGTAGACATGCAGTGGTGTAAGTCTGATACGCACTGCAATCACGTGGAGTTTCATAATTTCCTCTACTCTTGTAGCTACTTGTTGATGTGTGATCATAGACTGTTTTTCTTTAGGACTCTTGCTTGTTGAGCGGGTGGGATGGTGAGTGCCAGGGGAGCTAACAGAGCAGGTCGGGAGGTGCACAGGGCACTCTTGCATCGTTAAAAGGCCTTGCAGTGGAAGAGGCAGGAGATGCAAGCAGAAGAACACAGGTTCTTCCATGCTGGTTTTTGCCAGAAACATTCTGTAAGACAGCTCTTCTCCCTGGGAGAGTCGTCGTGCACGCCTTAGTTTTCTGTGTACAACTTAAGACCCAGATCAGACTTACTGATGTGCTGAGCATGCATCACAGCAGACGTCTTACAAAAATGCTGAGTATTAGGCCCAGAGCATTTCAAACTGAGCATCCACGTTTTGAGAAAATTTTGACTATGTCAGCATTGCAGTTGGCTTTTCGTACATAAGAGGATAATAGCTTTGCCTTCCTCCAGAATAGCGTCCCAAATAAATACAAGATTCACTTGTGAAAATTGCCGTAGAAGAACCTCCAACCAAGTGCATAATGCTGCATTCAGCATGAGATTTGGGTGATGTAAAAATACAAAGAGGGGGGAAAATAAGGATATCAATCCATTTATCCTGTGCCCTGAGCAGATGAAGTTCTGCAGAGGTAGTGCAGGATCAAGTAATAGATAGTGTAATACATGCACACAAGAGAGGTGAGTAGAAGATCATTTTTTTCCAAGACTGTAGGTTGCTTTTCTCTGCTGTCTTAAGGAGAAAACGTCTAAAGCAACGACGCATTTTTGTATTACCTGTTTGGTCAATGAAATCCTGTATGCATAGTATGGCACACGTGCAGTCTGTAACAGATGGTGTGGTTGTGTCATGCAGATGCGCTCCAGTGTTTCACAGCTCTCGTGCTGCAGGCACTACACAGAAAACAGCCTTTTCCTTCATCCGCAGGATTTCATTTCTAGTGATGGGAGCTGGGATGATTGCAGCACGTGGCGGTGGGTCGGACTAGCCATGGTGCTCTGCTCTGGGCTTCGCTTGCTATAGAAGAAGAAAACACTGGAGGTGGTTTGGGGCTCATCCACGGCCATCCAAAATGCAGAATTAAACCAGGTCTCAGCACTGGAGCTCCCAAAATGCAGCTTTTGCAGTGGGCCTATGCTGACTTTGGTGTCTGGGAAGAGAGCAGCTGGAGCTGAAACTTCTGTTTCCATTTGAGGCGATTGTAAGATCTCTTCGCCACAGAGGTTTTCTGCTGAGATCTGGCCACAGCCTTGTCGTTATTCAGAGCACTTCGAGTCCCCCACACCTTCCTGTTTTCACTAATTATCACAGTGTCTTTGGGGCCTCCCTCTCCTGTTGAATTTGGTTGGGTGTCAGCAAATGCCTTGTACTTAGAATTTCTGTAGGGAGTAAAAAGAGGTCAATGGAAAGATGCAGAGTTTGATCACCTAGCCTTTGTCTTTAGGAAACTGAGGTTAAAAAAAAATACAGCTGTCTTTTATCTGAACAGTGGCTAATTTATTTAGGACAAAAAGCACGTTGCTTGCATTGTCACTTATTTTTCCTAAATGGAACCGTCAACTGGTTTTAATTGTATAAAGATACGTAGGAATGGAACGAGAGTTCAAACAGCTCTTTTACAGCACTTTAAATGGACATGGTACTTCATATATACCCCCACAATAATGGATACCAGATGAAAAGATACTGTGGAATTTGTGTAATAAAGGTAAAAGCCCATATATCTGCCTGTTCTAATGGATGAGAACCAAACCAGAAAAATTGCATAAGGCGTGACAACAAGCAAGTTTCACCTGCTGTAGCGTGCGCCGAGAAAATACAAGCACAGGGCTTCCCTGAGCAGTGGCCAGACACGGTAACGGGATGGAGTGTGTGTATAACCATCCCAACAGCTTCCCTCGCCCTCTCGCACTGCAGGTAAAGGTATTTCATCTCCCCTCTGGTCTGGAGTTTAGCTGGACATTCTGGTGTTGCAGTATCCCAGGAGGTACCTTGTGAGCTCCTGTGCAGTTTACTGTGAGCAACTCATTGGTTTTACTTTTTTTTCCTTCCCTGCCTCCTTTACCTGTTTTTCACATTTTAATATCCATTTAAATGAGGTGGACAGGTTCTCGCACTGTGAATTATTTAGTGAATGCCTCTGGAGATGTTGTCACCTTCAAGAGCAGAGCATGCCCAACGGGGTCCTTCTGCTTGTGGTCAAGGTATATGCGGTAAAGAGGGATTTCTAACCGACCTGTGCCGGCTGGCTTCAGATGCTGATCTCCATCTTTCTCACCCTTGAATTCTTTGCTCTTGGTTTGCCAGTCAGCCACTGAATTTAGATCTGTTTGTAAAAGTACAGCCACAAGAAATGAGAAACCGAATCAGCCGATTACATTCATTATCTTTAAATATGACTTTGTGTGACCTGGATGCAGCAATTGATGGTTTGGCTTCCAGGTCTTGCTGGAGGTGCAAGGATTGGTGGCTGTCCCAAAAGTAGGACTGTAAAGGAAGACTTCATTCTGCGCTATCTAAGGAAAAGTTACTTTAGTCCTTATTTAAAAGGAAGGCTGTCTGTAGCATCTTCACAAGACTAACTTCCCTCTGTATGCCTGTGTTCTGGGGACAGTGGCAAGATATGTGCTGTTAGTCTGCTAAACTCTTAAAAGAGGAAAAAATAAGTATGTCTAGAAAAGGAAAGATCCTTTTTAACAGCCTCTGTCTCTCTTAGACACGGTTTCTGTGTGGTTCATTCCTTCTGGTTATTGTTACTACAGTTCTTCTGGGGACTTGTCATTGCTGTCAGCCTCTAATGGACCTTGTCAGAAGGACAGCATGACTCAGTCCACCCTCACCTTGCCCCAACCACTGCGTTATATCAGCCAGGTCAGTTTGGGCTGAGAAGGCAACGTCAGATTACGGGCTGCCGATAGAGATCAGGAGACTGAGTTATGATTTATACATTTACTGTGATGCTGACATCTCTTCAGAGCTGAGCAGTAAACGATAGAGCAAGTTTAAAAGCTTTTTGCAGCGTGCTAGTATTTTGTTGTTGATACAGCCTGCCGTTTAACATGATCCAACAAGTATCCTTTAATGACCCCATTTGGGGAGCTTGTGAGACTCCAGAGGACTGCTGGAGAAGCTCTGTTTCATGGTGCTGTACTTCTGAGACCTACTTCTCTGTCGTGGTTGCAGTCAACTGATGCGTATGAACTCCTGCTCATTATAAAGTACTGATTGGAGGCAGAAGTCTTCGGGAGGGGGAATCTTCTTTTCTGCCCCGATCTAATGGTCTCTTGACTTTAAACTTAAATGTGTTCCCTAGATAGAAGTAAAGCTAAATAAGGCTTTGCAGGAATTTTTAATGCGAAGGTATGAAACGTCTTTGTGAAGGTCTTTTGCTCGGCTGAGTTGTTTTTTCATGTGCTGCCAATATCTGATCCCACTTCTTGACCTTTAATATACACTGAGAGAGAAGATTAGGATGTTTCTAATCAGCTGCATCTCCCCTCTGGGAGCACTATTAAATCCTGACTCTCAGCTTTATCTCTGCCAGGTCTTGCCAGCCCTCCGTGTTTTGGGGTTTGTTACCAGCTGAGGTCGGAGTTCGGTCACCTCAAAGGTTCTTGTTCAATTGGGGGAGTTTCTTGGATCCTTTCTGTAGGAGTTAAGATACTGGTGAGTGGCTCTGCTTGGAGGCAGACCTCTTCGTTTCATGTGCGTTGATGAGCCAGACCTTATTCAGTGAAATAAAGGTGGTTTTTTTTTCGTGCAGGATTATTGCTAGGGGTCCCTCAGTAGTCCTACCCACCTCGTCATTAGTAGGGCTTCATCAAAGGTCTTTGGTAACAAACCTGACTGGTTTTGAGGTGCTAAGTCAGGTGCCTCATAGATGTTCAAAATATTACATCATCCGGTTGCTTCTGCCGCCCAAATTTGTGATTTTGTTAAGATACCAAGTTTGTTGGCAATAAATTGGTAATGAGTGCTGAGTTTTCATGAGGATTTAAGTGAGGCTGGGCAGTCTGCGGTCACGTGGCTCAGCCGACGTTGTACGTTACGTGGCCCAGGGAGACAAGGACGCAGTTTAATGTCAAAGCTGCCACTAGTCTTTGTCCAATGGAGCTCCCGTGAGTTGCATGTCTTCCCCTTTCATTTCAGCCATCAGCAACACCACTGGTGTGATTTAAGTATTGGGAAATTTGTCCCTGAAAGCAATACAGACAACAGATTGCAGTGCTGGGGTTTGTGCCCTCCTGAAAAGCTTCGGTGATGTAAGGAAGGACTGAGCCCAGGCGGTCTTATTTGCCCTTTGATTCCAATGGCTCCCAATCCCCAACGTGGTCCGTGTACCTGTAGATGTCCCTGCCACATCCCATGTTCTTGAACACTCCAGAGGCTCCGTAAGTACGTGGGAAGGAGGGGAATGGTCTGCAGTCACTGGCCAAAGCTGGATGCTTTGTTCCCGTCCAAAAACTTACTCATCCTACAGGCCCTGGTCTTAAGTTACTGAGCTTGCAGAGAAATCTGCTCGTAATTTCTTTCTTGTAAGGCCTTTCTTGTTGAGCAGAAATTTTGGCAAAGAAGAGTCGAGGCACTGGAGAATCCCCAGTTCTGCCTGGTTATACCAGGCCTCCTCAGATCTTTCCTTGGAACGAACAGGCAGGAGGAAATACTTTCCATTTCAGAGAAGCGTGGACAAACAGCGTTGCTTCAGACGGAGAAGAAAAGCGGCAGCCGGAGTTACAGCGCTGAATCCTGCTCGCCAAAAGCATGCTCTTGCCTTTATTCAATCATTCCTGGAACACAGTGTTCTTATTGTATTCCTCCTCACCCCGCTCAGCGCCTCTCCTTGGGCTCAGGACTCGGAGATGCCCCGAACACGATGCTGGCGGGTTTGGAGAAGTTAAAAAAAGCATCAAACGCATCTCGGAAATGGACCTTCTGCCTCGCGTGACGTTAGGTAAACGTGTTTTCTGAAAACCTGGATCCCGTTAGAAAGGTTCCCGCTGTCTGGAAAACAAAGTACTGGCTCGCCTGGTTTAGTCATTAAGTAAATTTGTGGTTTGGTTGAGACAAAAAATAATGAAGAAAAGCTGTTGAAATCCCGGGATTAATTTGATAGTTTGCAGGCAGCGGTGTTTTTAAGTGGAGCTGCTGCCTTCTTTAGGTTATGAGCAGAGCCAGGTATAAACCTGGGCTTCCCTTTCTCCTCGCACCTCAGAGGCAGGCATTTGGAAGTAATTTATTCCACGAAGGCCCTCGCCGCGTGGGCGAGGGGGATGCTCTGGGCTGGAAGCCGTGTTGCGTGGGCGTCTGCACGGCCAGCCCGCGGCTGGAAACCTGGGACACGCTTTCGTTTGCTTGGTTCATCTGCGGAGGGAGCAGCATCCCGGGCTGCCGGCGGGGCGGGAGGAAGGGACGCATGGTCGCTCGCTTGGCGTGACGTGGAAGGCTCTGAACGGTTGGGGGGTTCACTGGTATTTTTACATCTGCAATGTGATAGTTGTATTGCCCTTTCTGGGAAGAACCGTTTCCTCTGCAACTCCTTTACACCTCCCAGCCGCCCTGCCTGCCTTCCCAGGGAAGGGGAACCACCGGGAAAAGGCAGAGGAGCCCGTGCAGAAACCCCCATAGCTCTCTGCAGAGGGTTCCTGCTCTCCACCGGCCCTAATTTATCTGGGAGAATCACCCAGGAAAGCGGAGATGTGGGAGCTGGCACTGCTGCATGCTGTCTGAAATGGCTACTGTGTGCGTTCATCCACTTAAACGCACACACACACACATATATATATGTAAAATCACTTGCCGTATTAAACATAGATGTCATTTCACTCTGAGAACGCAATTAGGAGAGCGGAAAGCTCCTGCCTATCAGCCTGTTGCCAATTTTTTCCCAGCTCTCAGCTTAAGCGTGGGTAAAGGAGACTGCATTAATGCCCGTGTCTATGCTAGCGAGCCCTCTGGCCCAGGGAGAGCACGTTGGGAGGGTCAAAAAGTGGGGGGTGAGGACTGGGTTCCCGCTTGTATCGGGGGGGTTTGCTGTGGGCTGGTTCTCACCCAAACCCGTCGGCAGCTGGAGCACACTGGGAGCGTGCTGGGGCACAGCATCCCCTGCCCAGGGATGGGAACCCAACCTCCCGGGCACACTGCAAGGCTCATGTAGACGGGTGATTTAAAAAGATTTATATTTATTTTAATGCACAATGTGACCTTAAAGCACATGGATGCTACTACTCTGACATTCCTCCTTAGGCACGTTTTCCTGGGTAGGAACTCTCTGTTTTGGAGGTGTCAGGAGGATTTGGTCCTCGGGTTCAAGGTCCTCTCACTGCGTTGAGGATGCACTTTGATGTGATGATCCACACAACAAGCAGGAATGTTTGGCACATCCCTGTGCAGGCTTGATTCCATCCCTTCTAATAAATATTAAAAATATATGGAGTTTTGTCTGACAAAGGCCATGGCACGGAGGTGAGTGTGGCTTACGGGTGGGAGCAATAAACCCTGGATATCCAAAATGCACACAGGAGATGCTGGGTTTGCCCTGGTTTTGTAGCTCCCTAAGTCACTACAGAGGCTTTCGAATGACTCCAAAAGCAGTAAGGCTCTTGTTCAATCACAATTGATGCAGCCAAATATCCTGTCTATTTCATGGTAAATGTCCCTATTTAATGTCAGCCTTTCATAAGGGATAACAATTCATATTAATCATGTCACCATGTTAAAAAAAAAATAATCACACACACACAAAAAAACCCACTATATTATAGTATAAATTCAGACTAATATGTTGAAATGAGTCTAAGCGGACACCTGCTATTGTTAGATATGGAACAGAATGTTCTGCAACGTTCACTTTATTTCCAAGATCATCCAAGCGTCCTGTTAATTGATGTGCAGACGTTGTTTTGCCCATATTTTCTCTTTTATTTTAATTTGTTTCTCATGTGTTGAGCTATTAAATAAATGAGGGTTTTGGTCTTATTCTAGGGAAGATGTGCATTGTTTTTAGGAAGGACTGGACTTTATTGTATGTCAAAATTGTATTTTTACCGTTTTGATTTTAGATCTGTAACTAGTGGACAAAATGTGGTATTACATTGGGGCAGTGAATGAGCACAGCTTTGCCTCTGAAGGAGGAAAGTAGAAGCTGGGAGAGCTTATTCGTAGATGCACGGTCAGATGTAATCTTGAGGTACTTGTTCTGCAGTTGTCTGAAAGCCTAAGGCTATGGTGGCAATAGGGCAATACAGCCACATTATTTAGCCTATCCAAGGCAAACAATTGTATTTCAGCTTCTTTCCTAGATTCTGACAAATTCTAAATCACTTTTCTCACCCACCTTGCTGTATCCTGTGATCTAAATTACTGGTTTCAATGAGTGTGTCTTCTATACCTTAGTCCTGCCCGAGTAGCAGTATGTCCTTGGTAAATGCAAAGGAGTGAGAAATTGGAAACTTGGGCTGGTAGATCTTGGGTTTAGCTTTTGTAACTGTACTTTAATACTTTGCAATAATTACTGAAGCTCCCCATAAAATAATCTCCGTGTACTCCTAAAATGGAATTGAATGCCTTAGAATAAAAGAGAAGAGGAGCCCTTATCTGTACTTTTGGTTAAGTTTTTATTTATTTCCCTTCTTCCTCCAGCGTGGGAGGATGAATAAGCACGGAAGAAGATACAGATTTGCAAAGGCAAGGAGCGCTAAAGAGCGTCGGTTTTTTCATCAGCTTTTAAAAGCCAGACTGTAATCATAAATTCCCTGATAGCTGGAGCATGCAGAAGTCGTCTTTAAGCCTACAAGTGACAGGCTGCTGTTGCTTTTCAAACTTCAGATTTCATTTTTTTTGTAAGACACAACTTTGATCTGGTTCCTTTGTAATGCTCTGCAGAGCGCCGGGGCCGCTGCGCTCGCCGGCTGCAGGGCTGGAAGTGAACTTTCTTGGCAAGAGCCATCTGGAGACCTCAAAGAACAGATTAACTTGTCCAGAATTGATGTGATCTTTGAAGAAGCTGCCCTTGCCTAGAACACATGTGATTAGCTTGACATTGGCAGTGATAAAGTTGAGATGCACAGCAGCGTCTGAGTACCCGGAGTAATTGGGAAGAGTTTTAAGTGGAGCAACCCCAAGGATTTGCAATCAAATTATCAGCTAAATCCCCAATTTTAACGTCTTGAGCAGACTTTACATCTTTCGTGCAGGTTAAATCCAGTGAGGAGTAAAGGTTTTCAGCTTTGCGTCTTCATAGACATTTTGTTCTGAGCTCCAAAACATACCTGTGATGATGTATTGGGGAACGCTGTGAATGCTTTGGGACATTTCTAATAGTTTTATACCCAGTATGGTGCAACTTTTGTGACGGTTGTGGGTACCATGGATTGGAAACGGAGACTTTTCTGTTCAGGTGGTAGATTGATGTAATCTTGTAAGTCAGATTTCTTGGTGGGTGCTGTTCTAATCCCTTGTTTAAAGGTGACCCTGCCGCTCGGACACTCTTGTCAGCACGTGCTATTTAAATATGCTGAAGGGATTTGCTTCAGCTGGTACATCATAAGCTAACACGTGCACCTTTTAATTTGATTGACTGGTCGTGATAATGAAATGTGGTATTGCGTGAAGGATGTGACAGTCACCCGCTCGTTGGGAGGTGTCAGTATGGGAAGTAAGGGAGCTCTGCTTGATTGTGTCTGGCCAGCCAGAGACTCCGTGACCTGTCATTTTTGAAAGCTTTTCCCCCCGCCCCCCTCTTAGGTGGAAGTACATAACTTTTTCAATGAAAGAATTAAATTTTTTTTCACACCGAATAAATGTGAGATGTTAAAATAATGAGCTGGAAAGATGTCTCAGCATTAGAGTGCATCCTCCCAATCATGAAGACAAAATGACCGGAGACACTAAATAATTGTAGGGCATAGGCCTGGTTTCTTCATGCAAAGGTAGTTCTGGAAATAGTCATCTTTAAAAATCCAGGACTATAAAAGTTTAAACTAAGTTGTCAGAAGTTGGTGTGAAAAAGCAGGGTGGGAGTGCGGAGACTCGGTAACTGGGTCTGGTTGAGTTGCAGCCCTGGTCTGTGGTCTCTGGGCACCATCCCTCAGCTCAAACACCACCCACCAAAAGAGGAAAGAAGGAATCGTGTCCTGCCGTGAGGTTCCTCGCTGCTGTGCAGGAGGGAGGGTATTGCAGCTACCTGACCTGCTGTCAGCTGTGGTGAGAGGTCCTGCGTTTCTGCAGAGCCCATTTTGGGGTGTCCTTCCCTGGGATGTACTCCCAGCCCCACTTCTGCAGCTTAGAGCTTTCCAAGGCAACTCATGAAGTTTGGGTGATTATCAGCTGCCTCATGGCTCTAAGCTGTCTAGAAAATGGGATTTCTCTCATGTTACAAATCAGCTGCTCACCCAAACCCTGGTGACCAAAGGTAGAGTATGTCATGGCAGGAAATCTTCTGGAAGCACTGTTTGGGGGAATGTAAGCAGAATGCAGTGGGGTTTTGTGGTTGTCAGCTTCATGAGTCTTTATCTCTTGCGTTTACTCATCTAATGCTGCTTCCTGGATAGTGCAGGGATTTGGAGTTGCCTCACCATGCCACCACAGAGTTTGGAGAGACACTTATCTCAGGGTCAGGCAGGTGGAGAACCCTTGCAAGAGGAGGACTGCCAGCCTGCCTGGATTCTATCACAACTTCAATTCTTTTGTGTAAAAATTTTCTTCCAGAAAATGTCAGTGTCATAAAAATTCAGTGCTAGAGCTGGAGAAGATGGTAGCAATGAAAACTGATGGATCTGATCAGCTTTCCTGTTAGACTGGGAGCTGCTCCAGCCACACTGGAACTACTAGCAGACTTGGGAAAACTAAGACTCACAGACCTGCCAATAGAGTGTTGTGCAATTTATTCCCTCCAGTAAAAATTTAAATTCTACAGAAATTAGTTGCCTACAGGTCTTTTCACCCCCAAGGAAGTTTCCTTCTTGCCTTAGTATTTTTTTCCACTCTTGATGAAGAACATCAATGAAGGAGGTACGTAAGTGTTGAGAACTGAAGGGAGTGCCGCCCGGATTCGGGTTTGCGGGCAGGATCTGGGAGATCTTTCTCCCACTGTGGATTCTGAAGGTGATGCAGTTCTTCCCCAGAGCATGCCAGCCCTACATTTAGCAAAAATTGGAGACTTTGTGTCTTTGATTTAAAATTGAAATAGCCATCAGGTGGAGCTGTGCAAAGGAGACTGGGGATCACAGGCTGGAAGGAGAAGGATGCCCTTAGGGACTTGCAGTGCAGTGGGAACTCCAGTTAGGGCAAGAGGACCGCACCTCTCTTCTCACTTATGTTGAAGCTCCAAGATCTGGTGGTGCTAATGGTCAGAGTGCTGTGGTGCTGGTCTTGGTTGGAGGAGTTGGAGATTTGGGGTGTTTGGGGATGGGATGCAGCCGAGACAACATGCAAAATCAACTGAACAGGTAGAAGGAAGCCCTAAGGAGATGCTTGCTGGTTTTTTACAACAGTTTTGGCCCTTGTCAGCATTACCAGAACTGACAGGGATCAGTGGAGGGCTTTATGCAAAGAAAAGGCAGCTGGTCAGGTTGACTTCCTTGGGTCGCTGTGATCTCTATTATAATTGTTCCCTATGTGATTATTTTGAGGGTTGAGCAACTGAGAGGTGCAGGAGAGACGTGCAGCTTTATTTCTGAGATGTGTGAAATGTTCTGTGTTCGTTTCAAAACCGTCCATTGCTCTTTCCATCAAAAAAAAGAAACAAAAACCCGGAAGTCTGCAGGAATTTTTGTGAAGTCTAACTTTAAATGCTCACCTTCCCTTTTATCACCCTTATCAGCGCATAGAGCTCCGTATGTGAGGTTTTTAGCTGACATTTCAAATTGCTCTGAGTGTGCCTGTATCCCTTTTAAAGCAGCCTCCCCTCCCAGATCAGAAGTGACCAGTTGTGGGTTTTTTTTTTTTGTTAGACTCCATGTTCCTTTAATGTTTTCCTCCTAATAGATGTTGAAAGCGTTCTTCAGAGGCACAGCACAAAACATTCAAATAGTGATACGAGCCAGCTGAAGAGAGTTGTCAGGGAGAGGGAACATTAGGAGGAGGATTGAATACAGATGGATTCCTCAAAAGTAATGTAACCTGTTATGATTGCTTTGAAATCCTATACCCTTTCCGTCTACTTACGCTTACCGAAAGTTTACATTTGCATTGATGTATTAGAGGCAGAGCTAAAATGGAAGTAATCCCTGTTGTATACATGTTTAAGTGTGTAATTTTAGCTAAATACAACAGTTGGGACCAAACTCTTGCCTGCATCCTCAGCGGGAAGCCCACAGCCGTGGAGCGCTGCAGGAGAGCCCATCCGTCGCGACTCCTCCGGAGTGGCCAGGGACCACCCGGCACCCATCTGCTCGCTCTTGGTTCCTTCAGCCATCTCAGATCCGTACCCAACGAACTCTTCAGATGCTCCCCGCTGCTCTGTCTTTGTATCAGCACATACAAAGGAGAAACTGCTTGATCTGTGCATTTTATTCTCTGTATCATAGTGCTTTCTTAATATACTGCTAGAATAATCCATGCCTCATCCAGAGAGTCCTGGCAGAAGGTCCACTAGAAGTCGGTGCTATATTTTAATTGGGTTATCCAAAAAACATCCTTCTCTTTGCCCGCAGGGAAGGCCTGAGCTATCCATCATTCCTGCCTCAATTTAAGAGGTTATATCAGCCTCCATCACACAACTGTCATATTGGATGCGACAGGAGGGTTGCACTGCACAGCGCTCCTTTAATGTTCAGAACTGACCATTATGCAAGGGGAGAACTGGTGAAGGGGGGTGGTGGTGAGGTTTTCACTTATTATACCTTGCTTTTTAGGGTGAACTTGTTCAAATTATTTCCAGCCTTAAATATTTGCCCTAGAAAGCTGTTCTGAAATCTGAGGGAATATAGAAATAAGGTTGCTCCAGCGCACATCTACAGTGACAGTCAGAAAGTTTGTGTGCTAGAAGATGTCCGTGGTGACTCGCCATCTCAAGGTGCCCATAAGCATTCGTATGCAACTGAGTCTGTGCTGCACTCGAGCGTGGAGAAACCTCACAAGGCTCCCTTTGCCTCTAACAGTCGTGAAAAACCTCAGCTGACTCCGTTTTGAGCGCTCTTTGCACCACTCTGCAACTGCACTGAGCTTCATCCTGTGAGGAGAAATATCTGGGTGCTTTTGTTGGCTTGTGGCAAGCAAAGTATTAGTTTTCTCTTTGTGAGCATAGGAGGGTAGTTTGTTTCTAACTGACCCCATAACTGACCTAAAACAATATGATTTTTCTTAGTGACCAGTGAACATCCATGACCCCGTGTATTACAAGGAAAATTGGCTGGTTCTGTTTCTAGGAGCAGAAGGGCACGGTGAACAGGAGCTGTATGAGTGGTGTGCCGGCTGAAGGCTATACCCCTGTCAAATTTGGATTTTAAAACACCTTGGTAATGCTTCCGTCCTTGTACAGCGAGTACCATATTGTACATAAATCATTCTGAAGACCTCTACCTTAAGTGGATTGTCTGCTAGTCCCAGGTCATGCAGTGGCTATCCTGTGTTCATACACAGAAACTGTCAGCTTTTCCCTTGGCTGGTGTCTTTGCCTCCGGTCCTTCCATCTGTGCGTTTCTCATGGGCTTCTTTGTCTTATCTAAATGTAAACTCATCAGGGCAGGGACTGGTTTCTGTTGTCTGTGGGACTTTGACCACTGCAGTACAGCCGGGAAAGCTTTTCACAGCAGAACGGGGAAGCGCAAATTGCATGATGTCCTCCTTGGAGGTGTTTGCTCAAGGTTCATTACAAACCACATCAACTAGGTGCCGGTTACTGAGTTACTAAATAAAAGATCATGCCGATGAACTTCGTGAGCTGAATTAAAACAGGACTCTGGTTTTCAGAGCTGGTAACAGAGCTTGGAAAACCCAGGAATTCATCAACTTCAGGATATCTTACAAATGCTGCTCTTCATGCAGAGGGGTGGGGGGGGATTAAATGATGCTGTGTTGGTGTGAACCTTTCAGCTTGTTCCTCCTTCTGGCAAATTACAAAATGACTTGCCGTGACAACGGGATGCCTGCGTGGCCCGACT
>VUYV01000437.1:463604-506629 GCA_008711295.1 Anarhynchus alexandrinus
CTTAGGTGGAAGTACATAACTTTTTTAATGAAAGAATTAATTTTTTTTTCACACCGAATAAATGTGAGATGTTAAAATAATGAGCTGGAAAGATGTCTCAGCATTAGAGTGCATCCTCCCAATCATGAAGACAAAATGACCGGAGACACTAAATAATTGTAGGGCGTAGGCCTGGTTTCTTCATGCAAAGGTAGTTCTGGAAATAGTCATCTTTAAAAATCCAGGACTATAAAAGTTTAAACTAAGTTGTCAGAAGTTGGTGTGAAAAAGCAGGGTGGGAGTGCGGAGACTCGGTAACTGGGTCTGGTTGAGTTGCAGCCCTGGTCTGTGGTCTCTGGGCACCATCCCTCAGCTCAAACACCACCCACCAAAAGAGGAAAGAAGGAATCGTGTCCTGCCGTGAGGTTCCTCGCTGCTGTGCAGGAGGGAGGGTATTGCAGCTACCTGACCTGCTGTCAGCTGTGGTGAGAGGTCCTGCGTTTCTGCAGAGCTCATTTTGGGGTGTCCTTCCCTGGGATGTACTCCCAGCCCCACTTCTGCAGCTTAGAGCTTTCCAAGGCAACTCATGAAGTTTGGGTGATTATCAGCTGCCTCATGGCTCTAAGCTGTCTAGAAAATGGGATTTCTCTCATGTTACAAATCAGCTGCTCACCCAAACCCTGGTGACCAAAGGTAGAGTATGTCATGGCAGGAAATCTTCTGGAAGCACTGTTTGGGGGAATGTAAGCAGAATGCAGTGGGGTTTTGTGGTTGTCAGCTTCATGAGTCTTTATCTCTTGCGTTTACTCATCTAATGCTGCTTCCTGGATAGTGCAGGGATTTGGAGTTGCCTCACCATGCCACCACAGAGTTTGGAGAGACACATCTCAGGGTCAGGCAGGTGGAGAGAACCCTTGCAAGAGGAGGACTGCCAGCCTGCCTGGATTCTATCACAACTTCAATTCTTTTGTGTAAAAATTTTCTTCCAGAAAATGTCAGTGTCATAAAAATTCAGTGCTAGAGCTGGAGAAGATGGTAGCAATGAAAACTGATGGATCTGATCAGCTTTCCTGTTAGACTGGGAGCTGCTCCAGCCACACTGGAACTACTAGCAGACTTGGGAAAACTAAGACTCACAGACCTGCCAATAGAGTGTTGTGCAATTTATTCCCTCCAGTAAAAATTTAAATTCTACAGAAATTAGTTGCCTACAGGTCTTTTCACCCCCAAGGAAGTTTCCTTCTTGCCTTAGTATTTTTTTCCACTCTTGATGAAGAACATCAATGAAGGAGGTACGTAAGTGTTGAGAACTGAAGGGAGTGCCGCCCGGATTCGGGTTTGCGGGCAGGATCTGGGAGATCTTTCTCCCACTGTGGATTCTGAAGGTGATGCAATTCTTCCCCAGAGCATGCCAGCCCTACATTTAGCAAAAATTGGAGACTTTGTGTCTTTGATTTAAAATTTAAATAGCCATCAGGTGGAGCTGTGCGAAGGAGACTGGGGATCACAGGCTGGAAAGAGAAGGATGCCCTTAGGGCCTTGCAGTGCAGTGGGAACTCCAGTTAGGGCAAGAGGACCGCACCTCTCTTCTCACTTATGTTGAAGCTCCAAGATCTGGTGGTGCTAATGGTCAGAGTGCTGTGGTGNTAAATAGCCATCAGGTGGAGCTGTGCGAAGGAGACTGGGGATCACAGGCTGGAAAGAGAAGGATGCCCTTAGGGCCTTGCAGTGCAGTGGGAACTCCAGTTAGGGCAAGAGGACCAAAGAGGACCGCACCTCTCTTCTCACTTACGTTGAAGCTCCAAGATCTGGTGGTGCTAATGGTCAGAGTGCTGTGGTGCTGGTCTTGGTTGGAGGAGTTGGAGATTTGGGGTGTTTGGGGATGGGATGCAGCCGAGACAACGTGCAAAATCAACTGAACAGGTAGAAGGAAGCCCTAAGGAGATGCTTGCTGGTTTTTTACAACAGTTTTGGCCCTTGTCAGCATTACCAGAACTGACAGGGATCAGTGGAGGGCTTTATGCAAAGAAAAGGCAGCTGGTCAGGTTGACTTCCTTGGGTCGCTGTGATCTCTATTATAATTGTTCCCTATGTGATTATTTTGAGGGTTGAGCAACTGAGAGGTGCAGGAGAGACGTGCAGCTTTATTTCTGAGATGTGTGAAATGTTCTATGTTCGTTTCAAAACCGTCCATTGCTCTTTCCATCAAAAAAAAGAAACAAAAACCCGGAAGTCTGCAGGAATTTTTGTGAAGTCTAACTTTAAATGCTCACCTTCCCTTTTATCACCCTTATCAGCGCATAGAGCTCCGTATGTGAGGTTTTTAGCTGACATTTCAAATTGCTCTGAGTGTGCCTGTATCCCTTTTAAAGCAGCCTCCCCTCCCAGATCAGAAGTGACCAGTTGTGGGTTTTTTTTTTTTGTTAGACTCCATGTTCCTTTAATGTTTTCCTCCTAATAGATGTTGAAAGCGTTCTTCAGAGGCACAGCACAAAACATTCAAATAGTGATACGAGCCAGCTGAAGAGAGTTGTCAGGGAGAGGGAACATTAGGAGGAGGATTGAATACAGATGGATTCCTCAAAAGTAATGTAACCTGTTATGATTGCTTTGAAATCCTATACCCTTTCCGTCTACTTACGCTTACCGAAAGTTTACATTTGCATTGATGTATTAGAGGCAGAGCTAAAATGGAAGTAATCCCTGTTGTATACATGTTTAAGTGTGTAATTTTAGCTAAATACAACAGTTGGGACCAAACTCTTGCCTGCATCCTCAGCGGGAAGCCCACAGCCGTGGAGCGCTGCAGGAGAGCCCATCCGTCGCGACTCCTCCGGAGTGGCCAGGGACCACCCGGCACCCATCTGCTCGCTCTTGGTTCCTTCAGCCATCTCAGATCCGTACCCAACGAACTCTTCAGATGCTCCCCGCTGCTCTGTCTTTGTATCAGCACATACAAAGGAGAAACTGCTTGATCTGTGCATTTTATTCTCTGTATCATAGTGCTTTCTTAATATACTGCTAGAATAATCCATGCCTCATCCAGAGAGTCCTGGCAGAAGGTCCACTAGAAGTCGGTGCTATATTTTAATTGGGTTATCCAAAAAACATCCTTCTCTTTGCCCGCAGGGAAGGCCTGAGCTATCCATCATTCCTGCCTCAATTTAAGAGGTTATATCAGCCTCCATCACACAACTGTCATATTGGATGCGACAGGAGGGTTGCACTGCACAGCGCTCCTTTAATGTTCAGAACTGACCATTATGCAAGGGGAGAACTGGTGAAGGGGGGTGGTGGTGAGGTTTTCACTTATTATACCTTGCTTTTTAGGGTGAACTTGTTCAAATTATTTCCAGCCTTAAATATTTGCCCTAGAAAGCTGTTCTGAAATCTGAGGGAATATAGAAATAAGGTTGCTCCAGCGCACATCTACAGTGACAGTCAGAAAGTTTGTGTGCTAGAAGATGTCCGTGGTGACTCGCCATCTCAAGGTGCCCATAAGCATTCGTATGCAACTGAGTCTGTGCTGCACTCGAGCGTGGAGAAACCTCACAAGGCTCCCTTTGCCTCAAACAGTCGTGAAAAACCTCAGCTGACTCCGTTTTGAGCGCTCTTTGCACCACTCTGCAACTGCACTGAGCTTCATCCTGTGAGGAGAAATATCTGGGTGCTTTTGTTGGCTTGTGGCAAGCAAAGTATTAGTTTTCTCTTTGTGAGCATAGGAGGGTAGTTTGTTTCTAACTGACCCCATAACTGACCTAAAACAATATGATTTTTCTTAGTGACCAGTGAACATCCATGACCCCGTGTATTACAAGGAAAATTGGCTGGTTCTGTTTCTAGGAGCAGAAGGGCACGGTGAACAGGAGCTGTATGAGTGGTGTGCCGGCTGAAGGCTATACCCCTGTCAAATTTGGATTTTAAAACACCTTGGTAATGCTTCCGTCCTTGTACAGCGAGTACCATATTGTACATAAATCATTCTGAAGACCTCTACCTTAAGTGGATTGTCTGCTAGTCCCAGGTCATGCAGTGGCTATCCTGTGTTCATACACAGAAACTGTCAGCTTTTCCCTTGGCTGGTGTCTTTGCCTCCGGTCCTTCCATCTGTGCGTTTCTCATGGGCTTCTTTGTCTTATCTAAATGTAAACTCATCAGGGCAGGGACTGGTTTCTGTTGTCTGTGGGACTTTGACCACTGCAGTACAGCCGGGAAAGCTTTTCACAGCAGAACGGGGAAGCGCAAATTGCATGATGTCCTCCTTGGAGGTGTTTGCTCAAGGTTCATTACAAACCACATCAACTAGGTGCCGGTTACTGAGTTACTAAATAAAAGATCATGCCGATGAACTTCGTGAGCTGAATTAAAACAGGACTCTGGTTTTCGGAGCTGGTAACAGAGCTTGGAAAACCCAGGAATTCATCAACTTCAGGATATCTTACAAATGCTGCTCTTCATGCAGAGGGGTGGGGGGGGATTAAATGATGCTGTGTTGGTGTGAACCTTTCAGCTTGTTCCTCCTTCTGGCAAATTACAAAATGACTTGCCGTGACAACGGGATGCCTGCGTGGCCCGACTGTCCTGCGGTGTAGCGGAGCTGGAGGCACGTTGGCAGCTGTAGCTCTTCGATGCCAGTGGCAGAATCAGTGTGAAGGAGCTCTTGCCTGCTCGTTCCACAGGCTGCTTCACCGTTCATGCGCGTCTCCTCCTGAGCAAGGAACTCGCTTCCCAAGCTAGCTCATGCAGGCAGTCTCTCTTCCTACATTTTGTTTAAGAGGAGGAGGTTGGCCTGCTTGCACGTATACTTGAATAACCCGTCTGCAGGACAAGGCGTGTGGTTGTGTACAAAGTAGCCTCCGCAGATCCATGGCCAGATTGCCCATTGGAAAAGCTGGTGTGATTAGATGGTCCTTCCTGGTGGAATTTGCAAGTGTTTGATGTACCAGAGTGTGACGTTTGAGGTCAGCTTTAGGTACTGCATTGTAAGCAACAGCCATTTCTTGCTTTACCTCGCTCCCTCGGCAAACACGTTGGAGTAGAGAGGGATGTAAAAGCAAGCATAGAATGGGTGAGCCATGGTACACATCCCTTGCAGTTGGAAGAGTGGAAAGAAGCCTGATTTGACTCAGAAAAATGCTGTCTTATTGTCTAGGTATTGCTTTTAGATGTCCTGCCTTGCTCATAGAATGACAATGGTAAGCAATTAGCTGGTGGACACCATAAATCCTGATGGGAGCTGGTCTTCTTCCATATAGTCTTGTCCCTCCCTTCTTTGTCTCTAACAGTATCATCTTCATTCCTCCGTGATGCCCTTTTGCTTCCAGTTATGAGTCAAATCGTTCATGGTTCCATCAGTGTAACCTTAATATGAGCACAGCTTATTCTGTAGCCCGTGAGTGATGCTGGGGCTCCAGGCAGAGTCCTCCTGCCCAGTGGTGCAGAGTATGGTCAAGGTTGTGTCTTTCTAATTTGACTGTCTCATTTTTCTTGCAGGCATGGGTCGTGGAGAGAGCCTGTTAACCCGTACTATGTCAACACGGGCTACGCTTTGGCACCAGCGACCAGTGCCAACGACAGCGAGCAGCAGAGCATGTCCAGTGATGCCGATACAATGTCGCTGACGGACAGCAGCGTGTAAGTAACTCCAATCTGGTGGGACAATACGTGGGACAATAGCATGTTTGTTTCTTTAGTGGTGGTGCTGCTGTTGTGTTGGTCTGGGGGAGGCTTTGCCACAGCTGGTGTTGGAGGGAATATCTGACTAGACCAAGGTCATGATCATTCTGGCTTTGTTTTCATGCGGGATTGTTTAGTCACCATGCTGGCTACTCAGCCTTGCCAGTGTTGGGAGCATCTGCAACATCAAATGGTTTGAGCAAACTGAAATAACCAATGCTCAGTAGGAGTTCCTGCAACGTTTCTTGCCAGGCGCAAGAAATATTGGAAACGTCGTGTGGCTTTCTAGCAAGTGATTTGAGATGTAGTATCTTCTGAATGTCAGACAGAGCTTTCTACTTACCTGGGTACTTCTCTTGAGGTTTTTTGCTGCCAAGCTGTGCTCGGTCTGCGGTTGCTCTTTAGTAGGATTGCTGACTGACCAGTTATAGTTTATTTCTGGTGACCGCTGCACTTTAACACAACTTGTACCGGTAAGCTCCCGCCAAATCTTCTTTGCTTTTTTCTAGTTCCAACCTTCCTGACAGTGCCCTGTATCTCACCCGTGAGATGCCTTCCCTAAAGATGGTCTGCAAAGGGAGAAAAAAGGGGTTGTGAGATTTTGTTGTGACTGCATCTCTGTGATAAAAAAAAAAAAGGATTTGGGCAAAAATATTCAATGTTTGGTCTGTTTTTAGTAGTGCAAATGCAAAGTGTCTTTCTGTAGAGTAGAAACCCTTTGATTCTTCAAGCGAAAGATGACAGGTTTACAGAATTAGGAGAGGGTTTTATTAACGGCAGTGCTGTAAACACAAAGTCCTCCAAGAGGCTCGTTTAGTGTCGCTGTGAATGTCAGGAGCTGTCAGACCTTGTTGGAGAAACTTTCCAGCCTGTGTCGCGGATGTTGTTAATGGGTGCTGCGACAGTTCCCCCGCCTGTTAACAGAGTGAGCCAGTGAACGTGCGACGTGGTGAGGGAGCTTCTGTGTCTGCTGCGGTGGCTCTATGCGAGGCAATAGCGTGGTTGTGCCTGGCTCTGTGGAGTCTTGGAGCCATTAGGAGCAGCTACTTAGCTCTGCTCACTGCCACCAGCTCCTCACACCTTATCCATGGACGTGTTGCAAAATAGAAGAGGCAGACCTTGGCCAAAGGGACATGGGAGGCAGAGGATGCCCCTGGGCCTGAAAGCTGTAGAGGACCGCTAATTAAAGGCTCGGTTTGATACAAATCCAGCTGCTTTGCCACATCCTTCTGCGATTCTTCATATTCATCAGTTTATACGGAGGAGTACTCTGAAGCCAGCAGGGGTCATGTAACTTCTTGTTATCAGGAGAGACAGATGTAAGAACTCTTCAGAATTAATTAGCTTTTAGCGCTTCCTTTTCCACTGGTCCAGCAGGCTCATGGGGTTGCACTGATGGTTATACCTGCGATAAGTTGTGATCATTTATGCCAGAGTTCTTCACCCTCTTAATTTTTATTTCAGTAGCCATAATTTATTTCTTTCGCAGGCAGAATAATTTCTGTTTGGCCATCCTATGCGTTCTTTATTCTTTGCTCCTTTTTCCTTTAGGCATTTTATCCCTTCTATGCCCACCATAGGCTGCTTCTAGGACTTTAATTACCTCCGATACCTGCACTGCCTTCTGCTAATAACTAGCTCAATCTCAGTGGTTCATTTTAAGTAAGTCTCAAAAATCATAAGGGTAAACCTGTGATCTTTCTTTCTGTGCATCTCAAACTGGGTGCATGCAGATTGATCCCCAAATTGGGATTCTGGACATACAGCCTTGACCTTTGGCTTACAAAGACTCTGTCTGCTTTCAACACTTGCTCTTCATTACGTCCTTTAAAACTCCAGTACCAGGTTTTGTTCGGTTTTTACATGGCATTGCTGAACCTATCTGCCTCCCAAGTTTCAAAGGAATTTTTGCAGAATTGCTCAAGGCAGCAAAAATGAAGAACAACCAGACGCAAGTTAAAGAAGGGACTCCTGCTGCTTGACAAGACTTGCATGTCTCGGTGCTTTGAATTTGGGCCTCCTCTAAGGAAAATGGCAATGAAAGCCTCATTTGCTGATGAGCGAGGTTCTTCCCTATGTCTGCTGTTTACATTCAGCAGTCAAGCTCAATAATGAAGAAATCTGGCTTCTGCTCCAAGGCAGCCCGTGAACGGGGTGTGATCCCAAAGCGGAAACCTCCATGACCCTCCATCAGAGGAGAGTGCGTCCGGACAATCAGGATGCAAATGTCGGCTAATTGAGGAGTGCTAATAAACGGGGAAAGCAGGCGGGCGCACAGAGAGCACGGCTCGATGCACGGCGTGCTCTTTCAGCGTTGGCCAACTCAAGCCGGTGGAGAAGGAGAAGGCAACCACCACGCTGGGTGGTTGCTTGTACTCTGATGCATTGCAGTTGCCACCAGCTCTTTTCCAAGCTTTGATACTGTATTGGCCACGGCAAATCAGTGTTTGGATGCGGCTGTGAGCACAGCCCAGCTATGCAAAGCTGCTAGCAAAGACCTGGGCGATGCTCTGGCCATCTGGTCTCTTGAGCTGGGGCAAAAGGAGGCAGGCACGGGCCATATATAAGCACCCAGCTCACCAAAGTGTTTTTTAAAGTCATTTCTGTAGTACCAGCTACAAGCACACTTGCCTAAAAGACTAACTTTCAACAGGATGTCTTTCCAAACACTGGTAAATATTATTGTAATGGGTTGAATTTATATAACGAATATGTTATCAGTCCCTGTTGTTGGAGGAGTTTGCTTTTTGAGTGGCTTAAAAAACATTGCTCTTAAATGCCTGCGCTCCGCTGATTATTTTTCAGTCTTCCTGTGTCACACGAATTCCTCTGCCCTTGTAGGCAAAACAGCTCTGGTCCTCTCTGCTCAAACCTGTTTTTATAATCGGCACAGCAGCTGTGTTTTTTTAGCTGGTTTGTGTGGAGGCGAGGTCTGGAGAGGACATGGTGAAAAGCTCCGGTGAGCGCTAGCCCAGCAAGCGTGCCATGGCCGCAGGTGGGGCTGAGTCGTTCACCGCTGGTGGTCAGTGATGGGTTGGGGCTTTGGGGCTCTGCCTCACCCCGAGCTGCTCAGAGCCCGCCCCGGGCTTGCAGTGACGTTTATGGTGTGTCCTGAACTGCTCTTGGCTTCTTGGATAATCCCACACATGGGCAGCGTCTTCCCCAAGTGGAGGAGACCCTCGGGGGGGGGGGGGTGTCACAACAAAGACAAGGGAAATTAAGGCAAATCTAGGTAGGAAGACAACAGGCAGAAGCTGAAATGCATTAAATTGCCACATGATGTTCCAGTTCAGATGCAGAAACACCTTCGGTCCTTATCTTTCTTCTCTTTATTTCTGCAACAGTTTACATGGGTAAACAAGAGGTAGTGTCTCCTCTTTAGCCCAGTGTTGTGCTCCAACTGAACAGCAATACTCCTTCCTCTTGGTCTTACCACGTGTCCTGGCTTATCTTGGCTGTCTTGCCTTCCCCCGGGTGCTTGGGAAGCCCTTGGTGCTGGTGGGCTTGGCCAGAGGGATGCTCCTTCTTCCCCAATTCCAGTCGAACCTGCCCCAGAGTAAGGCTGGCCATTCCCCGGAATAGAGGGGTTCAGGACAGTGGTTACTCCTTCAAAAAACCTTGTGGATTAAATATTATTCTACGGATGACTGGCCTTTGGCCAAAATGCCTGGCGATTTTCCCGTCGTGCTTCTTTATGTGAGAAAGGTCTCTCGGTGACGGTGGTGCTTTGATAAGAGTAATTGGTAGAAAATATCAGCTTTGCTGTGGATTTGTTTCCTGTCTTTCCTACGGCCAGTGATCCAGAATGACCTTGGGTTCTGCTATATTTAAACAAGTTTAGCAGCATTTTAATTTAAAAGATCCTCAGTGATGATTTCCAACTAGTTAGGCTTAATGGTTGGGTTTGGAGGCCGTCTATGGAGGAGCAAGGGCAGCCCTTGTTCCAAGAGTCCAACTGCAGAGCCACAGCAAAACCTCCCGGCTCACCAGAAGCTCTTGCAGGTCGGTTCAGAGAGGAGAGCAGAGGAGAGGAAGCCCCCGCGTTTCCCCAGTAGCAAACCCATTGCATTATCTTTAAATAAATGGTAGAAATACTCTTACTCCCCCCATTGCATTTCAGCGCAGAGCTTTCTGGTGCTAGAGAAAATCACGTGATGAAACAAGGAAAAACAGTTTGGGAAAGTTTTATTTTATAAGTAGATGTGCTCTTAAAAAGTTTTGATTTTTTTTTTTCATATATATTATTTCTCTATCTATTGAAAATATCTCAAAGCAAGCTACCTGACAAAAGGAAAACAAAAGTACGGTATTGGTTTTCCTTGCTTTCCCCCACATCTATTGAATAAGGTTTTGTTGGGATAAAATTAAAGTGCTTATCTTTGAATTTGCTTCCTCTGGTTGAGTTGGCACAGTACATTGAACGAAGGAATGTTCCAAGTTCAGAGGTGGCATTGGGGAATCTAGTTAAAATGACATCAAAGGCAACACAGCGGGGCTGAACATGTGTTTGAAGCCGGATAGATTAGAGGCCATTATCAGCCTTTCGCTACTGTGCTGGGAACAAAAGTCGCTCTTTCCGCTGGGACTGCTGCTGGGGAGAATTAAAAAAAAAAAAAGAGAGAGAGAGAAAGAAAGAAAAATTGCACCTTCTAATATAATGCCGCTTTTCCCGCGAATGGCCGGGTGGCTTTAGCGTGCAAGTTGTGTTCTGGCACCCGGGGTTTGTGCAGCGGTTAAGCTGAAATGTTGTCTATTGATGCCGACCAGCGATGGCTAAAATAATCCCCCAGATTTGGGTGGGGTTTTTTTCCTGTAAAAATTGCCAGTTGTTTTGTTGCCATCCAACCTGGATAAAGCCGCGTCGTGATGCGATGAAACTCTTTAACCGTTGTGACTCTCAAGTTATGGTTGTTTTTTTTTTCAAATGGAGGTTTGTCATTAAAGAAAATGAAGCCGCCTAATGAAAGCTATCGTAATCGCCTGTCGGTATAGCAACGCTTGGGGAAATTGCTCTGCTCCCGTAAGGTGTCACTGCCGGGCACAGCGGAGGTGATGCTCCCAGACGCTCTCTTCCTCCTCCCGCATTACCTGCAGCCACTAGCCAGAGCTGTAATTAGCCTGCCTAATTTTCTGTTCTCTCATTTGTCTTCCTACTAAAAAGCACTTGTCATTAATCACGGGTTTTATTTTATTTTAATGGTGTTTCATTTTGAATGCCTGGCTTACTGCGTGAAATTGCGTTCGTCTGATGTAATTTGGTGGCGATCCTGCCTGCGCCCGCGTTCCCAGAGTGCCAGCGGGGCAGCAGGCACGGTGGCAGGGGGAAGGACCGCTGATGGTCACCGTCCTTCCGCAGGCTGGTGCTTGTAATTCAGGAGGTTTGCAGGCAAAACACCGCAGGAAATTGTCTTTCCCTTGCCAAATGGCATCTCGACTTCAAAAATCTGCTGTTTGGCTTCCGCTCTTGAGAAGCAGCTGTGCTTGGCAATTGGGGGGGCGGGGGGAAGGGGGTAGGTGCTAAGTACATTTGGCCTGTGCAAACATCTTGTTGTTGTGAGATGCGTTGGGACTGGCCGGTTTGCACTGCTCGGAGTGGTGCGGGGTTGGAAGGAGACGGCGCCTGTGTGTGGAAGTTACTCAGTCCTTGTGACAAACCAAACCCCTCCGTTCCTTTCCACCCGTTTCTGTGGCATCGCACGGCTTTCCCAAGCAGTTACTTTGACTGAATCAGGAAAATACATAAAATGAAAAAGGAAGAATCCAAATTGCCAAGGTCCGGGCTAGCATTTGGTTTTGCCTTCATTGATTTTTCTCAAAATAACCTGGTGTCACCAGGACGTGGCCCTGTGTCCTTATCTCGTAACTGAGCTCCACCTCACTCGCATTCTCCTCGTCCCCAGGTTTAAGCCTGGTGGTTGCAATGATGAGAACAAAAACGCAGTTCCTTTCTTCACCTGAAATTATACTCAACCAGTGATGGTTTGCAGTGCTTGGCGAAGCCTGGTGGCTCTGACCCCTCGTTGCTGGGACCCACGTGCACCCAGGCCCCCATCTTTGCAGAAGGGCTCCATGTGGCTTGGCAGAGCAGGTCTGCACTGTCCCCCAGCTCACAGCAGAGCCACGGACGCGGCTCCCAGTCTGTCAGGACCAAGGATCATTGCCACCACTGTCTCCTTCTTCTGCAGAGACCTTCGTCACCAGCTTTTTCAGCAAGGGCACAAACCCAAGCAGAGCTGGTTCGCTTGGGTGTCACTGCCCATGGCATCCCTCCCTAACCTCCTCCAGCCTCCTCTGGGGCAGGGGGTAGGTTCTTCCCCACAGTAACTCCAGTATCAAGCCCATAATTTCAGTCTGAGCTACAGATCGTCTCAAGAGCAGCGGAGCCTACCCTTTCACTTTGATAAGCCAGTTGAGAAGTTGTCACGCTCTCTTAAAAAATATATACCTTGTTCCCTGACCGAGGTCCCCTTGGTGTAGATGCTCACTGAGCACCCACTCCTCCTCCTCCTCCCCCTCCTAGCCTGCCCTGTGGTTAACTGTGTACATTACAGACTCTTTTGTAGAAAGCAACCAACTATAAAAGGTACCAGGATGCGGTCCAAGTCCTTCTCCCTGCCCTCTGCGTAGGGCAGCGGTCGCAGGAGCCCTGCCTCACTCTGCTCCCGGCGGATGCCGTGTAAGTCCCCCCCGGCACCCAGTGCCTGAGCGTTGCTGGTGCAGGGACCTGGGTGAGCATCGTTCCCCTCATGGGTTCCTCTTGCTCTTCTGGGCTCACCCTGGCCGTGCAAAGCCTTTCTCACACGTAAAGAGGTTTTCTACCTGCCGCTCTGTGGCGGCGAGGCTTAAATGAACAGCACGTATCAGAGAAAGGCACTAAAGCAGAGCGTGTTGTTGTTTTATTCCGGCAGAGATGGGATCCCACCATACAGACTCCGAAAGCAGCATCGCAGAGAGATGCAAGAAAGTGCCAAAGCAAATGGACGTGTGCCACTACCTCACATTCCTGTAAGTAGCACTATCTCCTTCCCCAGAGGTAAATATGCAAAATATGTGAGATCTCTAGCGTGCAGTTGCTCTCCTTGCTCGAGTTTAACCCCCCTTAGTGCTGTATCCATTTGGGGATGTTTTAAGATGGAAATACACCATGCTAAGAAAGCGCTTGGTAGCCTTCTGCCAAACTCATCATCCAGGGCTGCCCAAAACGCGTAATTTTTCTTAATCGATCAGTCGGTAGCTGATTGTTTCTCCTGGAGTAGAATGGAAGCGCTGGCTGGCATCTACCTGCAAGCAGGTTACGTGCCCTTGGGTGAGCGGGAGGTGTTTGTGGAAAGTGTAGGAGGCCATTGGACATGGAGGCTGATGTAGGTCTCAGCCAAGGTCAACCGGGGAGAAATGCAACTGTCCCGAGCGGTATTTCTGCACTGGGCAGCCAAAGGGAGCTGTAACCCGTTCTCAAGGACTCGGCAAAGCCCGCCTGGGGGTACGAGGCAGGAGAGCAAAGAAGGTGCAGGGGTAAGTATTTCGTTTGTCTGATACTGTCTCCCTGGTTGCTCCAGGTAAGCAAACAGCTTTGGAAGATGAGTGTACCTGCTAGGACTCTGCAGCACCATCTGCAGCTCTGCTTATTATTGTTTTCTTTTTGTGAGAAGTTACAGGTGACATTTAATGTCTAGCAGGGAATAAAGGTGCTTCTTTCCCCTTTGGACAGCTGGACTCCAGCACAAATCAAATAGGGAGAAAAAAAAGCCTCCATCTGCTTTTTCCAGAAGTGCCTCCAAACTTGGCGCAGCTGTTCTCATCCTGCCTGCTCAAAGCAGCACAATACCAGCAGCAATACACCCTTGTTTTAATCTGATTTAAAAAAAAAAAAAACACACACCAACAAAACCACCACTCTTTGTTTTGCCTTTTAAATTAGATTATTTTCCTTAGATTTAAGAGGGTCTCCTGTGCTTTGATCACTGGGTTGACAATAAAAGCCCTGGCTGCAGACGCTCACTAGCCATCCTTGCTCAGTCACCTCTCTTTTCACACAGTTGCTTTCACAGTGTGGTCACTGTTGAAAAGGCTGGCTGGGTGCCTTTTTATTTCGCTTGATGCCGTTTTTACTGTAAGCACGGCTTTGTTAGAGTTGAAGTTTGAAAGCTTGGCCTTTATTTTTTTTTGTTGTTGTTGTTGTTGCTGTTCCCCAACAGTGGGAACTACCGAGTGAATATTCTCCGACTTCAAAGCTTGTCAGTGGCTTTACCTTTTGGATAAAAATAATAGTGGCTTTCTGTTGATCGTGTGCTCTGGCAATGCCTCGATGAACTGCAGGTTATAAACTCAGAGTATGGAGCATTAAATATGTATAGTGAGCTCTGCTTTAACGAACTTCCATCTGCCAAACATTTCTTTTGTTGAACTGAATAAGTGTCATTCCAGCAGCAGTTCCTTGCAGGCTAATTAGTTTTACTTAGCATTAAATTTTATCGACCTTTTTGGAAACTAGTTAAAAGGCGGGGGGGGGGGGGAAAAAAGGTTTAAATTGGCCACCTGCTGCTTATAAATTTTTATATTATCCTACTTATCTACACGGTCTTTTAGAATTACATATTCCTCCTAAACTACACACAGATGCTTCACAAGGATTTTTCTGTGAAACATCCGCTGTTCCCATTAGATTCTGCACTGTAATTTTAAGTCCCAGGGAAAAAGGCATCTTGACGCATATTTATATGGGAGCGGAGGACTGAGAAGTTGAGTTAGTTCTAGTCTTTCTCCAGGGAATAAAAGTTTAGTTCAGACACTCTGGCACCTCCTGCCAGCCAATTACTGACACAGAATTGGCATCGACTTCAGAGAGGCACTGCTCTGCCCTCGCTTATCAATCAGCCAAGAAAGGAGAAGGTAATTAGACAATATGTTTTGACAACACCAGTGTGAAATGTTATAAAGTTAGTCTTTTAAAATCACCTCTAACTGCACGCTTAGTGAATTAAACTTCCCTAATTAGCAGGGAGCCATGCAAATGTTTCTCCAAGTGTTGCTTTCCAGAGCCGGTGGTTAGGCTATCTGGCAGCCTGTAGCTAAAGCAGTCTCCGTCAGCCGCCTGGACCCGGCGGTTAGCTTGCTTTTAAACCTGTAACAATGACTAAATTGCAGCCTTTGAGTGAAGGTCTTTATGGACTCATATCTAACCCATGTAGCCAGAGTCCGTACTGATAGCGCTTGCAGAATGCATGGCATGTTTTCCTAGTGATAGTAGAGAACCTCCTACTTCCGAAAAGTCGTTTCACAAGTCCTTTAGAGACCTTACCATTCCCTTACAAATGAGTTATGGGGCTATTGCGCAAAATTCTGAAAGAACTTATATTGCTTTTAATAGCAGCACGTTTAGTTACATCCAGAAGCTATAAACTAGTGATTATATGTTCATAGGAGACTGCCTGCTAGTTTCAACAGCCGTGCTGCCTCCAAATAACGCAGGCAGGTGCTGGTTATGTAGGATGCCCTGCTATGCAGCAGGAGATCCTGGTGCGTGGATGGCTGTGTTCCGCATATTCCACATGTACATAGTCACCAACGCTCAATAAGTTTGGAAAAGTTGTGTTTTGTGAAGTGGCGCTCTGCCCAGGAATGAGATGGGTGAAGAGGGTCTCTAGCAGGCAGCAAGACCTTCGTTTTGTGCCTCTCGCAGGAGCCCGTTACACAGCGGGTGAGTGTTGCTTTTCATGTGGTTTTCCATCTCTCTCTTGGGTTCCATCAGAGTCTTGGAGCACCAAGGAAGGAAAGAGCAAGCAGCCTCCCAAAAGAAGGGTGAAAGCCCAGAGGATGCAGGGCCGTACCTGTTTTATCGCAATGTTTTCACCCCAGCTCTGGCATTCATCCATTCCCAGGAGAGGATGGGAGGTGCTCCTTTTTCCTAACAAATTTAGAGAAATCCAACCTTAAGCATTAAGACCTGGGATTCCTTATTTTTGTTTGTTTGTTTGTTTGTTCATTTAACTGCATAAAGAAGCCATTTTGTGATGTTCTTGATCGTCAGGTTGGAGCTCTCCAATCCTGCCCCACAATCAAGGATGTTGCAGCTCTTTACACTATTCCCACGTGAGAAGAAAATGTAGAAGCATCAGCAGAGTGGGTCAGGCTGAGTGCTGAACTTCCCCAGAAGGATGTCCTCTGTGCAGAGGTGGCTTCCTTAGAGGTCTTGAGTGGAACAGATTTTGACTGACCACTTTGCAGTGCTGTACAAGTGAGGAATGTACAGGAGGAGCCCTGGGTAACTACAGCTAAATGAGCTTTCTGTTCCTGCTAGTTGGGAGCCTGTTCAGAATTCCCATCAGCCATTTTGTGCCTTTTTCCTCAAACGCCTTGCAGCAGCGGGACTCCTTGCTGATCTCTGCATGCTGCTAAAGTGGATGCTAAAATCCAGCTATCCATGAGCTCTGCCACAAGTGTTTCTGGTATGGAAACACCATTTATCCTTTAAAAACGTATGTCACAGTGGAATGCATTGTTAAGGTGGGAAACCTTGGAGGTTCAGAAGTTCTTTTCTCTTGGGTTCTTTAGCCTGCTATCTTCATTTCATCTCCAAGACTGACTTGTGATCTAACATTGGCCACTCAGGTGTCATGGAGGCATCAAACCTCCTGTAGAAGAGGGAGATTTACCAACACAGAATTCTGTAGCCCAGCTGGATCTGTCAGAAATGGTTCAGCCCAACCCGTGGTTTCCTGGGGCTGGTTAGAGACCTTTACCCAATGGTAACGTTGGAAAACTTCGTATTTCATCTCAGAGCAATTGAGGTTTATTCTTCCCAAGGGCAACCCTCAAGCCACAGTGAGATTCTTCCCCTTCTGCCTTTTCACATATAAATCATAGTAAACCCACACATTTAGGATGCTGGTGTGCTCTGATGAGCAACTTGGTCCTCGAACCTCAGTTTCTCAGAGAAGGTAAAATCCGTCAAACCCCCAAGAACTGCATCTGCCTCACGGACCAAAATCCATGCAACTCCCACTCCGTCGGCTCCAAGAAAAGAAGGAGAAAACATGATAGCAGGTGCTAAGTGGAACCACCAGAGAGCTTGTGTATCTCACGTGTTCTTAGCAGGCTGATTCTTCCCAGAGGTACCAGAGCTTCAGACGCTGTGCATGTCAAGGACAGAGGACAGTGTTCTGGTGATAGGTTCCCCAAGAAATCCTTCCTCACAGCTGTCACTAGGAAAGATTGCTCCGTCCAGACCAGTTCAAACAGTTTCTTTCTTGCCAACCCGTCAGGTATACAGCCTCCCATCCACTGTTCTCTGCAATCTCCCCAACTCAGCATGGTTTGGTTCTGGACAGACCTGTCTGAACTAATGGCATTACATAAAAGTAGAGAGATAATTAAATAAAACATCAGATAACACAACTGTAGATAAAACAATTCTTTAAAAATGAAGCGCTTCCTTTCTGAATTGTTGACCCAGAATGGCCAGAGGTCTCATTCAGGTCCAGACTGGAGGTCTGGATCCTCCAAACCGAGCCAACTCTTGGAGAGCACTGCACCCTTTACTTGGAACGAAAGCACTCGGAGCCCTTCTGATTTCAGAACAATAAACAGCTTATTTACAACTCCCTTGGTAGGGCTCTGTATGCCCATGGGAAGCTTGGAGCATGTTCAAAATCCTGAAGCCCTGAAGAATCTTCCTCCAGGCACAGGCTCAGCCTGGCTGGTTTTTGATGGAGCATGTCTCCCTTCCAAAGTCAGGGCCATCATTTGATAAAAGTTTCAAACACTTCATTGTTGTAAGCCCTTTGAACCAGGTCAGTGCAGTCCATGTTTGCTGTCCAGGGAGATAGAGAGAGCCCTCGGCAGTTATCTGTATTGTTTCAGCACAGGGAATTTGCATTCATTATTCTGCAATACTGTTAGTTTTGGGGAAGTCTGTGGAGCTCATCCTTTGAGCTAGGAATAAAGTCAGACCCGTGGTGATGTTCAGAATGTCATCCTGCTTGCCAGCTTTCTGTGAATCACCGTTGTGGGTACCCACCAGGACAGCGTAGGGCATGTGCAACCGGTATCCGTGGGGTGAAGTGAGGTTTATTTCAACTGCATTGGACTTGGATGGTCAAGGAGACCCTTTCAAAGACAGCTTCACAGAGGGAGCTGCATCTTGCACCTCTGAACAGGCTGCTGAGGACCTCTGCAAGCTATTGTGCTGGGTGGAAAGCTCCAAGGACAGGGCACTGGGTTTTGCAGATGCAGCGGTTTATCAAAGAGAGAGGAAAATGAGTTAATCGTAAAGATTCTTGGGTTCGATTATTTTCATTTCTGTAGTTGTGCTTCAGTCACCTCCAGACTTGGAGAGACTGTGGAAAAACATGCTGAAGTATTAGTTGTAAAAGACCAAAATCATCTTATCTCGAGTTCCCTGGACACAGCAGTGACCCTGAATGTCTTCAGATCCTCATTAGAGGTGGAGCTGTGGACCTCAGGCATTGCTGGGCCTGGAGGGAACCACCTTAAGGTAACAGGACTTGAACACACAGGTTAGCAAACTTCAGCCTCTGCACCTGCTGCTGCTGGGGGCTCGGGAGGGACTTGGGTTTGGGATGCTGCATTGCATCAAAGGCGATGAAAACAAAGGGAAATTCTTTCCCGGTTCTGCTTTTCTATGGAAGCTGCTACAGTAGCTGCAAAGGGGAGACCCGAGACTGTAACTGCTGAGCGCCAAGCTGCCTCTCATTAGGCTCATTAAGTTTCTAACGGAGCAGGGCTTGGTGCTGCCGTCTTATAAACAACCGCAGGGAGAGTTGGCATGTCTGAGGTGGCAGGAGGGAGTGAACGCATCACCCGACGGGTTGCGACTTGTCAGGCGAGAGAGAGGTTTCCTTCCTTGGGAATCACTGGTGCTGCCTCATGAGGTGGATGGTGGTGGTCATGGGTTTGGGGTTTCTGATGAAAGAAGAGTCCCTCAGACAGAAGTGCTCCACCGGCATACGTGGGGGCAATGGGGAAACATCACTTGGATCCTAGAAGCTCCCCAGGGAGTAAGAGGAGGGACCAGCTATACCACATCTTCTCCCCTGATGGAGCACATCTGGGGCCCATTTCTGGACTACACATGGCCTACGTGCTAGGATGAAGCATGCCACTTTGGCCCTTGTGCCAATATTTCAAGACTAAATGTCATTTTTGTTGATGAAAATCTTCTTATGCAGTGTTTCTTTTAAATACAGGCCATTGATTTGCAGGGCTGGAGGTCCTGGTGGCAGCACACTCTTTGTCATCCCAGGCTGGGAGCCACCTGGCAGCTCACACGTGTTATGCCGTCTCCAGCGGCTGCATCCCTGGATGGAGGGGATGGTTGGGGCTGTTCGCAGCTCGGATGGGTCAGTCCTGCCTGGGACAGCTTCAGGTGGAGCTGTCGGTCCCTCTGCTTGTCACGGAAAGCAAGTGCTAGAGCAGGCAGTCCTTTTGCCTGCAAAGCCGCATTGTGTCCGTAGACGTGCCCGGGGATGCTGCGGCCCCACAGCATCCAGCGGGGAAGAGAAGGTGACAGCAGTGAGCACTGAAATGGAGATTTGCTGGCAGGGTTGGCTGGGTGTTGCTCTCTGCGAACAAAAGAAGCGGTGCTTTAACTGAGACCTCTGCAACCCAACTTGGGTGTTATAAAAGATGTCTTCAGCTTCTCGGTGCCATCAGTAGGATACTTACTGCCTCTGTTTTTCTTCCCCTGCCTTCGACTTGGCAGCTGGCAAACAGAAAACCTATATGATTTGCATGCTTTTGTCAGTTTTTGAGGCAAAGCATTATTTTAGTCTTCTGCATTGATCTTTTGGCTAGTACAAGATAAATTCGGGTGGTCTCTAATCCTCGTTTAAAGATTTCAAGCTCTGTATCTGCTTTTGGTGCTGCATTTGTTCTTTCGCTATGAATTATCTCATGTCCTCACATTTAATTTTATCTCTGGTCCTATAGAATGTATATTTCTCTCGTGTTGGTATTGAAATATTTGAATGCAGGTTTTTATACTGTTGAATTTCCCATATATTTTTCCTCCAAATTAAATTTTTATCTCTGCTGTGTCATTTTATTTTTTTCTATTTTAACAAAATGATGCAGAAGGGATGAAAGTAAGGGAGGAAATACAGCGGCGCTCAGCTTCATACTTCACTACACAGACTTCTTATCCGAGAGCTCAGGAATTTAGGGACAAGGTAACTCGGCATAAGGAACCAAGAATGCCCTTGAACTCCCATAAATATTCATTTCTTCGCCCAGAGCAAACAGCAAAGTGGTATCTCTGCGCTTGGAAGGTTGCTGTATTGATAAAGCAAGCAGGGGATCGTTGCACGGCTCTGAAGAGCCGAGATGCAATCCTGTAGGATCCTCTAGTAAGAGAGGATGCTTTGTGGGAACCGTGGCCTTTTGTGGCCAGGGTGGGTTGTAGCAGAAGATGGAGGGAAGTAAGATGTCTTGGAGGTGACAGGAGTTCCTCTCCTTTCTGCGGCTCTGGGCTGGATTTGCAGAGACTGGCCGGCATACGCTGATCCATCTGGGCTAAGCTGAATACATGTGCATAAGAGTCCTCCTTTCTATCAGTGAGCGATAACATCACTACTGTAAGCACAGTTTTTGAGAGGTTTGTCTGTACGTCCTTTTCCCACCCTTTCGGACCAGGATATTCCTGTTGACCATGTGTACATTGGGAGGAAAGCATGCACATCCATTCCAAAGCGGAGTTTGGTGCCGAAAGAGTTTGCTGAATTATGGCTCCAGAAAACTTTTCCCTTACGTGGGGTGCTGTGCGGAGCTGGTGCCAGCCGGGGAGCTCATGGTGGCAGCTCAGCTTCCAGCCCGCCGGTGCTAGGCTGCACCTCTGCGTCTGCCAGCCCGTCCTCCCTCAACTCCCCAGCAGAACAACTGGCATTGCCAGTTATCGAAGCCTCCAAAATAAACGTGTGATTTTTCATGCATCTTTTGCTAACCCCTGGTGTGTTTTCCCTCCAGCGTACATACCGAATGCCAAAGGATATCCACGTTGAACCAGAGAAGTTTGCTGCAGAACTGATCAATCGTTTGGAGGAAGTACAAAAGGAACGTGAAGCAGAGGAGAAATTAGAGGAGCGCCTTAAACGCGTCCGAGCGGTTAGTAACCCCCTTGCCTCCTCTACTGGCCTGGGAGTCTGTCTGTGTACTGTACATCACAGGGAGCTTTCAGCTGCTGTGCAAGCACCCTGGGTGACCACTTCCCTGCTCCAGCAGCCACCATCGTCACTTGCACGGGTGCTTCTGGAGGCTCACATTGCCCCAGGAGCTTCCATGGTGGTGTTCCCTGGTCTGTGCAGGGCTCTGTGAGCTGCAGTGCTCCCTCCCTGCTAAGATACCAGCTATGGCACAGCAGTGCCCCATTCTGTCACCAGATAGGGGCTGTGGGTGCTCTCCGTCATCTTCTTTGGCACCCTCTCTCTCCTGTCCATCACAGACTTTCTTAGCAGTCCCTTCTGTGCAAGGATGGGGACTATGTAACAGGGCTTCACCTTTCCCTGTGGAGTTTTTTGTAATCCCTATTTCCCCCACAAACGTAACCAGATGGCAGGTGGTATTACACTTGGAGGTGTTTGTGCTGTCAGGCTGTTCCTACCAAAACCAAGCCCATGAGTGCTTAGCACATCCCTAGAAAATTTGGAACTGATCAGGTGTAGCATCCAAACATCCTCTCCTTTGTGGAGAAACACACTGACCCCACACAGGTGGCTGGGAAAACGCAGCCCGTGGCACTGCGTGCTGCCAGCCCTGGTACCGCTGGGGCCCTTCAGAGCTCGAGGACTTGGTAGATGAACCAAGATGAAGTAGATGAAGTGTGCAAGCCCTTTAGCTCCACAACAAGCTCCAAAAGGGAGAGAATGAGGTATTGGTCGTCTAGTATTACCTGCGTGACACGCTCTTCAGTGGTATTCACACCGTATCTTTTCTTCTGACATACTGCATCTCATGGGCACCTGCACATCTTGTGCTGGGTATACAAGGGAGCTTTCAGAGGACATCACAGTATTACTGAACATCACAAATGTCTGTATAACTACAGCCCTCTGTGAAGAAATTGGGCGTCTCTGCAGTTAATAGCTGACGTGGCCCTGAGGCGAAGGCTCTGTGCTTAGTAACCCGCAGCTCTCCCTTAAAGCGGAGGTGATGGTGCCTGTCGTGGCTAGCTCTGTGCTTTCACAGAAGCTGAGCCTCTGGGGCCCCAGGGCATACCCTTCAGCCCCATTAGGGTATTTTTAAATATTCACCAATATTTTTCAGTGTTCATCTTTAAACAGAAAAAGATGTTGTAGTATTCGCTTTAAATCACACCTGTATTTCAAATGCGGAGGAGCGAGGAAGGCAGAGGGATCTGTAAGCTTCCCTCCAGCTCCAAGCATCGTGCAGCAAACTCCCTGCACATCTGCATCCAGCACCCAGCCAGAAAAGGCCAGCGAGGAGCTATTTTGTGATTAGATTCCTATTCTTCTAGAATTGGTCCGTTTTCCTCTCCGGTACCTATTGCTCTCTAGACAAAGCCGAGGTAACCAGCAGCATTTTCTGCTAGCACAGACCCAGAGCACTCCTCCTCCTCCTCCCGTGGCTCCGTTGCAGCTCCCACCTGTACCAGACCACATTATCCCAGCCCTCTGCCTCCTTGAAGAAGCTGCCAGTAGCAATACCATAAAATCAGCAAATACCTATGTGCCAGAGAATAAATTTAAGTCTGTTTAAACACATTTTTCTGTGACTTAATCTATTTTTAAGCCCAGGACTCCCACTAATGCTATATATTAAACCTCTTTGCTGTCTCCAGAATGCATTTCATTGACTGGCTGGCATCTGGCATTAGCCATTCAGGGAAAAACTCAGAGTAAGCAATTGTAGCTTTTTTTTTAGGTCAGCACTTAAGGTGCAAGAGCTGCTGGTATCAGCAAGAGGAGAGCTTGAATCCTGATAGATCACAGGCGTTTTTTATTGTGACCTGAACACCAGGACTACAGGGTCACCTCTTCCCGGGTCTGCACGGCTCACTGAACAGCAGCAGAGGGAAAACCGCGAGTGTTAGTCACACTAGGCAGTTATCAGCTTAGCAGAGAAGCTGGAAATGTTTTGCAAAAGCTAGGAAAAAAAGAATTTTTCTCCCCCATACTGAGCTGTCTGCAGGTTCCCTTTCAAAGCCACATCGTGCAGTAACATCAAGAAGAGGCATCTGATTTAGAGCCAAACATCTTCTACTGAAAAGACTGTAAGATTTCTGGGTTTTGAAAAAAAACCTTTGAATTCATTGATTATTCTGAGCAACGTGGGAGAGGATTAGAGGATGTGCACATTCCCTTATTACTTTTTGAGCCACTTCAGCCTCATGTCCGTGCATGGAAGCTGCAGTATCGTATCATACAGATCACTCTGTCTTTGTCTGAACTGAGCAAATTGAAAATAAGCCAGGAGAAGCAAAGCCAGCGCTGAGATTCTCACTATTTGAATATAAAACATTGCCTAACTAGAGAGGGAAATCATTTGCATGATGATCGAAAATGCATTCGTGGTTAGGTGAGCTATTGTGCCCCACTGACCAGTAGCAGCCTGATGGGTGGCACTGGGAGAAGGCAGGGGAGGAGGTTTGCAGCAAGGTGTCGCTTGCCCATAGTTCATCAGTGCAGATTTCAGCCTCCTAATTCAAAGGGAAGGGCACCCCCGACCTTGCTGCAGAGCAAAAATAGCTCAGCAGACAGTCAGCAAAGTTGAAGCCTGCATCTCTCTAACTGCCGCTGCCTTTGGGAGCTCACGGAAGAGGTTTCTGACAATATTATGTCAACAAAGCACCATCTAGTGGTTATGGCACCCGGGACTTCCCCGCCTGGCAAAAGGCTGCCCGCGCCGCCCAGCTCACCGCAGTGCGATGCCAACACACAGCACCGGAGCCCACGCCACCCCTGTGTCCGGGAAAGCTGGGTCCGTGGAGGAGGCTGCTCCCCAGTACAGCAGTTGTTGCCTCTTGCCTGTGCCTCCTTGGTCATCTCGTTGTCTTTGTCTTCCCTTTCTCCTGCCTGTGCCAGCCCCGGGCAGGGCGAGGGCGCTGGCTGGGCAGAGGGGTGCAGGTTAGGCAGCAGGCGGGTGCAGATGGGTGCGGGCAGGTTTGGGTGGGAGGGAAGGCTGCTGCTTCATTGCCAGGTCGGGTAACTCAGGCAAGGAGCACCTCTGCCATATCCAAAGTCCTGCGTTACAGTCCCAGCTTGGGCTGCCCCGACCTCGTGCTGTGTGTTGGGTTTTTTCACTGCAGAAAAAAAGATTTAGCAGAATTGGTATCTGCAGCCTTGACCCAAACCTTTGGCCTCTGCCCAGCGCAAGGAGGGAGGACAGCTTGGGATAGGCACCCCAATTCCTTCGTTAGCTGCTGCTTTCTCACTGTTGGGGCTTTCCTGCTCCCTGCAAGGCTGAGACAGTGCTAGAGGGTAGGAAGCCAGCTGCCCCACGGGCTGCCTGCACACCACCAACCCCAGCAGCACTTGCTTCTGCCTGAGGACCTGCCCTGGGTCCAGATCTCCTGCTCAGTGACACAGATGAGCTGAGCCAAGGCAAAATGAGAGCACGCCAATGCATCTCATTCCCTTCACCCACCCTGATCTCAGTCTCGGAGCAGAGCAACGTACCAAGTCCCAGTTATTGGCAAAATGGGGCTCCAGACAGCCAGAGAATTTCCCAAATCCCAGGCACCCATTTGGCTGGACCACCCCAGGTTGTTACTCTCATGCCACCCTGCTCCGGTGTGACAGAACTGATGAAGCTCTGGGCTCTGACCAGAAAGGACACACTGCCACGTGTCAGGGATCTGCTCCAGGGTTGGATCTTGCCATGCACATTAGATGGTGTTTGAACCTAGGAGTTTTCCAGAAAGTACATACCAGCCCTAAAAGCCTCCCAAGTGCTGAGCACATCATTGGGTTATCATAAACTGCTAATAAATGCTTACCCTGGTGGTCGGGATTTAGTCAGCACATGCTTCATCTTTTCTTGTCCCTGAGCTAGGTGCCCAGGGACGGCGGTTGGCAGGCTGCAGCGCTGTGGCTGTAGATGAAAGGTGCCTCTGAAGTTCTTCAAAGCGATTTGTTAGAAAGTGGTGCGTCCCCTCCAGACGTGGGCATCGTGTCGCACCCCCAGGCTTGCAGCGCCCACGCCTTTGGCACTTTCAGAGCCTGGCGTTGTCCCTGGTTCAGGTTTGAACCCCAAGGTGTGACACTGGGAGGAAGTCTGTTATTTGCTTTCTTGCTGTGTGGTTGGTAGCTGAGACTTTGAAGCTGGTTAGCAAGTGATGGATGATGACATCTGACAGGCAAAGCTGATGGGAGTCAGTGTTTTCTAGCAGATGCATTTATTTATCTGGCAGGGCAGAGATACCCTCTGCTGCAACTGATTTCTTTACTGTGCCAAAGGAGGAAAAGAGAGTGGGATTAAAGGACTCGCTGGAATCCTCCTTATGTAATTAAAAAAAATAGGAGTCCTAACTTCCAATAAAGAAACTTCATAAATATCTGAGTTTATGTTGGAGCGTAAAGTAGTTTGTCAGCATCAAAACTGTGGCTGTCAGCACGGAGGAGTTTTATTCTTCCTGGCAAGGACTTAAGAGTCACTAACAGCGTGTCCTAGACCGTTGTGAACTACAAGAACAAGCAGTTAGTTCCAACCCGTTTCTTTATCAGCGTGAAGTGTTTCACTCCAGCCTTAGCATGCCCGGGAGAAATCAGTGTTTGATTTTCAAAACTGTTCATGCTGCTGTCGACCTTCAGTTGCTCCTTCCTCTTACACTGGCTGTCAGCTCTGCCTTGTGAAATAGTCATTCGGGTGAGAAACCCCCTTGGTCTCACCTGACTTGAGAACTGTTTTGCCACATGTCCTGTAACTTTGGGCTTTGTCTGATGGGCTTTGAAGCCGTGCCTTACCGAAGGCTTGGAGGAAGTCGCAGGGACGGCGTGGTAAGTTGTGTTTCTGCTGCTGGTTGTTACAGAACCACCTTCAAGGGACTTTTTAGTAAGGTTCTGCCCACTTCTATGTCCGGTTGAGTTGTTACACCCATCAGAAAGCTGCATCTGTAAACGCTGGTTGTGATGCATGGGCCACCTGTCAGAGGTTGTCTCAGTCTCTTTGGGTAATGCGTGGAGACCCTTGCTAATGGTGGCCCAAAAAGCAGGTACAGGACCTGAGCAGCTCTGCTCGGTGGCAGCCAGACTGCCCAGGCTTGGGTTGAGCATTAGGAAATTTTCTGCAGGAGGGTGGTGCAGTCTGGGACAGGTCTCCAGAGGGGTGGTGGATCTCCATCTCAAAGGTTTGCAAGATCTGGCTGGACTAAGCCAGGCCTGACCCCTTCAAGAGTTGTCAGCAGTCCTGCTGTGAGCAGGAGGTGGGACTAGAGACATTCTCTGATTGACCTTGTGTTTCTTGCAGGAAGAAGAAGGTGAGGATGCAGATATCTCTTCTGGTCCCTCAGGCATTAGCCACAAGCTGCCTTCCGCCCAAGCCTTTCATCACTTTGCTCCTCGATACTCTGAGATGGGCTGCGCTGGAATGCAGATGAGAGATGCCCATGAAGAGAACCCAGAAAGCATCCTTGATGAACATGTCCAGCGTGTGATGAAAACACCAGGCTGCCAGTCTCCAGGACCCGGCCGCCACTCTCCTAAGCCACGGTCCCCAGAAAGCGGCCACTTAGGAAAACTGTCAGGGACACTAGGAACAATTCCTCCAGGGCATGGCAAGCACGCAACAAAATCAGGAATGAAACTGGATGCAGCTAACTTATACCACCATAAACACGTCTACCACCACATCCATCACCACAGCGTGATGAAACCAAAAGAGCAGATCGAGGCCGAGGCCACGCAACGAGTGCAGAACAGCTTTGCTTGGAATGTAGATTCACATAACTATGCAACAAAGTCACGAAACTACACTGAAAACTTGGGCATGGCCCCTGTCCCCATGGACTCTTTAGGCTACAGGTGAGTCAAGGCAACACCCAATGAGAGTCACAAAGCCATGGCTTCTCTAGGAAGCTCTTTCATAAATGGGTTGTAGCGTGCCGGTGAAACAGGGTGGTTGAACCATGTTTTCTCTTAAAAGCCTGTGCTGGGACATAGTTTAAAGGTCTCCCACTGCTCTTCCTCTTCAGAAATAGGTATGTCCCCCATGACCCTTATTAGACCCCTTTTCACCTCTGTGATCTGGTGCTGAAAAACACCCTCTAACCAGGATTTTTAATGGCCTTGGTTATAAAGTAGTTTTTCTGCTCCTTAAAGCAGTGGAGGTGCTTAGAAATTGTGGATACTGATCTACTTTCCCCATGTGTCAGGAGTTGCTAAGTATAGGGCTGTGTCTCGGGGTCTGGGTGACAGAAGCTGCTCTCCTAAGGTGGAGAGGACAAAAAAGCCCTCCTTATTGCAAGGCCTCACCCATTCACCAGAAGGGCTCCTTTCTCTTCCTAACAAAATGACGGACTCTGCGGTGCTGCTGTGGCATCCTGTCCAAAGGGGACAATCGCCGGGGTAGGGGACCTTCTGCCCAAGAAAGCCTTATAGGCTTTCATCCATCTTCCCTTGGCCATTTGAATTCCTCCACCCCCTCCCTGCTGAGGGGAGAGGGCGAAGCTCCTTCTCCGCTGCGGCGGGTTTTGCTAGTCCTGTTGCTGGATGACTGCGAAGGTGAGAGCACAGCTCGGGGCTGCCTGGGGTAATAAATGGTGACGGAGCAGCCGCAGGGGAGAGCTGTGCTCACCCTGAGCGCGGCTGGCTCCCCAGGGCTGTGGCTTTGGGGTGATGCTTTGCAGCGTACCAGGGTGGGATATTTAGCGAAGGCAGGCGGCTGGGTCTGCAGTGGGCAGGACAAGCTTTTCGGGGTGGGAGGAGGGAGGCAGAGCGCAGAGGCAGCCAAAGGAAACTGCTCTCCAGGGAGGGAGAAGCACTTAAATCTGCCCTGTTTCTGTAGGGAAAGGGTTGTTGCTTCAACAGAGCATGAGTATGGTCATGCTGGGTGAACCCAAAGCCCCATCTAGACACAGGACTTCTCTCTAGCACCGACTACAGTGCATACGTAAGGGGAATTTAAGAGGGCACATTCAGAGCTGTCCTTCCTCTGGCAAAAACTCCCAGTTCCTGACAATCCCTGGCTTAGGAGCTTCACAAGACAAGGGTTTGCATCCGAATGGTCTTGTTCTGCAGCCCCAGCAGCCTCTCTCAGTGGCTGGTCTGGCTCCTTGTTGAACCCAGGTGGGCTGCTGTCCCCCCAGCCCCCCACGGCTGTGTTTGCTGTGTGGTTACAACCTGCAGAAAATGGCTTTTTGGTGTGTTTGCACTGAACCTGGTGCTGGAGAATTTGATTTGATCCGGGCTAGCCATCGTGTGGGGAGAAGCTGAGAATGAATTGCCAGTTTGCCCTGCCTTTGTTAGATCTTCAACAACCCCTCTCCAGGCTTTTTCCCCAAAAAAATCAGCAAAGCTGACTGGGGGCCTGTTACTCCTTTGCAGTGTTATTTTTCCTATGTGTGTTAGTGAGCGTGCAGAAGCAGAAATAGGGAGATCCTATGGAGTAAAGCGGGTGGGTGATTAGGATGGTGGGGGTCACATGAAATTACAGGCTGTGGCGGTGACAGGCCAGCTCGCGTGAATTCTGCATGGTGTCGTGAGCATGGGGCTGCCCAGGTGGGCACATGGACACGGACGCGGGCAAGGAGCGGTGGGGTTCTGTCAGAGCCTCTGCTGCAGCCATAAGCATAGCCAGTGTTGGCTACTGCCTGGCGTCCGTCTGGCTACCGTGTTTGAGGTGTCTGCGCTTCCCAGGGCACAAGAGCCTGCAGAAGGCAGTCCCCCTCACTAGGATGTGATCTTCCACGGTGATGTGAAGCCTTGGTTCAAACCGGGGTGAGAAGCGAATGCTGAGTATGGCAAATCAGCAGTTTGGGGTATCAGTGAATCCGGGGGGTGATGGGAAGGGCTCAGGTTTCCAGCAGTGGTCCGGCATGGAGAGGCAGCCAATGGATTGCAGCACCAGGATGAACCTCCTGCTCTGAGCAAAGAACCACGCAACCCTTCATGTGGCAGGAGATCTGCTGGGCTTTTTTGCCACATTGCCGTGGCTCATTTGGCCAGAAAAGAAGCTCCCTTTCCCCGCAGGTGGCAGGATGAAGGAGCCTGCTGGGCCTAGGTCTGGCCAGTCTTGCTCTTAGGCTCCACTGCAGCACGGTTGGTTTGAGCTGTGGTAGAGTCAGGGGGCTGTGGAAGGCAGCACCAGACCCCGGCGGGGCTGAATATGTCTGGAGATAGACATGTCCATCCTCTGCCACGGTCTGCGGTGGTTTGGCTTAGGCAAAGCGCTAATGTCTCAAGCTTTGTTCTTGCAGTGGGAAAGCAAGTCTGCTCTCAAAAAGAAATGTTAAGAAGACCGATTCAGGGAAAAGTGATGGTGCCAGCTATGAGATGCCAGGATCTCCTGAAGACGTGGAGAGAAACCAGAAGATCCTTCAGTGGATCATAGAAGGAGAGAAGGAGATCAGCAGGCATAAGAAAACAAACCATGGGTAAGGGCTGGCAGAGCGAGGGGTCTTCACACCGTTGTACTGCATCCCCTGCACAAGGCATGCGTGTCTAGGCTGTCCAGCAGTCAGCCTTGTTCCTGGAGATCTTGGGAGGACAAGAATCCACCGGGCACAAGGGTTTAGACCCTTTGGAGACTGAGGATTGCTCAGGGGCTGTAAGGGCAGTTTTCTTCTGAAGGATGACTTGTGGCCATGGCGGGGAGGTTGCAGCCCCAGGGGAATCTCACAAATTGCTGCTGTGGTTTCAAGGTGGATAAAGCAGCGCACAGTAGGCAGTATTTTTCCTTTAAGCATTTGCTGTATGTAAATGCCTGTTACTCCTGCACGGTGCTGATAGAAACGTTGGACCTGTTGCACTGGCGCCATTGATCCTGAGTAAACAGTTTAGCACGGCTCGGGGTTGCCCAGTGTTTGGCTTGCTGGAAGCATCCTCCGGGATGGCCTCACCTGCCTAGAGAGGATCCAAGGACGTGACTGTCTCAGGAATCTCTCGAGTCAAGCAGATCTCCTGCAGGCACAGATCCTTAATCACAGTCTGGGCAGTCTCTGGCAAAAAGCAGTGCTTGCCGGGTGTCAACGAGAGGGATCTGAGGTCTCATCCCCTGTGATGCAGCCGCGCTGGTGGCTGAGTGGTGAAACTGCTGGTGGTTTCTTCTCTTGCTTGAGGGTAGAGGCCAGGGTGGGTTGCACTGCAGTGCCAGGCCACCGTGAAGTCAGGCAGCAGGTTCTGCTGCCAGAGCTGGGGAAGGACAAGCACATCCCTGCAACATCCCTTTCCCTGGAGATACCAACCAGCGGTTCATGGAGAGGCTCCCAGCCTGGGAACATCAGCAGCACATGGGAGGGCATCTTCTGGGGGAAGGTGGAGCTGCCTTTTGCTGGTTTTATTTTGATGTGTTGTGGACTTGATGAGTGCCCTTAAACAGCTCTGTGGGCTTTGTGTCAGGGTTGGGTTGCTCACCCTGATGTCTCAGGACTTGCTGTTCTGAAATCTTCTCTAGAGGTGGATGGTGCTGCCTTGTTCCTTGGAAGCCGTGCTGTAAGGAGCTTCCCAGTGGTGCCCGTGTCCCGCTGTAGAAGCAGTAGGTCCATCTAGGAGTGTCTGTGTGCCTGTCCAAAGCGGCTCGGCGGTCTGTGTAAAACTTTTGTGTTTATGTGTAGTTCTTCAGGTGCTAAGAAGCAGCTGTCCCATGATATGGTCCGACCCCTCTCCATTGAGCGACCTGTCGCGGTGCATCCATGGGTCAGTGCCCAGCTCCGAAACGTCGTCCAGCCTTCTCATCCCTTCATCCAAGATCCTACCATGCCGCCCAATCCAGCCCCCAACCCTCTCACCCAGCTGGAAGAAGCTCGCAGGAGGTTGGAGGAGGAGGAAAAAAGGGCTGGAAAACTCCCCATTAAACAAAGGTATGGTGATAGGGTCTGATTGTGCGTGGGAGGGAAGGGGGGGACTGCTCTGAAGGTGGGTAGCTGAGGGAGATGTCCACTGTCCTCTGCTCTGGTCTCCAGCTCCCAGCACCAACTGGGTGGAGGCATATGCAGAGAGGTCAAAGAAGTCTATCCCAGTGCCTCTAACATGGTGGTGCAAATGCCAGAGCCCACCTTGAGGGCTTGGGCTTGTGGTTTGTGGATGGAGAGGCTGGAAATGCTCTTGGGAGGATGGGGAAGGGGCTGCTGAGAGCTTGAGGAGGAGCTAGGAAGGTGGAGCCTGTGTAGAAGGGGCATGGTATGGGAGAGCTCTCTCCCTCAGTACTCGCTGACTCTCGGCTCATTCAGACTCACATGAGAATTTCAAAGGTTGGTACAGAATTCAGCAGGATGTAGGAAAATTAAGTGCAGAAGGTATGTATTTGCTCTTTATCTACATCCCCCGCAAGCTTCCAGCAAAGGCTGCTCGTGGCATCTGGATGGGAGCGCTGCGCTGTGGTCCTGCTGCAGCAGCATTGACTCGCAGCACGGCCCTGTCCAAGTCACTGCATCCCTTTGTGACTCAGCTTAATGCCTGTTGCAGAGCTAATTCTGCTCCTGTGTTATCTTTCAAGGGAAGATGATTTGCAAGGCACATGGAGCTCTCAGATGAAAAGTGTTTTGGAAGTGCTAGATAATTACTGTTAACAGCTAAAAGCACTTTTGTCCATTAAAAACCTTTCACAGCTTTATAGCTTTATTCTGAAAACTTGAAACTTTGGCATCTGACACTTAGAAACATGAGTGTAATTTAAAAAAGAAGCTTTTTTAATTGCCAGGCTGCAATTATTTTTGCTTGCAGTGACCATGTAGCAGACTTCGGCATATTTATGTCAGAGCATTGATTGAAAGCCAGGTAATTAGAGGGCTCTCCCAAGTCAGGTTAAGCCAAGTTTATTTGATCTACCTTTCAGCTGGTGTAATTGGATAGTGTTTATTAGTAGAGTCATTTATAGTCGTACCAAATTCGTGCACCTTCCCCAGAAATGTCTGGATGCAGATACACACTTTGGAAACACCAACCTGGGCTATATGCATATGCAATTAATACTCTAATAATAATTTGGCATGTATTGTAAGCATAGTTTTTGTAGGAACCCTATGGCATTGTGGTGAATGCTGTGCAGACCAGTGGGAGGACGGGCTGAGCAGTCCCAGTGATGGGCTGCTCTGCTTACGCTGCCTCCCCGCGAGGTCCGGCTCTTCTCCTGGTGATGCAGGGATCCCCCCAACCTGCCCCATGCATGGGAAACCAAGGAGCCATGTTCCCCAGGGGGGAACTGCTCATGGAAAGCAAACCTGCCCGTGTCCAGTAGCAGGAAGAATGGATGCAGTGGTCCCCGGGGAGCCAGGGGTTTCTGGATGTTGAAATCTTTCTGCTGGTTTTTGGCAGGATTGGGTGCTCCAGCTGAAGCACACCTGAGCAAGCAGCTTTTTAGAGAGCTCCTGCTATGTTTAGCACTGGACCCTGCCTGAAAATAGACCCCAAGTCTCTTCTGAGAGGCGCTGCTGAAAGCTGGCTGGGGGGGTAAGGAGAAGCAGAAAGGGGAGTTCATGTGAAAACACCATTTATTTCAGTCAGGAGCTTCCGAGAGCTCTGGGAAATCAGAGCCAGTGCCCAGGTTCGTCGGCAGCCTTGGGGGAGCCGCAGGGCAAGGCGGGTGGAGGTGAGCCCAGAGGTGTCCTTGAGGCACCGGCTGGGGCTGGCTGTGGGAGGAGAGCGCACCGTGCCAGCTCCGTACGGCCAGGCTGACCTTGCCGGCACAGTTACCTGCCTCACCAGCCGCTCTCCTCCGGCACAGCTCTCGCCAGCAGTGGCCTTCCCCAGCTAACTGCCCGCTGCTCTGGCTGGGGCTGCCAGCAGCCCCGCTCCCACCCCAGCGCTGCCCCGCTCACTAGAAACAAAGGAACCTTCTGCAGTGCCTGTACTGGGCATCATAGAATCATAGAATGGTTTAGGTTGGAAAGGACCTTGAAGATCATCAAGTTCCAACCCCCCTGCCACAGGCAGGGACACCTCCCACCAGCCCAGGTTGCCCAAGGCCACGTCCAGCCTGGCCTTGAACACCTCCAGGGATGGGGCCTCAACAATCTCTCTGGGCAACCTGTTCCAGTGCCTCACCACCAATCATGGATATGAGGTGACTGCTGCTAGCACGCAGTGCAGGATTAAGCGTCCGGTACCGGATGACCTGCAGATCCAGCGTGCCCAGCATTTATGTCCCAGTTGCCATCGGATTTCTTACATGTACAGGCAGGTTTTGAGCTATTTTCCGTAGCTTGGTGTCACCGTTCACTTCTGTTTGCAGCTGGATGAAGTGATTACTACCAGCTCTTCAGAGAAAAGATTTTTGCAAGCAGAGGGAACATTAGCATGAGCTTGGTTGGGAATTAATTGGGTTGGGTCAAGCCTGGAAGAGGAGGAGAGCTGGCTGCTGGGACACGTCCCGAGGTGACATCTGCTGGGTGTGTTTCAGCCTTTTCAAAGCCCTAGGGCTGAGCTGGAGCGAGCTGGGCACCTTGTCTCAGCTTTGCAGCGAGGTTGGATTGGTGCTGTAACCCAGACTTCATTTCCCTCTTACAGCACCACTGGGTCACACGGGTAAGAAATCAGGACTGAAACGCAGATGCAGTAAGTCAGATGAGTGCTGCCGTTTCCTTACCAGATGACATTTTGGGCTTGTGACGAATGCAGCGAAGGGAGCTGATCCCAGAAGGGGCAGGGTGGTGGTACCTGGCTGTGTTTCTGGGTCACACTGCCACCCAGGAGATGGGTGCAGGTGGAAGCTTTAATGAGGCAGAGCTCAGACGCGGTCTGGTGGCCTGTTTGGGTAAGCCGTGGTCTCAGGAGATCTCTTGGTGATGACGAAAGCGGAGACAGTTGTGTTGTCTTGCTCTCCTGAGAGAAACTCTTGGAAAATTACATTTTCAGTGATTCCTTATTCATCAGCCCTCCTTCAGCCTGCTGGAGGTCAGTGGCTGCGGTTCAGGGTGCGTATATATCCTGCTCCCGGCTGGCTGGTCCCGCTGCACAGCCCTGTTCAGCCCCCGGAGCTCGGAGGCACCGCAGCCATCCACCCCTGCTCTGATTTATGGCAAAAGCAGGGGATCCAAAACCATGGGGGTTGTTTTTAACTCTACTTCTGTGAAGCAGTGCAGAGTTTCTGCTTTCGGGCATCGTTTCAGGCATCATTTTCGGGCACATCTCTGCTCTGGAAAGAGGTGAGCGCTGGAGGTAGGATGAGCACGTTCAGAAACAGCCTTTCAGAGATGAATTACACGGCAGGAGGAGGAAAGCTCTCAGCCACCGGCATGGTCCCCCTCTTGCTTCTACCGTGGCAGAGCTCCGGCGGGGGTCCTCTCCATCTCCCCAGGCGAAGGAGAACGGCAGCCCCGGGGGAACCGGCTTTGCTGCCTGTGTGGGGCACGTAGCTGTGTCCCCGTGTCCCCGGGTGCCAGGTCCCCGGGCATGCAGCAGCTCTCTCTTAGTCACGACTTGTTTCTAGCAGGATTAAGAGAAGCTTAGGGACTTTGAGGTTTTCCAAACCCCTTCAATTAACTTCTGGCTCACAGGGTTCACAGAATTTGCCTGAATTTATGACCCATTTTTCCTTTAAATGCCTCTTTTTTTTTTTTTTTTTTTCCAAGGATGATTCAGTTCCTTAATGTTTTTCTAGCTAAAGGGCATCCTGTGCTTTGATACGGCAATGGGAGAGGCTCCGAGGGCTCTGCTGGCACCAGGAGTGGACCCTTGCCTCTCAGAATGCTCCATCTTCTCCAAAGGTCTCCCAGGCAGGGCAGGCAGCAGGAGGGTTGTTCAGTTGAACTTTAGACCTCTCATGCCTTTAGAAAGAGTTAAAAGGATCGTGTTTAGTCTTGGTTTGCAGTGCCGATGTTTATGTGGGCACGCCATTAAAAAGGTGCTCTGCCCACGAGCCAATGTTTAAAGGTTAGGGTCAGAGTCATTTCCAAAACTGCGATTACCTCATGTGCTTGGCAAATTCTGTTTTTTATAGCAACTTTCCAGTCATGTAAATACAAAAATCATCTTTTTTATCCAGCATGCTTTTTAAATAATTTTTTTTTAAGCTGCCAAATTTGTTTTATGTGACTTTGAAAGAGAAGACTGCCTCTGGCTTAGACCACACATGCCAAGTTACCAATTTGTGTAGGCTGCTGCAATGTTTGTGCAACATTTATGGCACCCCAGATGAAAGGCTCTACAGAAGGGCAAAGTACCCTGATTTTTATTATTGCTACTTTTGTCTACCTCTGAAAATGGGGTTAGGACTGAGCTGACACTTTTGGTCTAGTGATGGCACCACGTAGCAGAACCCCGGTGTGTGGGCTGGAAGCAGAGAGCGGACCAACGTCCTGAGAGTCAGGAAAACACAGGACATTTAAAGTCGCTGAGGTTTGGGGGATGGCAGCTGCATTGCCACCCTGTGGAGACGGGATGGGCAGCGAAGCCTCCAGGGCATGTCCCGCTGGGAGCTCCATGCCCTCCAACCTCCATCTACGTTGGGAGAGGTACCCAGGAGAGCTGCGGGGAGCAGGAGCGGTCCTGTCTGCGCAGCCCTGTGGATGTAGGTCAGCAGAAAGCCGTGCTGAGCTATTTTGGCCGCGGCAGCAATAATCCAGAGCAATCTGAGCAGTGTTTGCGTTATCGTCCCCAAGCACGCAACTAGCGCAGTGAGCACGCAGGGCACCAGGAGGGTGCCTGATGGTGACCCGGGTCTGCTGCCATGGGCTTGGGATGCTCTGCCTCGCCCAGAGCTTGCTGATGACTCCCCAACCTGGTGGTGCTGCGGGAAGGGCCATCCCCTCTCAAAGCCCGGGGATGGGTTTCTTCAGCACAAAGGGGTTTTTTTTTCTCAGCACAGCTAGGACCGGTGCCCTCCTTGTATCTGCCATCTGAGCCCATCCAGCCTTTCCAAGTGCCGTTCGCTCCTTCACCGGCTTCGGCGTGCAGCTGGGTGCCAAGAGAGCTGGTGGTTGGAGCTAAGGATGGTCCCGAGGGCCCTGGGTATTAATTCAGCATCTCCATCCAGCCTCTGCAGATACGGGCTCTCAGGCATGCCCACGCTGGCAAGTGGGCTGAAACTCAGCAGGTCGCTTGTGTTTTTGCACGGCAGGTTGAAGCCCCAGAAGAGACCAGGCAGCGGCGCGTCCCAGCCGTGTGAAAACATCGTGGTCGCTTACTACTTCTGCGGAGAGCCGATCCCTTACCGCACCCTCGTCAAAGGGCGCGTGGTGACACTGGGACAGTTCAAGGAGCTGCTGACCAAGAAAGGGAACTACAGGTAAGGGCTGCTCCCCGCGTGCAGTATGGTGCCAGCGGACTGTCAATGATACCTGGCAGATGCCGCTGGCAGGGCGCAGCAGTGTTGCCCCCTCCCAGGTGAAGGAGCATGGTGGAGGTAGGTCGGGGGGGCTCCTGGAGCCTTCCAGGAGAGCTCCCACAGGGCATGCTGTGGTGAGGATGTGGCAGCATGGCCAAGGCGCCTTGGCTGTTGAAGAGGCAGGTTACAGGGATGAGGGAGATTGGGTGTTGTAGCAGAAATGTCCTGCATCACACTTTACACCTTCAAGAGAAGCTGCTGAGCTGCCCTGTGGGGTCCTGGGCTGGTGAGGAGCAGCATCAGCCAGTGCTCTGTGGGAAATCTTCCAATTGCCATTTTGGCTGCTCCCAAAGTTTCCTCCAGTGAGGACATGGAGGTTGGGTCCTGCCAGAGTCCCAAAGCAGCCAGACGTGGGGCATGTAGCTCTCTAAGTTTCCCACTTCCAAGTAGGAGCTGCCATGGGAAAGCCTGCCTAGAAATACTCCACCAACATGGGTGCTTCCAGCCACCGCTTTTGAGAGAACTGTGAATGGGCATGAATTCAGGGCTGGAGCTCCTGAACGTGCAAGCACAGATCCTGACCGCTCTTTCATTGCTCACTGGGTGAGGGCAGGGACAGAAGCGTGGCCCCAGTTGCCTCCATGTCTGGGGGAACTGCTGCCTATCCACCACAAGCTCAGGCGCATGGAAGGGTTGTACCCGGGTTTGGGGACCGTGGTGCCCTCATGACCATTCACCTGCTTTTTTTGCTCTCTGCCCCCATGTTTCTGGTTTTTCAGGTATTACTTTAAGAAGGTGAGTGACGAGTTCGACTGTGGTGTGGTCTTTGAGGAGGTGCGGGAGGATGACACCATCCTGCCCATCTTTGAAGAGAAGATCATCGGGAAGGTGGAAAAGATTGACTAAGCTCCAGGTCTGCCGAGGCGTGAGGACAGGACTGTGAAAGACTCTGGGACCGGAGGAGAAGGCCTGGGTGGATGCTGGTGGTGCTACTGCCACGGGTGCCGGGCAAGCCCAGGGCAGAGGGCAGCAGCCCACTCCGGCACGGACCTGGGCGAGCTCCGGGTTGCCGGTGGACGCCGTTTCACCCCATGAACCTGCCAGTGGGAGCCCAGGCTCCCTCTCCATAACGAATATAAGTGTAATGTAGCATTGTACAGTGCATTAGAAAGTGTAATATGACCTTGTTTACTAAAGCTGCATATTTTTGATATATTGTAATAAAAGGAAAATATTTCCAATGTCACAGTGCTCTTATGTAAATGTAAAACATACAGGTACTGCAGAACTCACCCAAAGTGTACAGCCATCCGCCAGACTCCGTCTGCTCCTCGCTTTCACGGCGCCCTGCCCCAGTCCCCCCGGCATGGATGGCTTCGGAGTGCCGCCGGGGCAGAGCCTCTCTCCCCCTGCCAGCGTGGAAGGGGTGGCCCCACTCCGGAGGGGCCGTGGTCCCAGCTCACCTCCGGAGAATACTGAGCCATTTGGAAGGAGTCAATCTCTCGCCTCCCTGGCAGTCTCAGCTGCTGGACATGGTAGGATGGTTGGTTTGTTTTTTTTTTTCTCCTCCTGAGCTTTCTTGCGACCGAGTAAATCCCCAAGGGATAGACACGTCGGTGCCAGCTCTCGGGGCGGCGAGCTCCCCGCGGTGCGAGGATCAGCTCGGAGCTGGAGAGGCAGACTGGGCGCTGGCATCCCACGCGCTTGTCCCCCCTCCGTGTACCCTCTGCCCCTGGAGAAGGGTTCGCTTCGCCTCCCCAGAGGGTGCTGCAGTGGAGGGACAGCACCCAAGTGCCCCGCGCAGACGTGCCCAGCGCAGACATGCCCAAGCCCCCGGTGCCAAGCTCCGGCTGTGGTCAGGGGACTCTTTTTAGGAGAAATGTTGGGGAGGGAAAGGATGAGACACTAAATCTGAGGACATAAAATATCTTTTGTCAGCTTCTGTGTCTCTGGGGAGGCAGCGCGAGGGCACTGCAGCCCGCTGCCGAGAGCAAGGCGGGACGTTGGTGCCAGCTAGTGCGGCTCATGTAGAGCCAAGGTTGCCCAGCGAGGCAGCCGGCACCCTGGGAAGCCTCCCGGGCTTACTCGGCCGCAAGAAAGCGGGGGGGCTGCGCTGGTGCTCCCCTCACCCTGTCCTCAGCCCTGCCAGCTGGGGCCCTGCCCTGCTCCATCATGGCCATGGCTCTGCACTGGCTCCTTTGGAGACCAGCCCTCACCCGCCTGCGGAAACCGGGGCGGCCCCCGAAGCTGGGGGGCTTCCACGTCGGCCCGGTGCTGCTCTCGGCTGCGGCGACGCGTTGGAGCTGCCGGGGACCCCATGGCACCACGCCGGGGTGCCATTCAGCCTGTTGTATATGTCACCGAGTGCCTTTAAAACACGGTTCTGTGACTTGCCTATACACTACATGGAATCCAGCAAAAATCCACCATCGTTTTCAGCCCAGGAACAGCGTTACGAGCATTTTTCCTCCCTTTTTTTTTTAATTTCTGATGGTGTTATGTCTGGTGAGGTTGTTAACACGCCCGGGATTTCTGTCTCCCCCTTTTTTTCTCAGGGGGTCCCCTGTAAATATGTACAGTGGCCACGCGGCCTCGGCGACGTCTCCTCTGCATACTCATGTGCTGACTTGTACAATGATCTTTTCAAAGGTACTTGGATAAAATGAAATAAAACCCCACGTCCCACCGCCTGCTGCTTTCTTCCTTCCCCACGGAGCGGATGCCCGGACCCCCGGCAGCCGGCGGGGGCGGCCGGAGGATGGGACAGGTCAGGAGAAGGGCCCTGCTCTGGCACGTGGTGGGGCTGGGGTGGCCGTGGGCTCCTTTGAGGGGTGGCCAGGCAGGTCCCGGGGGACCAAGCCCCCGGTGGCATCGCCCGGGGTTGGGGAGCAGCAGGCCCAGCAAGAAGGGGGGTTTTGGGGGATGCTGGTCGGGGGGGGGCAGAGGCTGCGAGCTGGGCTTAAGAGGTGCATTTAGAGACCCGTGTTGGGCTCTTGTTGCCTTCCCCGGCTGTGACGGCAGCTCCTGGGGCTTGTACGTGATTGTGGAGCCCAGGCCTGGGGCAGGAGGGCTCCCCAGGAGCCAGGAAGGAGAGTCCCAGCTGGTCCCCCCATCTCCCCCCTAGGAGGGCTCCCCCCAGAGCCACATCCTCTGCAGCCTCGGCCACTCCATGTCACCGCAGGGCTACCAAGATGAGTACCATGGCATGCACCGTGACGTGCTGACTCAGAACCCACAGGGAAGCATAGGGCCCCTGGCAGCACCCCCCTCCATGGGGGCCCAGGGCTGAGCTGCCCCTGCATGGAGACCCCCCCCAGATTCAGCTGGGGGGGTGGGGGGGGGAAGCTCTGCATCCCCAGGACACGCAGGTTCTCCCCAAGACGTGCTGGGGAGCCACAGACACAGACCAGAGCCCGCATCGTTTCCAGGTCATTTATAGCAGGCAGCAGAGCGGGACAGGGCTCACAGCTCATCCCGGGATTCGGCTGTCCCGGGCGGACCCGGCTCCTCCGTGCCCGTGCTGTTCTCAGGGGTCTTGGGCACCTGGAGAAGGCAGCGGTGAGGCATGGGCGGGCACACATCCCCGGCCTGTCCCCGTCCCCATCCCGCAGGATCCGTCCCCCTGCCCAGCGAAGGCTGGGGGCCGCCCTGGCGTGGGTGGGGGTCCCTGGCCCTGGGGTGGGGGGACCTCACTCACCGCAGGCACCGCACTCACCTCGGGCAGCGTCCCCCCGTTTTCCAGGAACTTGGAGAAGGTCTCCACATCTCGGTTGCTTTTGTACTCAACCATCTGGAGCCCCGGGATGGAAGGGAGATGAGGGGTGGCCCCGTACCCCGGGTGCTGGCAGAGCCAGGGTGCCCCCGGGTGCCCCCACCTACCTTCCTGCCGGGCCCTGCAGGGAAGTAGTGCAGGGTGGGGAAGCCACTGATGGTGATGTTCTCCAGCTCGTTGGCCGTGGCATCCAACTCAGCGATGACGATGTCCTCATGGTCCTTGTAGCGCTCGCCCAGCTCCTCCCAGGCGGCCGCCATCGCCTGGCAGTGGGAGCACCATGGAGCATCTGCAGAATGGGCACAGTGCTGGGGGGGGGACGAGCCAGGGGACCGGGGCTCTGCCGGGAGCAGGGAGCAGCATNACAAAGACGTTCTTGGTCTCATCGTACGCCACCTGCTCGAAGGTCTTCCCCACCAGCACTTTAACGGGCCGCGTGTCCCAGTCCTCAGGGGGCTCCGCGCTCAGCAGGCGGGGCTGTGGGGACAGACGGGACAGCCACAGCCCAGGCTGAGAGGTGCCAGGGACCCCATGGGGCACAGGTCCTCCGGGGACAGTGCAGGACAGGGACAGGGGGCCCCCAGCCTGCAGCCACGGGTGCTCCTGTGCTGCCTTTTGGACAACCTCTTCCCCTCTGCTGCCATCCCAGCTCTCCACACTGATGTTCTCCTGTCTTCTTTTCCATAATAACCCCCCCACCCCCAAATCCTCAGTCCTGTCAGCACATCAGCGAGCAGGTGGCTGGTGTTCACTGCACAACTGCCATCATTAGGCTTCAGAGTTAACAGCCCACTGCTCTACCACAAGGAAGCATCCTTGGTGCTGGCTGGCACCGTGCCGCATCCCTCACCTTCACCTTGCCATCCAGCACCGCCTGGACGAAGGTGCGTATGGCCGTGTCCGAGAAGACATCCTGATCCATCTGGTACTTGCGGTTGTTGTCCATCTTGACTAGGCGCATGGTGGGGGCATCAGCAGGTGTCAGACCGAAGAAGGACAGGACATCAGCACCATACCCAGCCACATCCACCAGCACGAAGAGCACCTAGGCAGGGGACAGGTGGCACTAAGGCTGGGTGCCCTGTGGCCACCCCCTGCGGTGTCCCCACCATGAGACCTCCTCACCTTGCCCCTGAAGGTGCCTGCGGCTGCCCGGAAGCCATCCCGCAGCTCCAGCTGCGCTGACGATGACTTGTTGAGGAAAAGCAGCATGTGGTGGAGGATCTTGGCATCGAAGATCTGGTCGGAGGTCTGGGGAGGAGGAGGAGGAGAGTGAGGGCTGGGGAGCCACAGCTGTCACGGGGATGGGGCCAGGGCCAGGCCGTACCTCGTTGGTGAACTCCATCACCAGCTCCAGCCTGTGGACGCGGAGCAGCTGGGTGAGCTCAGCCCCATCCAGCCCCCGTGCCGGGTCCACGGGGAAGTCTGTCCGTCCCTCATCGAACTGCCGGGGCAAGGGCTGGTGAGGGCTGGTGAGGGGGCAGGATGGCCCCACCACCCCCCCGCCAGCCCCTCACCTTCTTGAAGAGGCAGACGGTGTCAGCCGACAGCCCATACGCCTCGAAGACCTCAGCCTCCTTGGCCACGCCAAATGGCATGTCCACCATGTCACCAGCCACCTCGTAAAACACCTGGGCTGCCTCGCTCTCCAGGTCCTGCACGGCCACCCGGTGAGTGGCCATGGCTATGGCCACAGCCACGGCCCTGGTCCGGCCCCGCGCCCACCCTGACCCACCTTGAAGAAGCCGACGACCACCAAGTCCTGAGAGCCAACGAAGGCAGCGGCGGTGTCAGCATCCTGCAGCAGCGTGGCGCTGGGGCCAACTCGATGCTGCATCCAGCGCACGATGCCCTTGGTGTCCATGCGTCCTGCCGTGCAGAGCGGTGTGGGGCCNCAGGCTGACACCCCCCTGCCTCCCCCCTCCTACCCCGTGCCATCAGCCCCAGCCTCCTGCCTGCCATCACCAGGCTGCCACATCTCTGCCATCACCTCTGGTCACTCACGGACCATCATACCATGACACTACCTGCTGTCACCTGCCTACCACCACCACACTGCCACCCACTCACCCTCTGGACACTGCCACCCTTCTCGCTGTCACCCACCCCTGTGCCCCAACCCACCCCAGGACCCATCCCAGTGTCCCCCTTGGCGAGTGCCGCGGCCATACCGGTGTAGGCGAGGGGGTGGGTGCGGTTGCCATCACGGAAGAGCTTGAGCGTGGGGTAGGAGGTGATGCCAAACTCGTTGGCCAGGGCTGTCTGTGCCGTGGCGTCCACCTTGCCCAGCCGTGCCGGGCTGGACTCATCCCTCAGCATGGCGGCCGCCTGGGCGAAGGCAGGGGCCAGCCGCTGGCAGTGCCCGCACCACGGCGCGTCTGTGGGCAGGGGACAGTGTCGGCAGCAGGGACAGCCCCAGCTGGACTTCTGGGTGTCCCCAGGGTGGGCTTGGCAGGTGGCCGGGGCCATGAAATGGCTGTGTGAGCCTGGTGGGCTCCAGCTTGTGCCCCTGCCCATGTCCCCTGTACCATGACCCACCCCCTTCACCTTGTGTCCCTGCCTCCTGTCCCCTGCTGTGTCCCATGTCGCTGCTACACGTCCCCCCCACCCCATGCCTCTTCCTTGTGTCCCTGCCCCATGTCCCTGTCCCCTGCCCCGTGTCCCTGTCCCCATTCTGTGCCCCATAGACCCTCTCACATGCCACCTCCTGTGCCCTTTCCCCTCTGACCCCACAGCCCTGACCCTGCCCCTGCCCACCACGCCCCCACCCTCAGCCCCATTCTGCACCCACACCCCTGCCCGTACCCCTGCCCGTACCCCTGCCCGCACCGGGGGCACTCACAGAACTCCACCAGCAGCAACTGGTGCTCGCTCAGGGCACGGGCAAAGTTGTGCTCGTGGAGCACCAGCACACCGTCCTCCTCCCCGATCTCGTCCGAGAGCACTTCATCCTCCTCCTCTTCCTCCGCCACCACCTCCCCATCCTCCTCCTCACCCCCCAGCGCTGGGCCCAGCCAGGCCAGCGACAGCACCAGCACCCAAACCAGCCGGGCTCCGCAGCCCCGCACGCTGCCGCCGCCAGATCCAGCGCCCGGGGTGGTGGGGGGCGGGGGGAGAGGACCCAGATAAGGGCCCCAGGGCGGGTGGTGCCGGTCCCCTGGGGCTCGTGGCCCTCCGCTACTGGCTGCCCGGCACCACCGATAAGGCCGCC
>VUYV01000438.1:0-23043 GCA_008711295.1 Anarhynchus alexandrinus
TTAAACCTGCAGCTTTGTTTCTGAGTAAATGGTAAACACTCACTTTTAGCAAGTTTCACTATATTTTTCTAATTGGAGACATCTCTTGTTGACTGATAAATTTTCAGTTTTCATGTGCAGAACAATAGAAACCCATGTGGAATAGATAAAATGCTAAAATAGCCAAGATGTTGGGTTGGTAAACCCCGGTCTCCTGGACTTATGCCATCGCGTATTTCTACTTTCTTTCCAACTGCTGGTTGCATTTAGCTAGGAGCCTCCAAAATGCCAGCTGTAGATTTAACCAAGCATTCTTTTCAAAGCCTATTTTTTCACAGTACCATGTAGCAGATGGATGCGGTATCCTTAGGTTATGTGACAACATGACTGTGCTGCTTGTGCCATTTAAACTACCTTCTTGTCGTGCCACTTCTGAAGGGCAAAATTACATAGTCTGCTTATAAAACCAACTCATTTTAAAAGACCCCTGATTAGCTAACAAATGAAGCGTACTTGGGAGTTCTACATGAGCAACCTATGCATTTTAAAGTGTTGGAAAACATGGAAATAATCCAGAAAGGAAAAGTACCATGTACACTCTGCAGGAAGAAGAAGAGGAGACAAACCCAAGTTCAGTTGCTTTGCTTCATGTACTTTGAGATATCACTTAGATACTGTGAGGGCAAGTGTAACATTACAACTAAGCTGGTATACTATAAGAGGCTCAGATTGTACTACATGGACCATTTAAAAGCCATAAATTATTACGGTGTGGCAGAATATTTGAGAAAATGAGGTTGCCTTTTTAGCTCAGGCTTGAATTTGCTGCCCTGCCACAGCTCAAGGCAATCCAACTGAATCAGAGATTTCTTCGACCTCTCCTTTACTTTAGATGTTTCTGTAGTCATTGTACTTTTGAAAGAAAACATAGCCCTTGTCTCTTTGAAGACCAATACAAGAAAAAGTGGTATATTCTGATAAGTCTACCTTCACTTTTGTTCTCTTCCTTTTGCTCTAAGGCGCTCGAGTACACATTCAGAAAATGCATCTGTAGGCTTGACTTCACAAACAGATGGCTCCTGTTCTAAGCCAGTGGTAAAATCCCCTCTGCCATCAATGGAAAGACTGTCAGAACAATATACCCTTCTCTCACTTCCCCAACATTTAGAAGTTCTCCTTTATTTGATAAGTGGATGACAATAATTAAAATTTCAACTAGCACAATACAATAGCACTGAAATATTTGTAATGAATATTTACGTGTTTACTATTTAACTACCTCAGTTTGTTTGAACTCTAGTTTCTCACTGGAGTATTGCACTAAGAAATTTTGGATTTGCTAGTGCCTACTGAAAAAATCCAATTCGATCTTGTGAAGATACTCATCTAAGCAAAGCAAGAAAGGTTAAGTCTAGGCTGGGTGGTGAATTACTTGAACCAACAGGCTGAGAAAATACTGTTCTTAAAATAGTTCAGAGAACTACAGGAGTTCATTTTTTAATGCAGCTGCAGGGCTGCTGGCCAGCTTCCACCTTTATGCATCCTGCACTTGAGTTCCTACATGGTTTGCTCTAAGATTAGCTCGTAAAATGAAGGGAGCATTTACCCCTCGGTGCAACAAGATACATAAGCTTCTCGTAACTTGAAAGGAATTGACTAAGTTTATCTGCGCACACATACAAAAAGTTGAATATGTTTCAAAACACCAAAAGAAGGACAAACATCAAGGTAAGTGGGATCACTGCTTTAAGCATCCCATGGTTTCTATCTCTCAGTTGAGCGACTTTGACACCCTTGTGGTGAATGGCACTTGGCTCTACCTGTCTGAGGGGGTTCCTTACGACAGATGTGGGCAGTATCTTTGTCCTTGGGCTTGAAAGCTTAAGGAATAACAAAGGTAAAAAGGACAAATCCAAACATGAACATGCGTGCAAGTGAAACTTTGCTCACAGTTACCTTGAGTTTATGATCGGGTCACACGCAGAGATGGTACCGTCTGCGCTACTGTTTTTTAATGACCTTATTTGCCCTCTATTCAAATCATGTTGGCTTCAAGCTTGCATATATCCCTTCCTACATCCTGTCCAACACGAACAGCTGGTGGCACTTAAAGAGCAAAGATTAAATAGGAATTATTTTTTACATGGTAGGAAGGAAAATTACTATGCTTGTATTCCCAAATTCTTAGTTGCCTCCAGTTTCAAAGCAGCTGAGTTAAGTTTAGTCTCCAGTGTGCAGTTCTGTTGAAACAAAGCACACAACGCGTGAGATAGTTTGTTAGCAGTCACCAGATTATTTTTTTTAGGTATTGCCAGTAGTAAGAGCTCTTGGCAACAGCACAAGTTCACAAGTTTAGCGGTAACTTTAAAAGTACTTCCTATCCAGACATTCCAATAACGAGTTACTGAGGGAAAAATTAACCTTATTGGGCAAGTCTTACAAGAGTTTGAACATAATTGGAGACGAAATAGCTCACACTTACTACTGTAAGAAACAGTAACAACTTTTGTCCAAGAAAGAAAATACAGTGGGAAACGATCTCTGGGAGTGAGCACACTGCTTTATGTTTCGGAACTGCAAACGCTACCTTGAGACATGCTTTTATTTGGCTATTAACCAGATTTCTCACAGGAGGAGCATGTGTCATTCAAGTCTTTGTTCTTCCTGTTGACAACAGCTGCTTTGCTTGTTTTGCACTCATTTGTGAATGGGATGGCAGCTCAGAGGGAATTCGGATACACGAACAGCATTGTGTGGTTTCTGCATTGTCACTTTTCTGGTCTTCAGATGGTAATATTTTTCTGTTTCTGGTTTATAGCCGATTTCGTTTTGATTCTGTCTTTACAAGTCTGATATTGTCCCTTAGCCTTTTGGAATAAAAAGATGAGGGAAGAAAGAAATAACTACCTCCTCATTTTATGTCACACCTTCAGCCTTTAAGAGACCTATTAGAGCAACTAGCTTCACCGCCTATTGCATCCATGTGTCCTCCTCTTAAGAAGTTTATCAACTTCTGTACATATGAAAATAAAACCTTTTTTTGGGCTTCTGCCTCACTTTTCCAAATTCAATTGTTTTTTCCACAGCAGGAAGTCAGTCCTGCAATGTTTAGTAATGCTGTCTGGCTGTTTATGTTCAACAGTTTGCATTACCTGCCCTCTGTCTATTTTGTTTGAGCTAGTGCTAAAACAAGCTCCATTTCTTATCTTTTTTACACCATTTTTTGTAGCCTGTATAGAAGCAAGAGTTTTCTCTCTCTAGCCAAAGTTTTGGTAGTATGATTTTAATCTCTCAAGTACAGACTTAGGGCAGAATTAGCTGCTCGGCGTTTTGCTGTGGATCACATGCAGGGCTGAGGGTTGAGGACAATGGGAAGTAACCACCAGCTTCAAGTTCAGCACAGCTTTTGAGAGCATCTCTCAATTGGGGCTTAGGGGAAGGCAAGGTTCTGTCTTCTCCATGAGCTTGTAGCTCCGTGCAGTGGCAGAAGCAGACTTGTGAATCCAGTGCATTTCTTCCTATGGGTTTCTGACAAATTAATGTAAAACCAGTTTAAAGTAAAACAGTACTGTGTGAGTCTACTTAAAAAGTATTCATTGCAGAGTACAGGATGCACCAGGAAGTTCCTGCGCACTACTTCATGGGCTTTGAACATTCTTTACAGCAGCTCTGCAGGCAAGATGTGCAACTAGCTGAAAGCCTGGGCATTCCTGCCCAAGCTGTCACTGGCACTCTTGCCCTCCATTGCTGCCTCCCTGGGAAACAACCTCAATACAAAGATGGAAGCACATGCTTCATATCATATTCATTTATATATCACATATCATTTCATAGCACATGCTAGGTGCTTTGAGTGAAAGATGTTTCCGCAACACTGGAACAGTGCTACTTTGAGTCTTGCTTTCCGGTTTTGAAGTGTCATTTTTATTAACACCAGCACCAGATTTAAGAGGAAGAGCACGGACACATGAAAGCAAACAGACACAGTGAAGACAAATGGATTGTGGGCTCCATCCTACAAATTACCTTGTTTGGTTTCTAGACAGCTGCTCTCATTTGAGAGCAGCTGAAAGGTGTTCTACAAAATGGTTGTCATGGCAGGCTTCTAACAAAGGATCCTAACCATGCCCCCACCTGCCCCTACTAGCCCAAAGATAGGACATGTTATGCCTTTACTCCATCCACTGCTTCTTATGACACAAACCTGGGAGCCAGGAACTTAAAAATTACTTCTGAATTCTATCTCCTGGGGAACAAGAGCAGCCAGCAGTGTTTGCGAGTTCATTATGCAGGCGGAGTGCCACGTGAGCGCTTGCATCTTCAGGGCTACGTACTATACAAGCAGAAGCAGTGAAGCCATCCTTTTTCAAGTTTCACTTGACTATACTAAGAAAAAAAACTTTTTTCACTGTTCATTCCGTTTTCTTCTCCAACACCTGTAGGTCCTTACACAAGCCTCCCTGCTTCCTACCATGTGCGTGCAGTATTAAGAGGCACATAGTTAAGGCAATTACCTGCAGCATCGCAGTTTTTCATCAGTACACAGTGATCGGATTTCATAAATTTATTTTTTACAGTAGCTCCTTTATGGGACCTTGACTTTTTCCCTGCTTTTTCCTGTGGTTGATAGTGGCTCTAGAGAGGTAAAAGCCGTGTTAAAGAAGTGATGCTTTGTAAGGTGACTGATGTTTAATATGTTTGCCTAATTAACTTCTGGCTAATAATTCTAACCCATTAAGTAGCTAGTTAGTACATATTTCGAATAAACACATCTGGTCCCGCAATGAGTGAAGGTTCTGCCTGCATGTGGGTGACAGATGTGATGGTAGTTTCCCCAGTGCTCTCTTTTAAATAATTAACAGCACACTGGTGAAGTAGCCTTAGACAACAGCCCCAAAGCCAGCTGCACAGTCTCAGAGCTGTGTCTGTGGAGATGTGCCTCATCTCGTTAGTCTGCGACAGCTATTACATTCCCTCTTCTTTGGTATTTTCAAAAGCTACATGTAGCTCTAAGAAACATCCTTTTAAATAACTTTGGACTCTTGGCTTCTGCTCTGAAAGGCAGCAGGAGAAGTAGTAATAATATGTCAGGCCACCCAAGGGGCAAATAGTTTTAAATTCACAAGCCTTGCAGATTGATCTCTCCTACCGAACAAAGGGCATTTGGAACAGTCCCGCCCTGCTGTTTCATTCCTTGGAGTTGCTGGGCAGGGTTTGGAGACAACCTACTTTTGAAGGAAATGTCATCTTGTGGTAGCCTGCTCCTTTATGCAGTCAATAGCTTCCCAGGCTGGAACAGCTGGTAATTCTTAACCATCTCGGAAGTGAGAAAAGCTAAGGTTAGTTACATGTAGAAGAGCTCATTGCTTCCAACTCAGCTGTCATTTTGTTTTTCAGATTTTGGCTTTTTGTGGTGGGGCTGTTTAAAGTTTTTTTTTTTNTTTTGAGAGCATCTCTCAATTGGGGCTTAGGGGAAGGCAAGGTTCTGTCTTCTCCATGAGCTTGTAGCTCCGTGCAGTGGCAGAAGCAGACTTGTGAATCCAGTGCATTTCTTCCTATGGGTTTCTGACAAATTAATGTAAAACCAGTTTAAAGTAAAACAGTACTGTGTGAGTCTACTTAAAAAGTATTCATTGCAGAGTACAGGATGCACCAGGAAGTTCCTGCGCACTACTTCATGGGCTTTGAACATTCTTTACAGCAGCTCTGCAGGCAAGATGTGCAACTAGCTGAAAGCCTGGGCATTCCTGCCCAAGCTGTCACTGGCACTCTTGCCCTCCATTGCTGCCTCCCTGGGAAACAACCTCAATACAAAGATGGAAGCACATGCTTCATATCATATTCATTTATATATCACATATCATTTCATAGCACATGCTAGGTGCTTTGAGTGAAAGATGTTTCCGCAACACTGGAACAGTGCTACTTTGAGTCTTGCTTTCCGGTTTTGAAGTGTCATTTTTATTAACACCAGCACCAGATTTAAGAGGAAGAGCACGGACACATGAAAGCAAACAGACACAGTGAAGACAAATGGATTGTGGGCTCCATCCTACAAATTACCTTGTTTGGTTTCTAGACAGCTGCTCTCATTTGAGAGCAGCTGAAAGGTGTTCTACAAAATGGTTGTCATGGCAGGCTTCTAACAAAGGATCCTAACCATGCCCCCACCTGCCCCTACTAGCCCAAAGATAGGACATGTTATGCCTTTACTCCATCCACTGCTTCTTATGACACAAACCTGGGAGCCAGGAACTTAAAAATTACTTCTGAATTCTATCTCCTGGGGAACAAGAGCAGCCAGCAGTGTTTGCGAGTTCATTATGCAGGCGGAGTGCCACGTGAGCGCTTGCATCTTCAGGGCTACGTACTATACAAGCAGAAGCAGTGAAGCCATCCTTTTTCAAGTTTCACTTGACTATACTAAGAAAAAACTTTTTTCACTGTTCATTCCCTTTTCTTCTCCAACACCTGTAGGTCCTTAGACAAGCCTCCCTGCTTCCTACCATGTGCGTGCAGTATTAAGAGGCACATAGTTAAGGCAATTACCTGCAGCATTGCAGTTTTTCATCAGTACACAGTGATCGGATTTCATAAATTTATTTTTTACAGTAGCTCCTTTATGGGACCTTGACTTTTTCCCTGCTTTTTCCTGTGGTTGATAGTGGCTCTAGAGAGGTAAAAGCCGTGTTAAAGAAGTGATGCTTTGTAAGGTGACTGATGTTTAATATGTTTGCCTAATTAACTTCTGGCTAATAATTCTAACCCATTAAGTAGCTAGTTAGTACATATTTCGAATAAACACATCTGGTCCCGCAATGAGTGAAGGTTCTGCCTGCATGTGGGTGACAGATGTGATGGTAGTTTCCCCAGTGCTCTCTTTTAAATAATTAACAGCACACTGGTGAAGTAGCCTTAGACAACAGCCCCAAAGCCAGCTGCACAGTCTCAGAGCTGTGTCTGTGGAGATGTGCCTCATCTTGTTAGTCTGCGACAGCTATTACATTCCCTCTTCTTTGGTATTTTCAAAAGCTACATGTAGCTCTAAGAAACATCCTTTTAAATAACTTTGGACTCTTGGCTTCTGCTCTGAAAGGCAGCAGGAGAAGTAGTAATAATATGTCAGGCCACCCAAGGGGCAAATAGTTTTAAATTCACAAGCCTTGCAGATTGATCTCTCCTACCGAACAAAGGGCATTTGGAACAGTCCCGCCCTGCTGTTTCATTCCTTGGAGTTGCTGGGCAGGGTTTGGAGACAACCTACTTTTGAAGGAAATGTCATCTTGTGGTAGCCTGCTCCTTTATGCAGTCAATAGCTTCCCAGGCTGGAACAGCTGGTAATTCTTAACCATCTCGGAAGTGAGAAAAGCTAAGGTTAGTTACATGTAGAAGAGCTCATTGCTTCCAACTCAGCTGTCATTTTGTTTTTCAGATTTTGGCTTTTTGTGGTGGGGCTGTTTAAAGTTTTTTTTTTTCCCCAGATGGAAGAAGGAATTATGTCAATAAATTAAGTAAACAGCAGGACATTTTGCAAGAGGCTAATTTGCCCAAAAAGTCCTTCTTAAAAGTGAGACTTGAATTCTTCCTTACCAAAGGGCAAGGTACGATTTCTTCCTCCTTGTGAGGGTCCGTGAACCCTGACCATCCTGTGCCTGTACCATAATGGCTAACACGCAGCTGTCATTAGTTCTGGTGGTACGGGCTCACTCTGTGACCTTTGTTTTGTAAGGCATCAACAATAGCACAGCTGCCCCTGCATAGTTGAGATCTCAAACCTGCAATTTGGCAAGAGGAACAGAACAAATTGGATAAATATACATAAACACATTGTGAAGGAAGGGAAAACAGAACAGAATGAACCAGAGCATCATCCTACAACTTGTTTGATAGGGATGATTTAAGTAGGCATATGGTATAGTTAAATGTGCTTTCAAAAACATTGGCCCGATTCTTCAAGCAAATATGAAATAAATATCTAAATAGAAAGAGAGCTGATACAGTATCATTAGTTCTCTCAAAGGAGGCATATGAATGCCTTTGGAAATGTGTGCGAGTGGGGGCTGGGCGTGAATGATAAACAGATTTACATTCCCACACACAAAGTGTCATTAACTTATTGTTAAGATTACACAGTTGTACTTCCTTCTAGCGCTGCAAGCATTAAAAAAAAAAAGCAGGCAATAACCTAATATTTAGACCTAACCCAGCACCAATTCTCACATCTTCTGAGTTCAGTGTTGGCATAACAGACCACCGCAGCCACTGTAATACCTCTCACACAGAGTTTCCATCCAACAGTCACACTGCCTACAACACGCATATTTAAGAACTCAAAGTCACTGCTGTGCTCATCCTACATTGCGACCTTTCGATGCTGTGCTATTTAGTAACTCAGTAACAACTGTAAGTTAAAATTAGCCTTTTTCTTTCTGCATTCCTTTTTTACCAGATGGAAAGAAAATACAAAGTAGATCAGCTAAGAAATTCTGAATGTGTTATTACAAAGTAAGTCTAAATATACATTTAAATGATCCTCTTCACAAGTCACACCAGGTATACCTCCCACATAACCTGCATGCTAATATTCAATACACAAGCCCATGTGATTTCCAGAGCATATACATAAATATTCTAGATGACCTGTTTATTCAGACAAGCCCATAACTTCCTCAAGGTCATCTGTTTGAAGAGAATCTTTGTCTGCCTTACTGAGTAGCAAGAAAATTTGTGTGTACCTTGAGTTTTCTTGTGATGTGGAAGCGAGTAGCTAAAAATCAGATGAAGGAGATAATTACTGTTGTTCTCTATGGCTAAAGCTGGAATTACTAAATTATTTTTATCTTGTCACTTTTTCCTCCTTGGCTGAGAGAGGTAAACTTTTGGAAAATGTTGCAAGCACAGAGCAGAACTGCCAAAGAAGGGGAGTACTATGCAAGCTACAGGTTTAACTTGTCTATCTTTCAGAGTCATTTATGAAAGGATTAATATCTCATGGGGTGTGTTGAGCATTTTCTGTTCCCTTTCCAACTAACAAGTTACATTTACCTTCTTCTTTGGGGCATTGTTAATTAAGTCCCTTTGTGACAATTAAAGCAACATATCAGTTTGCCAAGAGAACTAAATTACTTGTTAATGTAAGTGGCAATGCATGCGAGCAGTACTTAGCCACTTGAAAGTTAGGCAACTTGTTGAAATACTCCAGCATGGGTTTAAGGACCTGTTTTCAAAGTCTCTTCCTCAGTCTATAAACTACACTGTGACTACATATTGCATAAGGAATACCGTGTCCAGAGAAAAGGGAAGCAATTGAAATTAGGATTCAATAGCGTTTCTTAGTGAAGAGGTAACTTGTTGACAAAGACATTTCACATTCCAGATAATAGCAGTCATTACTATAAGGAGGGAGAAGCACAATAAATCCATCTGATTAGTTACCTCTCAGTAACCCGTTGTTCAGCCATACCTTAGGAAGCTTCTCTCGCTGAAGGAGAGCAGGTAGTCTGCTGCTGCAAAAGGAGGTAAGAGCCAGCAGGACAAACACTGGGCTGTTTCAGGCTCCTCAGCCTTCTTGTCTTTCCTGGCCACAAGAGCTGAGCAGTTCTCTAACACAGGGAACATAACCATAGCCAACACCAAGGGGGAAAAAAAAGAGGCAGAAGCACGCTTTCCCCCTTTTAACTTCCTGCTGTCCTCGTTAGCCATGTGAGTTGGTTGTGCTCGCAGATTGGTAGGATGCCGTCTCCACATCAGGTTGCTCTCACCTGTTGTTCTCATTCCAGAGCCTCTGTGCTCAGGTGACTGGAGTACTTCTCCGTCATAGATGTACTCATGGCTGATTAGGCCCATTCATTTGATATTAACGTTATCCTTCAACGTAATCAGGTGTTCTTCCCCAGGAGCACTGGGTAAAGAGAGCTGACGTGAATCCAATGCTCTCCCACCTGGACTAATGACTTGCTTTGCAAAGTCACTGAGACTTAGCATTTATTTTCAACACCAGCACTTAAGCTTTTTTTTTCTTATGCCAGCATGTTGTTCAAACAGAAATACAAAAGAGTGTGGTTGTCAAGCAGTGGTCACGCACGTGGTACAGTCTCCCCACTCCAAAATAGCTAGAGAAATAAACTCAGGTAGGGGGAAACCGGAAACATGGCTGGATTAGGCTTAATGTCTGTTATAAATATTAACTTCTGAAAATATTTTAGAAATACATTTAGTTTGACACAATTAGATCATAATGGGAACTATTCACAGATGGAAACATCCTCAATGAATTGTATAGGCTAACTGGCTCCGAAGACATATGGATCTGATGTTAAGATCAGTAGTAATTTCTAATGCAGTCCTTCACGTTCCTCAATAGGGCACAGAGTGTTCCCAGAGCATTAAGAAAGAGTGCGTGAGCAGAACTAAGTGCTTAATATTATGCAGTGGACATAGTATCCTGAGCTGAATTAATAGACTAATTTAACATAATAATGACATTTCATACTCTGTTACTGCAGGTTCCCATGATTCCATGAGATCAGAGCTAATTCATTGCAGGCTTCCAGTTCTTTCAAATTCCCTACCGCTTCCCAGCAGCGCAGTGCTTGTGCGTCTCTGCACTTCTGGCCGTTTCCCACAGAAAGCCAAACCCAAACAGGCAGTGTATTGAACACTCTGCTGAGAAGGCTAGATAGTTCTGGGGTAACGAGAGGGAATTTAAGTTAGTGCTAAGCTACACCTTGGCGGGGGGAAGAGTTTGTAGTAATTATTTACCAAAACACCGTAATGATGTGCACAGAGTGCAGGTCTTGCCATCCTCAGGAAAATAATTAAACGTTCATTTTCATGCCAATGTGGTTGGTGGGAGGAAGACAACTCTGCCCATTTATCGTAACTGCAGGTTATTAAACTGTCCCCAGTACGATTCCCATCGACTTGAGTCAACTGTTTCCTACGCTTCCCAGGCACAGATGACCCTTGGCACAGTGGCACTGCACTCAGTATTTGGCAGGCAAGGTTTGTAACCCTGCTCCAAGGGAACTTGCAGCGTCCGTAGGCAGCTGAGGCTTTTGATTGAGGAAGAGCAACAAAACCCGAAGCAGGGACTGGAAATACCTTCCTCCCTGGCTTTGTGTTGCCTCCTCCTGCTGCAGGGATGTGTCTCTGGACACAGTCAGATTTGTGGTCCCCGAGTGTTTGTTAACCGAGAACAGGGGAAAGGATGCTCTGTGCTTCCTTCGATGAGAACGTGTGGGTAAATATTAGTTGTATCTGCGGCAAATAGTGGCCAACGATTTCAAACTCAGGTTGGTCAAATGAAACCCCTGTGCCTGTACAGGGAGACTGGAGCTGACCGCACTGAGACACCATCGCCTGTCACTCGCGGTCCTACGGCTGTCTGCCCTACCCCATAGCTGAGCATTAGCCGTCTCCCTGTGTATGCCCCTTCGCCTGCTTCTCAGCCTTCGGGCAGAAAATGAGGGGCGGCAGGACAGAGGCTGCCTCACCTGGCACTGAAAATTGCAGTCTGCCTCCTGAGGAGAGGTCGGAATTGTTTGGCAACGGAGCTTTTCCTTCAAACTCTAAACCATGAAGTACTTACACTGAATGACACCAGGTATTGGCTCCAGCTGTGAACAGTGGTGAATATTTCTGTGTTAAAAACCTGCAGCGTGTTCCTGTTTCCCCATCCTTCAGGTGGCCATCAAAATAAAGTATGGTCACGGTCGCCCCCAGACTGTTGTGCGGGGAAGGGAAGTTCCATGGGGGTAAAGTGACAGGCATGCAAAAAATTATACTTAATTCCACCAAACCCTTCGCCCACCGCTGTTGCTGATTTTGCAGTGTGTGATTTCTGTATACACATACATATGTATGCAGACACGCACACACAGATAGGTACGTATGTATAGATATATTTAGAACACATGTAGACACACACACACTACTGGCTTACCAATATTAACTTGTGATAAAGCTATATATTACATCATGGAGGCAGGCTTTTTAAGGGAAGGCACCCTTCCAAACACACAGACCTATTTTTTTTTCCATCCTACTATGTACAGCATTTTAGCTATTTTAATGCTGGCACTTGATTCTAAAATACCTTTGTCACCATAATTTTAATAACTTTTTGAGCAGTTGCCAGTTTAATTTTCAGTGCGTGAAAATTGGAGGTAAATTATTTATTACTTCCAGCAAATGTCTTTCACAATTTTATTTAATTTTTTCATCTTTTTTAATGGGTCATAAAATGGGAGTCTTTTATTGGCGACTCATAAAGTAAGGAGCAAATGAATACTTTGCAAATAGGTTACTGTGGATTGAAATGTCAGCTGTATTTCACAGGGTGTGAAATTCTTTAGACCAGAGCTGTAGTGACATATGGCAGTGGGCCACGTTCCTCTTCTGTAACAATAAAACAGCAGTGGACATAAAGGAAAGAAAGAATTGCAATTGTTGGGTCTTCTCAAGTTACAGTTTTTGGTGAATTGTTTATTAGAACGTCCGTCGGGCCACGACTGGTGCAGTTTAAAGTTGCAAGAGTCTTGTGCTTAACTTTGGTCTTAAATAAGAACAGTTTTAAAAGCTCTTTTCAAAGTAAGTTTTCCAGGATTGATTCCCATCCAAAAAGTGATACTTCACAGACAAAATATAGGAAAATCCCTTCCACACTGAGCAAGGGCTGTGAGCTGTAAATTAAAATCACATTTTTTTCCTATTACAATGAAATAGCTTTCAAAGTATGGAGCAGTGGAAAATTGCACATGAGACCTGTGGTCCATAGAAAGGGGTAGGGTTTGTGAGCATCCGCGCAGCACATCAATCACACGTGTGCGAGCTCAAGCTTCCATCGCTCTGATCCCGCTTCGCTCAAGCGCTGCGTCAGAAGCGACTGGAAGAGAGGAATGTGTGCGTGGGGTGAGTGGATTACCAGCACCTCGGGGTCCGCTGCCCCATCCCCCGTGCGCAGAGGTAAACTCCACACCATGTCCCACGCGGGCTGTGTCACACAGCGCAGGACGGAGGGTTCAGCGGCGGAGGTGAGGGCTCAGCTGGGTGCTGGGGGACGCCTTCCTGGGCTGCTACGGCAACACCAATATTGACTCTTCCTGAGGCTTTGTGGGTTTTATTCAGGGTTGACCTGAGGAGACTCTCTGTTCTGCAGCACCTTTCAAGAGCTCAGTGCTTGGGTTTGTTCTGTGCCGGTACGAAACTAGTATCTAACCTTCCCGTGCGAAAATAGGGTTGTGTCAGAAGGTCTGTTGGCCCGCAGGGACAGCCTGCCCTGGTGCGCGTAGCGGTGCCGCATGGGTGAGACCGCACTCCGCGACTGCAGCACAGTGATGACTCCGACACGCACCTCACGCCAGAACGGTCTTTCTTTTGGGGCTGGGGTGGGACATGGACACGGAAGACACCTCTTCTCATCTCGCTCTTTCTACATAAGCTCAGCAGAAGGAGAGGCAATTTGCCTTTAGTTTTTGGAAAGCAATTAAGATACTAAGAGCGTAGCCTTGTCAATGAAATAATTGCCAGGAGGTCTGGCCACACAGACGTAGAAAACCAGGCCATGGAGACATTTTTGAGGCATCTCTGATCACCTCCACTAGGGAGACTGAACATATGGTCTTACAACCAGCTGATCAAAATCTGTGCTGCTCACTCCCTCCTAAGCGAAGCTCGTCATGAAAAATCATTGCACTCTCATAACCCGTTAAATTGTATCCCTCCAGTCTACAGAAAAAAGTATCAGCAGAGGCCCAGAGATTTAGAAGTGTTACCTGGTGGCAGAGGCTGGTTCAGCTCTTAGGTGATTTGGGCTTTACTGAAGGAACCTGACACTCACAAAATACTGACAATCAGCACTGGGAGATGAAGGTGCCCCAAAACCAGAATCACTGCTGAAAGTCCTTTTATTTTCAAAATATTTGCAGTTTATGCAGAGTGCTGAGCTAAAAGCCTCACGCGTGGGCAGTTACAAGCAAACACTATATGTGTTTATGTATATGTCTTTCTCTCGGACGGTTGTGAATGAGTAGAAGAAATAGGTCACCTAGTCTTTGGAACTCCAAATTTGAAGAGGTACTGTTTACATGAATCAGAAGTACACACAGCCCATCAAACAGGTGGATGCTAAAGAAATGAAAAAGATGTGTTTCTTATACCCTACAGACACGACCATTTCAGGAAAGAAGTGGTTCTGTATGTTGACAGGTTCATCCTTTTGAAGATGAGATAATTATCTGTATGAGTTCACTCTGTGGCTTCTAGAACTGAGCGAGTATGATAACTCCTCTGAAAATCTCCAGTGGCTCCTCCCTGCAGCTGTGTATCAGGACGGGAGTTGATGGGGCAACTGGCTGTTCTACCGCCCTGTACCCGCGCTGATAGCTGATGTGTTCACTGAGCCCGTTGCTGCGGATATTTGTCACACCGTCTGACAGCTAAAGGTCGGGGGAACGCAGAGCGCGACAGCAGCGAGGTGGCAGGCGGCAGCAGGGACTCGAAACCCGCGCCTAACGTGGGCTGTGGGCCCCCTTCCCATTTACACACGCGTTGGCGCTGCCCTTCTCGGCGGCCGCCTGCACTGCCAGAGCGGCGTGCAGCCGCGTTGCCGTGCACGAGGGTCAGATCTGTACACCTCACTGGCAGCGGAGTTCAGTCCCAGAGGGTGACGGGAGCTCGCTCACTGGCACCTCCTAAAAATACGGGTAAACTCCCCATTTTAGTAACTCTGTACTGGCCTTCAGTAAGTTGCCTGAGCAGACTCTGCAGTACGATTCTCTTAACGGCAAGTTTCTTTCTGGGCTTTTTTACCAGACTGAGATTTTTGTGCCACTTCTGAAGATGTGTTTCCACCAGCTCTCGCGCTCTAATAGGAATGGTTAATTTGTCACTGACCTGGTGCCTGAGTGTGGCTGTGTTCTGAAGCTAAGACAGAGAGCTTTAAAACGCCGGAGTTGTGTCCCGGTGACCCTGGCCGTTCCACACGCCACCCCTCTGGGACTTGGGCAAGTGGCGTAAGAGAACAGATCACAGACATCCCTACTCGCTGTTTTTCTAAATCCCAGGTGAAGTATTTAGACAAGAGAATGGAGCCAGAACGCAGCTCTCAGGCCCATGCAGCACATCAGCCGAGCAAACGTTTTTTGGTGGGGCTGGAATGTCAAGTTGCCTTTTCTAGTCGAAGGCGGCAGCGGCAACATTCCCACTTCTGAATCCTTTGGGGGGTCCCTGTTTGAAGGGGGCTTGTCCGTGGACATAAACAGAGGCCAGCTCTACATTGCAAGCAGTGGGGTGTAAACATGGACACTACTCCACTTAGAAATCTGAGCCATTATCCAAAATTTTTCATACGACCTAGTGAGTTAAAGGAAATTCCAAGATCCACAAGATACCTGGGCAACGATCCTTTTCTTTACTATGGGTTAAGATGTTCTTCTGGAGTGCTTTATCCAGATGTCTTTCCTTTATCTGAATGTTCCTGTTTTCCTCAATTTGCTACCAAAGGCCATCTAAAAAAATAGCATCACTTCTTAATAGCTAAATTAGACAAACCTTGAGTGTTTCAGCCAAGGCTCGTCCAGCTCACAGTGGCAAACAGAATGCGTGGTAGCTACAGAACACTGCTAGAAAAAGACATACAGACGCTCCATACAAAGGCAAGAGAGAGCCGTCCCTATAAATGGAAGGAAATAATAGGTACTGCAGCAGGAGTACGTGGTTGGCTGCGCAACATGGGAAAGTAGAAGAAAAAGCCTGCTTTGGGCCTTAACGCGTAAGAGAAACGGAGTGAGAGATTTAACAGGATCAACTGTTAAGTCTTGAAAGCTGGACTTTTTCGAGGGAAGCCACCCAACACCTAAGTCATAGGCGCAGGAATTCCTGAGATGTGCTGTCTCTTTCACGTGCTGAAACAGTTAGTGTGAAATGCAGTATTTCAGTGCTCAAACATCGCCCTTCAGGATAAGCCACGATGGGCACCGAGATTTTTGCTGACAAATCTGCCTGGGAGCGGGGGGCAGCCTGGGGGTTGTGAGTATAGGAAGCATTGCTGCAAAAGAAGTAATTTGTTTCCTAAAGATCTAAGGGTTATGTGGAAGCCTACTTTTATGAAGATCTGTATGAAGTAATTTATGCTATCATTAGCAGGTTTTTTGTGTAGGCTTTCCTATACAGGAGAATGACATTAAACTTGAGCAGCAATTAAAGGTACTGCTAGCACAGTGAAAACATGCCTCAACAGTACTTCTCTTCCAAAGTTTCCTATGTGTTTTGTTTCCTAGTTGCTCAGCTGAAAAGCATGCGAGCCCGAGTATATGACATTTCAGATGGTACCTGCTAGTGCTGGCAACGGTAGTCAGCCGCCGATGCATCTTCCTTTTCAACCACGTAGGTTTGGGGCTCGTAGTAACACGCCGCATAAATCCACAAACTGCCAGAGGATAAAAAACATTGAGAAATGATGTTAGAAAATACTCCTGACTGACAAGAACACACACGGGTCAGGAGGAAGGATGATATTGCAAGGCAGCAAAGGGAATTGACTGGATAGCGGAAAAAAGCCCATAGGAAATTGAGGATTCACATTTCCTTTTATAAAAAAAAAAAAGAAATGGGGAAAAAGCGAACATCTGAAAGCGTTTTGGAAATTCCACCCCAGTAGCTGGCAGCAACCGTAGTCAGATGTTACTGGCCACATCCAGCAGTTTTTCAGTAGTGCACAGGCAGAATTATTTTTGATCTCAGTGGGAGTTTTGCCCAACAAGAGATGACAGAAATGGTTCCAACCGTGGATAAAAGAGCTGAGGAAAACCTACAGTGTATTTAGACACAGTTAAAATCTGATCGGAAAAAAAGTCAATGCAGGAGGTATATAAGGATCTAGGTCCTCAAAGAACACGATACGTTAATTTAAAAATCAAAATTACTTGGTGTACTACATTTGGCTTTAGAGCAGTTGGAAGGGATCCGATGCGCTAGCAGGCTTTGAACCAAGCAGTGTAATCCCAATTATGGCATCAGCCAGTGGGAAGGCACCCACCGTCACTTAGGAAAGTTCAGAAAAAGTAGAAAGGCTGAATAGCGTTTATGTTCAGGAAACGTGACCGCAACGAATGCCCTTCCTTGGGCGTAACCAAGTTCAGAACTTGGTGCAGAGCCTGTGGTGTCTTTCTCTAAGTCATGCTTTAAAAAGACAAAGCTAAAGGGGGAAAACGAAACATTTAAGAGAGTGATCTTTCCTCTTTGAATTTGTGCTTAACTGAAAGGTTGCCATCCCAGAATACTTACACGTGCTGCGGATTCTTCAGTATTTATGGGCTGAATTCAGTCACTCCCTTCCAGCGTGAGATCCCCTGTGACTGTTACACACGCACGGTCGTAGTTAATGCAGCGGTGTGACCAGGAGCAAAAGGATGCGAGCCCAGGGCACCGGGAAGAGTCCCCCGAATGTCCCTGGGCTGCAGGTCAGTCACTTGTACAGAAGAATGCTTCTCGCGATGTGTTTATGGTGCGCAATCGCCAAAGGTTTAAGAGTTTAAAGACACCGATTTCTTCAGGGACGCCTGTCAGGATTTGGGCTGTGTTTCAACAGCACAGCGTGTACCGAAGTCCTTCTCTGATGAAGGCAAGGCACGGCGTGAAATCCTCTCGCGCTGCAGTCAATGGCATTGCTTTGCCAGTCACACTCGAGCGGAATTGTCATGCTGAAATTTCCCACAGCATTTCTGATGAAAGTGGCAAAGGAAAACGGTGGAAATAAAAAAAAAATTAAACAGCATCACATTTAAAAAATTCATCGCTAACAAAAGTTTTGGTATAGTTTGCTTTATTTAGTGCACTGGAAGGGAAATGAATTAATTTTTTATTTTTATCTGTTCCTATTCACTTATTCCAGTAATAATTAGAAGTAAATTAGAGTTACTCTTTCTGTTAGATCAATTATTCATAACACAGATGATTTAAAAATGAGTTTAGCGGAAGCAACTTACTTCATTTTTACTAAAACTGAAAAAGAAATTAGCCAAATTAGTTAAAATAGCTTTGAACTCCATATTGACTAAAGCATTTGTGCCAGAATAAAAATTCATGACATATAAGAACGGTATAAATGATTAATCATTTTAGTTCGTGGATATCTATATTTTTATTTAATTACATCTATGCATAATATAAACTGTCTGAATCTCGGGAATCCAAGCCAGAGAAGCTGAAGAGTCTTCTTATGTTTAACATTCACCATGTGTTGTTTTCTTCTAGGGTTAATTTGTAAAATGTAAACCACATACTATTTGTATGCAGTGATTATGTACTATTTATAGAAAGTCTTGACCATTTATAATTATCCGACATTTTTATCCATACTGTCTGCATATGACTAAAGAGATGTTTGTGGAACAGACAAAACAATGTTACATTTACAGTTGGACTTCAATTTATTTCACGTAAAACTTTGTGGCGTGTTCTATGCTACATGGAATAGAGAAGGGATATTCCCTACTCAGATAGCTCTCTATAGAGAAGACTACAATTATTTCCAAACTAACCAACACCGTACCTGCGGGAGACTGCGTTGTTCATCTCAAGCAGCATAAATTGAGGAAAAGAAAGCTCAGTCTGAAATGACCAAAAATTGGTTTCTGAAAGCCACAAGGCCCAACCCTGTAGCAGTGAAGTATCTTGATCACTGAAAAGTCATCAAAGGCTTCTAGAAATGATCAAGTAACCGTGTTAGTTTTGTGATTTCTGTGAAGTCACTTCTGATGCCTAGTGCAGCTCAGCCGCCCCGACTCCCACCTTCCTCTCTTGGAACGCCTTCTCTGTTGAGCAGTCTGTACGTACGAGTGCCGCCATAGTGTATGTGCAACTGTTTTATGGCTGCTGATTTTTTTTTTCTCTTTCTTTCCAGGACTCTGGAAGTCTTGGTGAGTTTGAGTGAAGGGCAGTCGTTCATGTCCAGCTCATTGACAATCACCGCTTCAGAGTGTGTAAGTAAATGCCTAACACCATTCCATGTAAAATCCCGAAACCTCTCCGTGCAGAGAACCTCAACGCACGGCAAGTCCCCTTACACGTTTAGAATGCACAAATCCCCCTAACTAAAAAATACACCTGTGCAGACACATACAGAATATACATAATTTAGTTATACGTGATTTCTTAATATGTAGGTACATACACATGTATATGCCCTAAGTCACCTCCTTTGTGCTTTGAGACGTGCTTAGAATCTGTTTTACAACACCAGTACACGCAACAAAGAGTTTCAGCTGGTTTGAGCTCCCTGATGAAGTATGTGTGTGGGGTTACAGACAAGATTTTTTCCTGCAGTTACATAAACCAAATCCCTTCATTCTTCCCATTAAGGTGGCAAACAGCTTTATTTTACGAAGGTCTTTTTTTGCAGGCTTCCACTTAAATGAAGTATTGCTGTATTGCTCACATTTCTGCTCTCCATTAATTTCTTCCGTCTTCTGTATTATATAGGCAGGACAGTTAAAATTTTTGCAATTAGACATGAGATGACTGTGGGGATGGAGGTTTTGAAAACGTGCTGTGCATGGATACCGTGTTTCTTCAAATTTGTCTCATTTGAAGTGTGACTTCAGCGCAGCTTTCCTGTCAGGCATAGAAGCATACAAAACAGTACCTTCTGCGCATCAGCATGTATTTTTCGAACAGTATTTTTATCGCTTGTAGGTAATTAACTTAGAAGAGAAAAAACGGCATTTTTCTTCTATTCATTTAAAAACTAAACACTTGGGTAACGGTAGAAATCAGAGTCATCGCAGTTCAGCCGTTCAGTTTCAGGAAGAAAGCCGGAATGAATTGACAGCTGAAGAAACACAGTACCTAAATCACATTTCTCTCTATAAGGGCCTCTGTATCATTCAGAAGCATTTCAATCTCTCACCAAAGCATGCTGAGGCGCGGTAACGCAAGGACAGCACAGTCACAGGAGGATGCTGGAGACTAACAGTAGACTGCTCTTCTCCTTAGCTTCGTCCTTTCAGGGAAAGCACCCCGTGCTATGTCTGTCCCCATGCCCCCTTAAAAATGGCTAAGATTGCACAGATAGCTAAAACCAAAGCACTGATGCAAAGCAAATGATACCCAGTCGCTGGGTACGGCTGTCTTCCCCCTGCGCTGCTCTAACAGTGCTTCTCTGCGGTCAAAAGTTTTCACTAACAGGAAACAGAATGAGTGCAGATGTGCACTGACAGGAAAAAACTGCCGTACTTCTGATCATATTTTTTTTTTTTCGCCTTTTTTTTTTTCCTTTCATAAATTTTTCAGAAAAAAAAACTCCATAAAAGAAAAATTGCTGTTTCNAAACGCGCATGCCTCACTGCACCTTCAAATACTCGGAATAAAGCTCTCTTTCAGCTTCCATTTGCAATAGTGTGTCTCCAGTACAACTCTTCTCGCTCGGACAGAATTACTTACGCTTCACTCAGCCTTAGTGATTCCCCGGGTGTCCCTCCTTTCCGTTCTCCCCAGCCAAAGTCTGAATAACTTCTACTTTCCTAAGGTCACTGTTGCATTTTTGTCAGTGTTTTTCTAAACGAGCACAGCAGCACAGAACATCAAGTGTAAGAATAAAAGCACCTACAGGATGTGGGTTTGAGGTGGTGGGAGATTCATTTCATCATTAAAAGCAGTATTGCTGGAAGCGGAAACACTCGTTCAGAATTTCGGAGGCTGGTGGCTTCAGGTTCAAATGGCAGTGCTACAGGGATTTAGTGTGCTACAGTCTGTGCACTGTGAGTGCCCCAGATGTGCAGGCGATAAGCACCAGCGTTTTATCTATGTATTGTTAGCAGAGAATCCTTAGAATTCCCCCCGCCCACCAATCCGCACAGACCTGTGTCTGCGTGGGAGGAGCAGGGCACTTCTCATCCACAGACTGCGAGAGAGTTTCCCGTTTGTGTCCAACAGCTCATTTCTTAGCAGTCAGCGTACCCTTTCCGTTCTTCACGTTGGGCCTCATTCTTATCTCAAGGATACTGCTTTTACATCAAAATGAATCCACTGACTTCCGCAGAAATAATCCTGGCTCGCACTGGGGCAAGTTGGGCCGGTTACCCATGGCTGGATGACTTAATTTGAGCTTAGGTTTACAGGTAGGCAGAATAAAGTAGTTTTGAAAGCTTTGTCATTTTCAATTTAATATGTCCATCAGTACTGCTGTGTTCAGTCCTTAGAATACCTGAGACTTGCAGCCCCCAGAATATGTAGGGAATGAGAAACATGAACAGCATCCTACCACCTCCTCCCTCTTCTGAGTGTTGATGTATCAACTGAAATGACACAGCTTTGAAATTTGGCTAAGAGCCCCTTCTTGATCTGTTGTGAGGAATTTCTCCGTGTGCAAGAATAGGATCCGATGAATGGGAACAATTGGGTTGGGATTTGTATCGGTCAGTAGGAAGCTGTTTTGGGGTGAGTGGGAAAACCAGGCAGCAGTTATTCCCAACATCCACTGACACTGTCTTTCTGCTTTCTTCGCAGTCTAGTGGAGTGGCAGCGCTAATTGCTGTTCTTGTGCTGTTGCTGTTAGCGGCACTCGGTCTGCTCTGGTGGTTCTGGCCCCTCTGCTGCAAAGTGGTGAGTAAAGACTTATTAAAAAAAGTCACTGGATGTGTGACTCATGATTATAACCCATACCATGTTGGGAAACACAGATACCGTAGGAAGTAGGTTAAGTAAGAGGAGAGCCACATGTGATGTAAGCCATCTGTGGAGGGAGTTTTCTTTCATTGGTGATACGCAATAAATGGAAGAAGAGACCAGCATCAAACCCACGGACTGCACTCCTAGCAGTGCTTCTGCGTTCTGAGACTCGCACGTGAACCAGCATCAGCATGCTGGTGTGCCGCTCACCGGCTTTCTACTGAGCGAGCACACATGTTATAGTTCTGTGAAATCTTTGATAAAAGCTTTTCTCTATCATTTGAAAGTTGTTGGCCATCATGATATGCAGATGTTATCCTGAAATCAAGGACAATTTTAAAAGTACTATCACTAAAATTGGTATTTGTAGTCCATTATGGGCTCTCCAGTTGGAAATCCCTTAGGTCTTAATAATCCCTTGTACGCATTGCATCTCTTTTCATCCGAGTGCGCTCTTTATCCTTGGAGCAGCAGCCAGCAACGCTGCCTCACTAACTCTCCTTCCATCTCCTTGAGTGTTGATGCTTTTAAACCGGTGGAGTTTATAATTCATCCAGTTCAACGACAGCGGTGAGGACTTGGGAAGTGGAGATTGCCTCCAGGCTGGTGCTGTACTCCTTGTCTCCTCTCGGGCTTGTGGAACCTGGGGCAGCAGGGGAACTGCCCGTCCTGCCTGACCGTGCCCAAGCCCACACAGTCAAAAGCTCTTCCGTAGTCCGTCAGGCCCCGGGCTGTCCCGGGGCAGGAAGTCCCGCCATCTGCATCCTCACGGGCTGGGGTTTCTGAAGCAAGGACTGCCAGCTCTTCTCTAATAAAAAGACTCTCTTCTGTCTCCTTCTCCACAGTACAGTCCCATCAGAAATCTGGGCAGGTTGTCTGTAAGTCGTTTGGCTTCAACTTTATTTTATATCATGAGCCTTCCTGTGGATAAGGGAAATTCAAAATCAGTAAGAAGAAAGCTTCCTATTTGCTTATTTGAAATTGCTACCCTTGATTCATAGACCACCTTCACACTTTGTAGTTTCTACACTCTGTGTTCACGGAGATCTGTCACCTGGGGCAGGGTGAGAGGCACATGGGGGACATGAAGGAAATAATATTGCGGCAGACTTGTGCTGGTAGTGAAGCTAACATTTAGTGTTTCAAAGTACAGTTATTTTAAAAATACGCATGTAAAATACAATTTAAATCCTTAAGTAACTTTTTTTTAAATCCCAAGTAACTTTTTTTTTCAGTGTCTCCTGTCAGCAAATTACAGACATACTTTGGAGTGAGTTGTTTCACTCCTCGTTCATAGTTGTTGAGAGGGATCATCATATCCTTTCTCAAGAGCTGCTTTTCTGAAAGCAGCTTATTTTCTTTTGTCCTTTTCCTGACTTCTCAAGTTTTGGTTTT
>VUYV01000438.1:23067-189878 GCA_008711295.1 Anarhynchus alexandrinus
CCCCCAACAAACACACTTCCTTTTGAGTTGCCTGCTATCAGGAAACCTAATGTTCCGTTAGTTTGTCAGAGCTCTCAGAACGACTTACCTCACTAAAACTCTGGTTTTTGTCCCTAGCTGAATATGACTGCCAGAAGATAATCCACGTCTCTAATTTATCTTAGCCCAGAATCAGTCTTCAACAGTTGGAAGTGCAGTCGGTCACATCCTATTCAGCTGCACACGCAGTTTTAATAATTTGCCAAGCAGATAGGTTTTTTTTCAGCATGAGGTTTACCCGTGTACAACCTAGTGAAAAAAATCACAATACCGTTCCCATTGGTCAGTGTTCAGAAGTCAGCGCTTCTGCTGGCCAGTCCCCACGGTACAGTACAGCCTCATACACTATGCATTCTCCTTTCATTGCAGTAAAGAGCGATTGCAGTATCTCAGTCCCTTGAGAGCAGGGAATCTCCTTCCAGTGATGACAATGAGTATAGTGCTTTCTGGATTTTTTTAATGTCAAAGTCCTACATTTAAAAAAAAGTCGAATGTATAGTTCTATAGCACTAATTTCCAGCCCTTTTGGTACCTATGCCGGTATAATACATTAAAATATTAGCTGCAGCAGCCTGTGCCTGTTATAAGTGGAAGGAGTTGAATTTACATTACAGGTGTACATCGACACATCACGCAGTGATATCCCTGTGGAGGGATACCTGAGCGAGGACCCAACTAACTGAAGTAGATGCCCTTTATAATGCATTGCAGAGCAAAGACGATACCCTTGGGTGCCGAAGACGCACCGTGGCACAAAGGCAGGGTTCTGTCTGGGCTGATCTCCTGCGTGCAGCTACATCTCCACAAAGAGCTGCACCGAGCTGTGAGACTGTCCCTTGGTTCGGATTTACCTTGTGCTTAAGTCTGTGCCTCCCTGGTGTTTACTTTAAGGGACAGTAACTTACCCTGAGCATCTTTTCTGGATGCGGTATTTGGTACAGGCATAATTGGCCATTTCTAGGGACGTCTTGAGCTGTAGATTGGTAAGTTATTACTAAGAAGCAGCCTGACTTCTACAGGAGCAATAAAACCACAGCACTTCAAATGTTAGTGCCCTCCGTTGTTTCCTCCCATCTCTCATGGATATTATTGGTTTCTTTAAAAAGAAAACCTAAGTTTAGGACTCATTGCTACAACAATACTGAGTTCCAAAACCACATACTGTTGCGCTGAACCTGTTACCAAATACCGACTCTTCCTTTCTTTTGGTTTTGATGTCCGTTTCCTCAGATCGTTATACTGTGCCTCCATTCTTTTTCCTCTCTCCTGCGCCTGAGGTTCTCACATTACATGTGATTGCCACTTCTGGCTCTGTGGTTTTGGGCTTCGTGCCGGTGTCCCAGACAAGAGAGGCACCATATAAGGGCCAGGCAGGACCTCCTCTTCCCTTCCGCTGAGTCCGCTTCCCTGGACTTCCACTTCCCACACCAGAGCGGAACGTCTGGTTTCATGGGACAAAGAACAGGAGCACGGAAGAAAGGAGCAGCCCTCAAACCCTGTAAGCGTCTCAGGCTTCAGAATCACATGGAAGGGAGAGAGAGGCAAAAGGTGTTGCGGACAGAACAGAATGAGCATCTGGAGCCACAGGAGCTTGTACTCCCGACCGCCTGCAGGCAGAGTGGTGAGCTTCAGGTGGTTCGGGCACTCCGCTTCGTCCTTGCTAGATCTCAGTCTTGACAGCGTTCCTTGCTACGAGGTCCACGTACGCGTACAGGTTGGGGTAGGGGGACTCCTTTTTCTTTTCCTTCTTCGCCCCCCTTTTTTTTAAAGGCAGTTCACTGTTGACAGTTCTTTCACTCTTCCCTCAATATCAGAACATATGATCGCATCAAGCTGGCTTCAGGCTCTGGTGCTGACATTTCCTAATGCCCACATCACGCGAACATTTGAAAAGTGTTAATGAGCAGATCAAAGGGACTGTTGCCTGAAGCAACTAACTTTTTTTCTTTCTTTTTTTTTTTTTTAAGAAATCGGCTCTCCTCCAAACTCTAGTCTTCATTCTTTGCAACTAAATAAATAAGATGCAGCCTTGCCTGGTGATGATGCTAATAAACCAAAACAGAACAAAATTAAGGAAGTAATCCGTCTCTACGTGGGGTTAATAAGGCAGCAGCATTATTCAGCGTCTTCCGTATTTAAACAATCTGAATCAAGTTCAGGAAAAATTAATTTGCAGTATTATGATCTTCAGCATGTGCAGTTTCATGCTGCATTTGCATTGTTTTCTGCCAAAGCTGCATGAGTTCCTCAGATTTCTCTTTTTTAAAAATGGCTTTCTATTGATTTCGTTTGAAATATCACACAAGACTGAAAATAACCTTTGTGTGTGCGCGTGTGTGCGAGAGAGAGAGTGTGCGAGTGTGAGGAGCCTGTGGAAACATAAGGATGCAGGCATTTACATTCCACTTCTGTCAGCAGGGGTGAGTATCTGCTACTCAAAGCAGATTATTTTCTCACACCACTGTCACATTTAAAACAAGTTTCATTTTCTGAAGCTATTAGAAATAGCAGCTAATTAATGTATTGGTGAGCTTCAAATCAAGTTTACCCTATAACTTCAGGGAGTTTAGCAGCTGGCGTAGGATTAGATCCTTTGCTCAGGGACTCCAACAAAACCTGTCATTGACTTGTGACTTTTGAAGCCCACTGAGGTCCAAATCAAGTTTTTCTTGATTTACTGGGGTAGAAATTTTGATTCTGTATATGGGAATATTGATAGAAATTAGGAATATATATACGTATAGGAATATCACTAAGCGTAGGGCCCAAGCGAACTTTCGCGTGCATCACAAAGAAGTTTACTATGCAAAGTTGTCTTTGCTCAGGAGAGACTGCAAGACTTAAGACTTGTAGAACTATAGCAAGTGGAGTGATAACACCATTTAATATGTATTTATATAAACTGCAACCTAGCTAGGCCTTTCCCCCCTGCACAGCTTGCAGTTTTGGCGGTGAAATACATCTTTTTGAGATAATCGTTAGAGACAGGCAAAAAAGAAATAAGAATGGGGATTAAATAAGGTAAGGTGACCCTTAACATGTGGAACGTCCCGTTTTACCGTTTCCAGCCTTTTAATTGCTTTCACTGAGAATTAAATATCTTCATGCTTTCAAAAATCTTGCTCAGCATCCAAGTGTCTCAGAATCTGTCCCATGATCCCTCTGTGTTGTTGTTTCTTATAAAGTTAGGGCAGTCATTCCAAACATTTAAAGAAAAGTAATTTCTGGCGTATTTTTGCAAGGTCATAGCAGCAAAGGAATGTCTGGTTGAAATCCACAGTTGACTTTCCCATCCCCTCAAAGTACTCCGAGCTTGCTTGATGAACAACTCGGTATCTTAAACCTGAAGGGCTGTGGAAGAATGTTTCCAAGGGTGCCATAACTTATTTCTCTGAAAGACTTCCTGTATCCAGTGCTAAAATCCCATAGTTTGTTTAGGCAGTAACTAGTAACTATCTTGGTGGAACTGTGACTTGAAACGTAAATCAAAAAGGAAAACTCTTGATTATTGGTCAGGAAAAATAAGTTTCTTTTATGTATGGCGCTATACATCTTTGCAGTGGCATTATTTATAGGTAGGGGTAAATGAAAGTACTGTAATTAATAGCACGGAGTGAATAAAATAAGACTTATTTCAATCAAAGTACTTAATGCTGTATTACGAGATTTAGATGTTTGTCATCATGGAAAGTTTTGGTTATGTTTGTATAATACTAAGGAATAGCAGAAACAGACTCCTTTATATCCACAGAGTATTTTTTAGTCACTTCTATACAATTTTCAAGCACAAAAAATGCCTCGATATCACTGAAGTACTTATTTTTAGCTTACAAACCTTGTTTTCTTGTGGGAGAAGGGCCGTGCATTCAGTTTTCATCTTACTCATTTAAGAGGGTCGCTGCCTTCCTCTTCGCCTCGCTGTACTGTTCAGTGGGCTCCTGTCAGTGCCGAGGAACTCCCCGAGATGCACGATACGCACGTGAGAAAGGCAGCAGGAGGAAACTGGAGGTAGAGGTTTAAATAAAGGTGTAAGTGAATTATGCTAGGAGCGGGCCTTACCCAAGCAGTTTAAGAAGCCTTGCGAACGTAACTCCCGCTTGCAGGCACTCCACGCTGATCCGTCAAGGAGCTACGTACTTAAATCATTAGATCTGAAACGTGAGATCTGCGGAAGCGATCTGGACGTCTAGAGGTGAAGCCTGAGCTACCAGAAGGCATTTCACACTTGTCATGGGGCCAGATATTATCCAGCAGCATGGCACAAGGAAGCAGGCGTCTTGGCCCAAGATTATGCAAGACCTCACGTAGACCTTGGGATGCTTTTCCTCCCGGGCTTGCTAATTAACTCCATAGGGTTTCATCACTGGCTATTACTTAGAATGACTGAGTCTTATCCGGTCAGGAAGCAAAGTGGCAGACACGTCTGCCCAAAGAGTGTCTGCCAGTCAATTGATGTTATTTTCTATTAGACGGATGGTGTTAATTTCCAGAAGGCCTTGATAATCAATACCCAAGGGACTCGGCAGCAGCGGCTGCCAGTTTGCAAGCAGATGTGGGGGACTCAGATGCAAACAGTTCACTGTTAAAATTTTCTGTTGGCTTTTGGATGCTGCCAGTGCAATTCCTTATGCTTTTATGTGTTTGGCTCTTTCAGGTCATCAAAGATCCCCCTCCGCCGCCGCCAGCTCCAAAAGAGGTACGGTACGATGGTGCTCCCCTCCTCACGCTGGGTACACAATACCACTCCTCTGTGCTTTCCTGTGTTCTGCCAGTCCGGCTCTTTGTCCTAGCTGCTGAAAAAGAAAGAACTGTCCCATGGGAAGCTTTAAGCTGAGAGCAGGATGGCCAAAGTCCAAATCTCTGTTCTGTCTCAGTCATCTCACTGTGCATGAATTAAGCCCAAATCCACAGGAATACTTAGGGGCTTTATCCCAAGATAGCTGAACATTATTCTTCCCGTTCTGCAGCAAAAGCAGAAGGACTGAGTAGCTCTTGTGTAACAGTCTAAAGATCCGTGTATGACTTATACAGCATTTTCCCACAGCTTTGGCATTCCAGACACTGAAGAACCCTTATAAGGGAATTTCTCTCCCTCTTACGTGTAATAATGCACTAGAGGATCTTCTGGTGTCTTCAGTATTTTTGCCTCTTGGTCTTGATTTAGCCAATTGCTTGAGCGTACTCGAGTGTACTCTGACAGTTAAGTCCACGATAAGGCACACTTCATTGAGCTGAGGCAGCCAAGAGCGAGTTTGACAAAGGTTGGCTTCGGAAACTGTGATCGGCTGCGTAACCTTTATCGGCAGATCTGCTGAGCACCGTCTGCTGAATCCAAATGAGTAGGGCTGATGATCTGGCTCTTCAAAGGCAGTATATTTGCTGTAGAAGAAGCCACTGCAAATCCTTTTCTTTGTGTGTGTTTTACTTATCAGTGGAAAGGAAAAGGACGAGGCAATTGAATGACTGTCAGTAGAATGCACGGTTAGATTCCCCATTTGGACTTCCCCAGTGGTCACCACCAATGCTTTTCCCATGCAAAGCATTAAAAATATTTCCAAGCATGACCAGATTTTGTTTGGAAATCGGTAAACACTCGGGGAACCTAAATATCTGATCTTTCACACCTAACATGGGAAAACTAGCTCTCTGTGAACTCTAGTGAAAGATACTAAAAAGACACTTAGTTTGTGGGGGAAAAGTGACTTTAAAATAACATGTTATTGGAATGTATTGACAGGAAGAAGAACAAGAGCCCTTGCCTACCAAGAAGTGGCCCACAGTGGATGCTTCCTACTACGGTGGACGAGGAGTTGGAGGAATTAAAAGGATGGAGGTTTGTACAATATGGAGATGCCAATTCGCTAAAACATGAGCTCTCGGAGGCTGCAAATGGTGGAAACAAAGGCTTTTCAAGCGTACTGAAAATACAAGGGCAGAATGCGTGCTTCCTTCCCAGTGACATAAGCCTTGTAAAATTTTTTACTGTATCGAACAATTTTGACCTTGCCTATGAAAGAACAGCTTTCAGTAGTTCCATTTGACTGGAACTTTAAATAGCTGCCTGAAGACATGCTCTTTCCATCAAGCTAATGAGAAAGAGAGAGTGAGAGCCTTTTCTGAATGTTTTGGAAGAAATTACAGTGAAACAGAAGTCCTCCAACTGTGGGCCAGCCAAATGCGCTGACAATGGTGACGCTAAGGAGAGGCCTGATCCCAAAGGAACTCACAGCGACAACAGTGCCTGTCTTTGAAGAGACATGATAGCATCATGTTAATTAAAACAGAATGAAAAATGTGCATCCTTATGGGCACGTCCTTATGTCAGATTTTATAGTCAAGTCAGCCTTTATGGAATTTGCAAAGCAGTTTTCTGCAGTTTTTAACTTCAGTCTCGGAAACTGTCTCTGTCTGAAATACCCACCTAGGCCATATTGATGCATCTTGATGAAACTTTAAAGGTATTGGCCTAAGAATCAGCTTTGCTTGAGTTCTTTTTAAATGCAGCAGTAGAACATGCAAGTTTGAGGCTGTGTTCCTTATATGTGCTTCCTTCAGCAGTTCAGCATTGGTAATTTAGAAGAGCTTCAGATTTTAGAAAAAGAAAACATTTTGTGCAGTGCTTTTCAAAGGCAGACTAGAAAATACTTTCCAACATTAAGAATGACAAGCCTGGATTTTAACGGGAGCCATGATGAGCCTCCAGGAGGAGATCCAGGAGGGGTTCCAGCGTTTGATCGCGACAGTTTGTAAATGGGATCTTGCGCAATGAAACAGAGAACTGATAGATACCTCCTGAACACAAGTAACATCAGTACCATAAAGAAATGCATGGCCATCACATGGCAAAAATAAAGTATCTCCTCCTCAAAGAAGAGAGCAGAAAGTAATAATTAGTTTAGAAAACTTTTTCGCTGCGCTAGGCATTTTGTGCCGAACACAATCATGGGCTCTTGAAAGGCCCCTCATTCTGTGGAGCTGTGTCTCTGTCTTTCTCTGGGACCCGAGAGTAGTAACAAATTTTGGGGTTGGGTGCTGCATCGTAAAAGCCTCAGCATTTGAGTATGGAGCGTTACCTCTGTCCCGTAGTGCCTGTAACAGCGGGGCGGAGGGAGAGGCTGGCGTAGCAGCCCGTTCACGGCTGTTCGGACAGAGTGCTGTCAGACCTCATACCTTTCAGTGGCTCAAGAGAGCGCGTTGCTCGTTGGGTGAATCAGGGCAGAGCAAGTGTGGAAACGAGGGAGAAAACAAAAACAGTCACACGGTGATGAGCCGGTCAAGGGAGGTTGTTCCTTACCTGATAGTTAAATGTGGTTTCTGTGCGGTGGCCAACAAAAAACTTGCTGGACGCGTCATTACATTTCTTCCCTGTTCTCTCAGTTCATCTGGTATTGCAGTTGTCTATTTTTTATTGTTTCTCTGTGCTCTATTCTTCTGCCATTCTTCTGGCAGCTTGATTCTTCTCGCAGCTTCCTTGCACAGAGAAAAGAAGAGAATGAATGAGTAAAGTTCCTCTTACAGCTCCTGTCCTACTTCTCTTCGGTCACTGTATTCCCTTTCCGGGTAGTTACACATTCACTCCTGCCTTTCCCACTGGCTTCACCCCCCTGCGATAGTCCAGAATAATTTAGCCAGTGTGGCTCACTGTTCCTTGATCTGCCTTTTGGCATTGCTTTAAAGTTCTATGATGTCATTTCTAGACCCCTCCCATTACAGGCAGTAAGTTTTTATGTCAAAGTTGTGTTGTCAGACTCCACAATTTCTTTTGTGTGAAGTCATTTTAATCTGAAGGAGAAGGTCATTTTATCAGTAAGGGATCCACCATCTATCTCTAAATGGTTTTAACAGTGTTTAAAATACATTTTAACAGCCTCATAAAAAACACTGTAAAAGTACCATTGATCACAGTGAAAGATACAGATGCATTTTAATGACTCAGCAGGGCCTACTTGGACGTGAAAGCCCGTTCTAATATTGCAGAGTGAGGATTCCCCAGTGAAAAAAAGATAGCACTGAGCAAGCCAAACAGTAAAGTTCAAAATAACAGAGAGGTTCAAAACAATCCCCCTCCTAAGAAATGATGGTGACTTATAGTATTAAAGGCTAAATTAAGCTCTGTCGTACTTCACTGCTGTCATTCTCTACACTGGGATTACAGTGGTAAAAAACATGTGGTGGTGGTGATAAAATGACAAGATTTTCCTCCAAGGTATTTCATTTTTCTGAAGGGGGCTGGACTCTGGCTTGCCCACATATTTTCCCCACTATCCATATCAGCACATTCTAGGTAGGGCGCTGATGAGGATGAAGAAGTCAGGCCGCTTCCTTCTCCCATCCTGCGGCATAGTTATCCCGGCACATCACAGAGCGTCCCTGGCAAGACCTGGAGCAGTCTTCTCCCTCCCCCCAGGCAGCAGAAGACCAGGGACATGTCTTTTTCCTGGTGTGCCCCTTTGCAGTGGGAGATGTCGTATCCCACTGTTTTTCTGTTTACTTTTCAAGTGCTTGAATTGGTGGGTGGCAAGACAGAACTGACATATACCTCCCGAGCAGCGTCCAGCGATGCTCTCAATCCTTTCCCCGAGGGTGGAAGGTCAGTCTTCTCTGATTTTTCTTGGATTCTTCTCTTTTCAAGCCTGGCATCTCCAGGCAGGAGGACCCTGAAAAAAACCAAGTATATCGGTGGAGGCCTGCAGTAACGGTTAGCTGTTTTCCAGTAATGGTTTCATGATCTGTCACATTTACCCAAGGTGTAATGTCAGAATTTAATTTCCTGGGTGTAGGTGGCTCAGGCCCTCCGTACAGGCTAGACTGCAGAAGATGGCATAATTTAGAAAGTCTTGCACTGAAAATAATCCAGGCCAGTTTTACTAAGAACTTTCAAACACCAGCCATAGCTTTCAGATGCTCTTTTTGGATGATAAAGTAACAGTCTTGCCTAGGCTTGTTTCTTTGTACAATACAGCAAACATCCTTGCTCAGGTCGCTGCACAGTGTTTCCAGTACAAGATGAAATAAGACTACTGTAGCAAGACAAATCATCTCTCTTACAGGGAGGGTTTTTTCCTATATTTCCTCTTTACGGCATAGTAAGTACAACCTTTTATGGAAGTGGAAATCTGTGATTGTCTCACCAACAGCAATAACGCAGGTTTCCTTTCTCTTTGAACCCTTTGTATATATTTTATAGACTTGTGGCAGGGATAAAATATATATCGCGACATCTTTTGCATTTACTTATTATGCAGGTTAGACTGCTTCATCTGCATTTTCTCCAGCGTGTATCTTTTTGCAGAACTACTTGAAGACCTGAGCAGTTGCAAGCAGCTTCTGCTAAAACTTGCTCAAACATTGCCTTCTATCTGAATTGGGGTTCTCGACAAACACACTGTGTTAGGAAATCTGGGGTGACAAAAATCTAGGCTTTCATTGGTCTGGTATTTTAGGATAAATCAGAACTGGAAATTATGTTTTTACATCATTAATTAGAGAAGATTTCCCAGATTTTGCTGTGTCCTATAAAGCCTCTCTGATGCACGGCAGAATTTTCTTTCAGTAATTCTCTTGGCTTTTCCCTACTGAAAGACTCATGTTTACACATGTATTAAGAATGCTTGTCATCAAAAATGAAGAGGGAACATCTTCCTCAGTACCTGCTCTCTTGTTTATACAGAACCTTTTCCAAATTTAAACTTTGTCAGCCATTTCTGTTATTTGCAACAGTGTCCTTTGCATACAGTGCATTTACATCTGAACTCTGGCTTTCCTTAGGTTCGCTGGGGCGATAAAGGATCCACTGAAGAAGGGGCTAGATTAGAAAAAGCAAAAAATGCTGTGGTGAAACTCCCAGAAGAACCAGAAGAACCTTTTCATCCTAAACCACCTAAACCAAAGCCTACCTCACCAGCCATTCAGGAGAAGTGGTATACACCAATTAAGGTAATCTTTTTAGTCTTCAGTACAATGTGATTTCGTACTAAAGGCTGGATTTTGTCCGCCTCACCAGTTTTACGCATGCTGAACTGTACATTATTTTTCAAGTACTCCCATTCAAGTGTAATGTACTATTGTCAAAGTGAACACCTACTCAGGAGGAATAGCAGGAGCAGTTTATAGCCCTAAATGCAGTACTTCATCATTACTGCCACATTCTGTTATCCTTCCCCAAAAAAGGGATGTATCGTACAGTAAGAGTACTGAAATCTACAGGGGCTTTATTGGCATTCAGTCCATCTCAATGTGTATCTGATTAAGATAATGCGTATCTAAAACTACACAGTTTGTACTAAGTTTTAAACATACATACTCATTACCAACCACGAAAAGCAAAAAATTGTATAAAACAATATAATGCAAAAGGTCTGACAAACAAGTGAAACATAATAAACAGCATAAAATAAGACATTTTCCACTGTAGATGCCACGAGTCAATTGCAAACCCGTAACAAGCTCTTACCGCGCAGCACCAGTCCGCTGTGTACCGCGTGCCCAGCAGGTCCGAGGCTTCCTGAGAGCGACGAACTTGCTGTATGCATGCTGTAAAAACAAATACTGTTATGTGGGAGAAATCCCAGATGGACATGTGGCAATTCAGCCCAAAATATGGGCAAATAAACATATTACTTCTAGATCGCTGAGAAGGAGAGGTGGGTGAGGTCACAGCCACTCCTCCCCCAGGGGAGCTGAGCATGCAGTACCTTGTGTTCACTGATGGGAAAGAGCCGCATCACAGCGCTGTGGGGGACACAGCCCAGGTATATACTTTGCTTATCGGTCTGTCAGGAACTGGAGCTCAGTGCTGCCAGTGAAATTCTCCACGGATCTCCTCGGACAGTAACTCAGCAGGTGCGGTGTGCTCTCAGTTGACCGATTTTATTGTGCTGAAAGTCCTGTTGCTCTGTTGCCACAGGNTAACAGCATACAATAAGACATTTTGCACTGTAGATGCCACGAGTCACTTGACCGATTTTATTGTACTGAAAGTCCTGTTGCTCTGTTGCCACAGGGTCGACTCGATGCACTGTGGGCGCTGTTACGAAGACAGTACGACAGAGTCTCGTTGATGCGACCACAGCAAGGAGATGAGGTTTGTGTGTGGCGCGCGTACCCGCTACGGTCGGCCAAGGAGGGGCATGTCATGGGCAGGCTTTAGCGGCTGCTCAACACCGGGAATTCCGGGACTTCAACTAAAGAAAGCACTGCAGCCAAAAGAATGGCACAACAGGAAAAATAATGCGTTGGGGAAACAAAGTGCATTGAAAGATGCATCACACCAGCCCAGAAATGTTGCAGAAATGTGTACCTCCTGAAAACTGAGTGAAGGAGTCTGTATTTTGTGTGTGTTCAGCTGGAAAACAGAAACACAGCACACTCTTCATTCAATGTAAACGCTCTGTAACAAACACCCAAATCTTTCTTATAACCAGCTATGTGTAAGAGTGGAGTCTGGCAATCAGAATGCCAAAACCACATCAAATTTAAGTGAATACCAATAATTTTCATGCACGTTACTTTCACGTAGCTTTACACTTCTACGCCAAAGGCAACTTTCACAGGAAAAAAAAAGGTGAGGAAACTTGTTTCTCCGACAAGCCTTTCTTCTAGTACACTCATGACCCCTGAGAAAGTGGCCTCCGCTACAAAGACTCTCAAGAAATTGGCCCCAGATGGGTGTGACAGATTAGACTCTCTCATACCACAAAGCAGTAGTGTGGGAGAACACTATTTTTGCGACGTACACCATAAAGATGACATAAAAGAATTAGAGGGATTAAAGGGAGGGAGTTACCTTTGAGAGAACGAGAAGTTATCGGTGCTTAGATTATTTTCCTCGATGAAATCTGGTACTGTTCTAAAGGAGAAAAAGGTGAGATTTAATTAAGACAAGGACAAGTGTTGGAAGAATGACAAAGGGCAATGCTGGAAACAGGGAGCACAGTCAAACACGAGCGTTACCATTCTAGTTGTCCCGTTGGCAAGTTATTTACTGTTTCCATGAATGATGCACGTTACATGTAGCAGAATTAACAATAACAAATCTATATACAAAATATACAGTACAATACCATTTAACAGGTAAATTCAATGTAAATAGGAACGTAGAAGAAATGGTGCCTGAACAGCCTAAACAATTGTCAGTCGGGCCCCGTTTTGAGGATTTCTCACCGCAAAGACAGGTAGGTAGTGTAAACGGCCGGCCAGGAAGGCTTTCCCGAGCCACTGTGAAGCCAGGCATCCGCCTTCTCTGGGCTCGACAGGGAGACACAGACCAACGGCTTGGTTTACGAAAAACAGAGAAGTAGCTCATTGATCTTCAGTATCCCCACTGAAGAAAGGAGTAGAAATTGTACTCATGAATAAAATCTAAATCACTGGTCATTAAGGTGTGACCTGTGCCACTGCAGGAGTGCAATGTCAGTCTGGTGCGTTATTTTATACCTTGGGAAAAAAAATACATCTCGTTACTTGTTCCTAACTTGCTAAGTAGAGACCCCGCGCTGTACCCCGACGGGGTTAAGTCGGTGAACGGGTGAGCAGGCGCGTGTATGCGCAGCAAGACAGGCATACGCATACCTACTTCGTTAGCACTGGTACGGTAAACAGCAGCCACATAGTTGTTCTGGTTTGTTTTCTTTCTTTTGTTGTTTAAGAACTTGGTAGTTCCCATTTGTAGAAGAATTCANCAAACAGCAGCCACATAGTTGTTCTGGCTTGTTTTCTTGGTAGTTCCCATTTGTAGAAGAATTCACTGCTGAATTCAAGTCCTTGATCAAGTAATTGAAATTTAGGCATGAAGTATCAAAGCAGAGCGAGCTTTTTCTTCCTTCCCTCTCTCCTTTCCCACCTCTGCCACGTTGCCAGACGATGCCGAGGGTGGCCCAGTTTGAGGGCTGCACGCGGTCGAGCCAAGAAGCTTTGATTGTGGATGGAAGTCCTTCGAGTCATAAATTTTTCAGCTAGCAGTCCGTGAGGTTGGGGAGGCTGGTCCAGGTGTGAGCTAGCAGGTTGTTGCCGACATCTGTTGAGAGCGGAGGCACAGGTCCTCGGCAGCCTGCAGCGAGGCGGCAGGATTGTCAGCAGATGTAGTTAAGAGTGGCAGAACAGTTTTGGTCTCACATTTGCCGCCTGGGGGCTGAAACACTAAAGGTAGAGCGGGGGTGGACACAGCTGCGCTCCCAAACATGCCTCAGGCACAAATAAAGAGATCTAATATAGTTTGACTCTGTTGTGGTGGGGAGATGAGGACGGAGAGCCACTTCAGAGACAACTTAACGCCGCAACATCTGCCGCCAAGTTTCCCGGGAGTGACAGGGGACAGCAGGTACAGATCGAAGTCCCCACATAAACAGCCTCCATTAAGCCACGGACTCTTTTGAAGGGCTCCCATCAAACATAGTGGAGTCCGCAGCAGGAGGTTCTGTTTTCAAAGCCGTGTTTTGTTTTCCGCACTAACAAGATAAGTTATAAATGATGCATTACCCTGTGTTCATAGTCCTGTTTATACTTTCTGTCCTTTTTTTATTAAAGGGGCACTGAAGAATGAACGGCAGTAGTTTTGGGGTACTTTGATAAACCAGCTGGCTGTCCGAGGGTTTTAACTGCGGTCATGGCAGTGCTCAGTCCCCGGCGTCAGGCTCAGCTGGGAAGCAGAGCGGAAAGTGTGCGCTGTTACGGTGGCGTTGCGGAGGAGCGTCTGCCATTGTTTGTGTACTGGAACACCTCTTCCAGCGAGTTTGTTCCTGCCTGAGAACAGAACTCGGTGCAGGTTCGCAATGCGAGCGTTAGGGTCCTCTTCTTCGCTCCAAATCTTTCTGTTTATTTTCTGATTCGTAGTGTAGCACCTAAAGGTAATCATCAGGGTTTTTCAGATTCTTTACATGACCTTGTTGCTTTGTGCAGTCGGACAGAGGTTGAGATTCTGATCCTGGGCACAATTATGCACACAAACGTCTTAAGTCCACAAATAGCCTATGGCACGTGTATGTAAGATTTTGCGCTATCAGGATGCAAGTAGTGTAACTGGTAAAAGGAAAAAAATCTATAGCCAGTTCTAGAAGAATTTCTGTAGTAGAACTATAGAATACTTCCAGCTTTTTTAATGTTACAAAACAGCCCAATAAAAAGGAAGACACTTGAACTTGGTTTTAGTTAGCATTTACCTGCTTTAGAGGTTCTTTTGTAGTAATGGCTGCAGAATTAGTACAAACATCTGTTTAAGTTAATGTTACTTTGTGAGCATCCCTACGTTACACAAAAGAATGATATTCTGCATTGTAACTCCGTTAGCATCACACACTCAACAGTTAGAAACACTCTGACGGTATTATATTCTCTGAGATGAGGCCCATGTAACTGCTCCCTTTGTGTTTCCTTCAGCGACTCCTGCACTGGGACAGGCACAACACACGACAGCCTCAGTCCGTCTGTCAATTGCAGAGCGGAACAGTAATTGTTGGGAGGCTGGGGCTCTAAGTGCCTTACCGCTGAGAGCAGAGGGGCTGCGGTGCCCGGGAGCGCCCTGGCCCTGCGCGCCGTGCCAGCGGCCGCTCCTCACGTGCCCCCGCAGCAGAGCCGCCCCGGGGCCCATCTCACACCCATCTCTCGGGTCCCGTCTCCCCGGGGCCCATCTCTCACCGGGCAATGCCGCTTGCCCACAGCCCCACGGCAACTGGAGCGACACTGGTGGCAGCAGGAGGTTCTGGTTTACTCCTGTGTTCTCTAAAAACAGAACTGTTCGTCCATTTCCTGACCAAGGAGGAACTCCGTCAAGAAAATGAAAGTGATTTGTCGTCTTTTTTTAATCACTGCGACTTGTTGAAAGGCATAGAGAAATAACAAGTTACAGTTAGCGTTAGGATTACTGTGGCTACTTAGTAGTAGTGGACTTTTTGGTTTAAAACTTTAAAAAATCAAACTGCGCTTAGGAGTCATTCATATTACAACACAGGGCTCAGTTCCTGGAGCTCCCTGTTCAATGATAGCATGGTATAGTGTATTTTCGTGGAGCAGGGAAATTATTATGCTCAAGAAATTGTTCTAAAGAGAGAGTTTTTGTTGTTCAGAGAGTTTTAAAAAGAAATTTAACTATCACTCATATAGCAAAGTTTATGCTTATGTGGGATCTTCTAAATTGCTGCAATGGTAAGGAGATGCAAAACGAGTTACGAAATGTGAAATAAGGAGGCAGTTAGAGCACCTCTTTTTCTTAAATGTTTTCTGCCAAAATACTCCCTCTGCCATTTCTTCAAGTGGGAATTTGTTTGTATAGACCTGAGAGCTAAACTTCTTAAACTTCCAGAATAGACCCATGTTACTGTTAAAATTGTTAAGTTCACTGTTATGGAAAGCAGAGGAAAAGATTGTAAGAGTATTCATTTTAAATTGCCCTGTTCAGACTGAATTCAGAGGTTGGTCTCCAACATAAAGCAATCATCCTGTTGAGCGAAGCGCTGAACTAAATTTCAGAAAAACAATTGTTCCTTGCTCTGCCTAAAAGAAAAAAAGTCTTTTTTTGGAGAGGACACCCGCCCCTTTTGTTAAAACGGTGAGTGCTAGCCAAGAGAGACGCACGATTATGAACTGTGAACTTACTAGAATTACTAGAATTACTTACCAGCATTTTCTTGTGCTGAAGCCCCAGAAGAATATTCTGCAATTAAAACATCTGGATAGTAGTGCTTCCTCCAAGAGGATGCTCATGGTGAATGGGTGCCATGGCTGCACTTTGTTGACAGCGGCCCGCGGGCTGCCATCCCCGAGGCCCATCCGAGCTGCAGTGCTTATCTTAACAGCTGGATTTGCTAGCTGCCAATCCATGACAGCAGTGGCAACTGTCTGTTAAAAGACGGTGTCGTTGGGGTGTTAGGAGAAAGAAGGACGTTTTCCCATCCACGTAGGCCGTCACTTCTGGCGCTCCCGCCCTCTGTGCAGATGAGGGCTGTTGCTCTTTTTAAAATGAGCCTTCAGAATCCATTAGCGTGAGTAGGAACACTTGTGTGAATGGAACAGTAAAAAGAAAGAGATGTACCTGCCAGTTCTCAGGTCACGACCCTTTAACGGGTTTGCCCAGCGCTCCCCAGAGCGGAAGGGAGGAGGCGGCTGGGCTCGGGCGGCCCCAGCGCGGAGGGCCGCATGGCGGCAGGGCGGTGCTGGGGAGAGGCGCGCCACCCGCGGGGGTACCGCGGCCGCCAGCCGGCAGCAGGCTGGGCGACGGGCTGCAGGGAATGGCTGTCAGCACAGCACAGGAGGTACTTTTGGTGAATCCGTGATATACTTTAATAGAGCATTTTAAAAAGCTGAGCTGCCGCCAGAGCGTGCAGCACGCAGAAGAATTGTTGCTCTCTTTATTAGTTTACAAACAGCTGCCTGAAAGACGAGGGCTTTAGGCCTCCCAAAATGGAACAAACACACCAGACCGGGCATCGTGGTAACTTAAGCACAGGGATAATGCCGATTCAGAAAGGAAAAGTCAATCTTTTGTGGGTGGAGTATGAATTTGCTACAGCTGTCAAAGACCTTCTCTGCCACCCTGAAGAGCAGTACGGTTCTTCCCCCCCAAGCCACACTAAAAAGAAACCATTTCATTTGGAAGTGCAGTTTTTGTTAATAACTTTCACTGGGCATGACTGAAAAGGGAAAAAGCAAATTTGTTTTCTTAATTCATCAAAACATCTTTTTTACGGAGTGGACTGCAGTAAAGCCGGTTACACTTGACGACTACCCGGCTTGCGGCGAAGAGAGGGCAGTAGGCACCTATGCAAAGCCGGCCGTAACCCCCAGCTCCAGCTCGGGCACAGCCCTCCCGTAGCGCGTGGTAACGCCCAGCGCCTCGTTAGCGCAGCCCGCGGAGAGACCGGCTACCTTGCAGAGGCAGGGAGAAGCAAGCTGACAGGTTCATTCGGGCGCGGGTCTCCAGAAGAGACGTGACAGCTTTAACTGTCTTGGCCCCCCAGATTTATGAACTAGTCCTGCGCTCCTAACCAGATTAGTTCCCTTCCCATTAACTGCGGAAAGTAGGGCAGCTGTCCGAGCGGCTGGCTGGAAATTCGATAATGTCTGCTGTGTTAATCTGTAGGCTTTTCAGATGAAGAAGGCAGCAGATAACAGGATTAAAGTTTCACGACCCAGGGTTTTCACAGCCCGAGACGCGGGCGTAGGGGGATAGAGAATGACTTCTGTCATTAATCTTAATTGATTGCCAAGAGGTTTTAATCTGGGTTATTAATTAGGAAGGTCCTTAACACACTGTCTACGTATCAACATCAGATGCTCTTTTGGGACTTTTGGGACATATGGCCTATCTTATATTTACATTCACACAATTTACACATACATAAATTTCTGTATGAAGAAATTCGTATATGTATATATGCATACAAATAGCTGCAGAAGCATTTGCATGCACAGAGGCACCACACACTCGTTGGCAAAATGTGATGAAAACGAACCACTTTGAACAAAGGTTAAATTTCCACGCAATAACCACGTATACCTCTGTTTACCGTGATGAGTATATTAATCCAGTTTGACTCGGTATGCCATTTATCTAGATTATCTTTCAAATGGAAATCTTTGGTTTGCAGATGTAAGTGCTGTTTCACTGAAGTGCAGCACGTGTGTGTGTGCCTCTGGCCAGTCAGAGACACACAGACTGCAAACCCAAACGGTACCATTTGTGTCTTTCACCGTTTCCGTGAGCTAATGCTCAGGACTTCGCTTTTCCCTTTTCTTTTTTCTAAACAAGTTACTGTTGGACAGCCAGAATGGATGGAGGTGCAGCCATCCATAGCTCAGCTCCGTAACTAGGCGAGGAATCCCAGTGACTCTGCTTCAACGTGCTGTTTGCTGGAAGAAATACTAGATTATGACTTGAGCATAGAAACTACGCAAGAAAAGAAAACGTTGTGACAGTCTTGGCATTTTAATTTTGTGCAAATTCAAACTGCGCTACAAATTTCTGCGGTCTTTCCTTTTGTTACAGAAGATTACGTACGTGGTCAATCCCATGTATGGCAACAGAGTTGGGGCTGAAGAGACCTTTTAAGTTCTCTGAGAGTGACAGCAGGAGATTCCTGTTCCTTGCTGGGCCATGCCGTGTTCTCTTTTCCAAAGCCAAATGCAAACATTGTAAGGCGGCAACCGTTTAGTTACTCCGGAGCTGAAAAGTCTGCTCTTAGAGTGTTCCCAACAAGCAGGGATGGTTTGAGATACTTCAGGCTTGTCAGAGATGGGATTCTCCATAGCTGTAGAAGTGAAAGGTCCCAGCGTCCTTCAACAGTGACCTGGCATGCTGTAGAAGATTCAGACAGTGATTTCACTGCCGTTTGGAGGAGATCTGTACAAATACTTTATATAAACAGAGACGGGTGATGACGGAAATCTATGGACCAGGATCTAGAGCGGCCCTGGGATTGGAAACCTGGAGACAGAACAAGGTGAAAAGAAATGGGGTAGTTTTCCTTTGATTTCACTGGGCTCTAATTCTCTAACCAACAGGAAAGTCTTGTGAAAACATCTTGAAAAGACTATTTTTAGGAAGTAAGAGTTCGTGTATCACCTAGAAGGCGTTAGTGTCCCCTGCAGGTAGCCGTGGGAGCCCAGACCTCAAGGAGGCTCACTCACTTGGGATGAGTTTAGTATAGGCTTGTGCTAAGCTGTAGCTAATTGAGTTCTGAGTATGCTCAAATACGCCCACCCAGATATTCATTGTACCGCTGCAAGAGTCTCTAAAGCCTGAAAGCAGTTGCACACGTTAATAATTTCATGCAAGCAAATTTTCTGATTAGCTTTAATACAACATTATCAGAAAGGCGGCGGGGTGAGGGAGCTGTTCCATCACCTTGACATTGAGTGCACAGCTCTTGCGGAATCAAGGAATAACAAGAAGATAAAAAGTTGGGAAGGACTACAGCACACATGCTGCTGAATGTGACAACTGTATGCTAGAGGCAGACAATGGGGAGAAAAAGAAGAAAAATGATCAAAAATGATATTTATTGTTTCTGATCTTTTTACTGTATTCCCATAATGCAAAATTATTTTTGTTCCGAAATCAGTTTTTGCATGTCTAAGTCCATTATGAACTATAGATCCATAAAGAATTAACAAAAAACCCCTAAATACTTGAGTTATTAGCTTTTTAAAATCACCGAGCCTTAATAAGCTGTAATGTATTCTGAACAACTCAGCTGCAGTATCTTTATAGAGTGCCTTCAAGTAACATACGTCTCTCATCTTCGTCTGTTTGTCGGCTCTGTCTAAAGGGGAAATTGGTACCTACTGAAAGAAGTGACTGTGCCATACGTTGCCAAAGCCCATTATACTTTAAGGTTCAGGCTGACATCCATCCATAAATTAGAATGTCTCAGTACATTTGAGTTTTGTCCCTCACCGGTGTGACATAATGGCACGCCCTCGGCCTTAACATTTAATTTTAATATTGAATGTGCTGCTTTTTGATGGCTTGTGTCACAGCTGTCACGTAATTTAAACACAGTCTTAAAAAAAGTTAATTCAATTACAAGTAATGGAGTTATTAACGCTGCTTCGTGTCACTAAGTATATATGGATGCATACGATCTGTTCCTTTCAAGTCACTCTGAAATGAATTTTGCAACTTTGGATAACTGTGGTGGACAAATGCTAAATGAAAATCAATCACTTAAGTTTAAATGGGCTAAGCTCACCGTCTTTCTTCAGCAGCCTCTGTCGGAGGGCTAACCAGATGATGAGTAACAGTTTCACTGACCTGTAGCCCTTCGGTGTTTAACATCACCCTCAGAGGAGAGTGCTTCAACTGCCGTCGTACTCTAGGGCTCCCGAGTTCTCCTTCATAGGGGAAGATTATTTCTGATACACAGTTCTATCTGCAGTTTGCTCCAACAGTGTTGCGCTATCTTTATTACTTAGCCTAGCAATCCAAACCCTGCAGTTTAAATCACTTTCATCAAATGAAAAAGAATTTTATTTTCTTGGAATTCATTACTGCTTTTTTCCACTGGAAACAACAGAACTTCTTTTAATGGCCTGAAATATAAATTTCCTTGCTGGATGCAAAGTATTACTGTCGGATCCGAGAGGGTAAATGCAGGTGGAAAGTGCACAGTAGCTGGCAGTGCATTTGATATCTTTCTGTGCCAAAGTCGATGGATGATACTTTATTTTACATTATAGTACAACATAAAACCTGCTAAAATTTGGAATGGTTGTAAGATGACTGACAGGTATCTGTAGGAAGTAGAGTATGATGCCAGAAGAAAGTGGATTATTTAGGGCTGAAAATTTTCAGAAGAGCCGTAGGGCTCCCCGGACGTTACGCAGTCCTGCGGCAGGTCTTTCCCTGGAGCAGGTCTGTAAATCATCCAGACATCCTGCGCATTGCCACGAGAGCACCGCTGCTCACCCCAGGAGAGAGCTGTTACGTTTTAGGGCACATCCTCATGTCGGGGCTGCTGCCTTCTCTCTTCCAGTGCTGCTTCCTCGCCCTGCTGTGGTTCCGTTCTGCAGCTACCGCGGGCTGCTCCGCTTGCCCTCGCCACCCGAGGGCTTTGGGCGGCTACCTTAAACCTAGAGCATCTATCACCGCTGAGCCACAACTAGTCGCAGGTCATTTATTTCATTTCATTAATAAAATAAGAACATGTATAGACAAAGGCTTCTGCCCGCTAATAGTCAGTTTGGCTCTCAGGCAGTTGACGGACACGACCTTTTGTTTGTGCAGTCATTTTCATAACGGTATTCAGGGTCGGGGCTGACAACCAATCTGCCGCGCATTAGCAGCAGACATCGCTTCCTTTGGTAATGCCACGTCGAGGTACCCCAAGCAGATGGTCAGAGATCATAGGTGGCTAATGAACTTGATGGGGCATTTTATTAAGATTATGATGGCAACTAAGATTTTTCCCTCTGATAACAATATTTATAACAAGAAAAGAAAGGCATGTAAAGGAAAAGGAGAATATAATGGACTAGGTTTCCTTCGGATCTAGTATTCTCTGAATTCTAGAATCTAGTTTCTCTATCTTATTGCTTTAGAAGTGCAGTGGTATACACTGTCCTGTGCTCCGCAGAGTAAAAGAAACTGCTAATGGATGTAGGTACTAACTGGATTGCAAGTGGCATGATGTTGGCTCCTTCATGGCATTTTTGCTACTGCCTCTGCCCTTTGAATGAGTCAGCCATGCCAGATACTGTAAAGCTAGTCACCAGCCTTCCCACTCCGGTGAAGGGAAACAGAGAAAACAATGGAAGAGCGAGCACAGGTCAGTAAGTCTGGCCTTGCCAACGCCTGTCAAGGACTTGCGCGTATGGGTGGCTCTCAATACCTCCCTGCCAGTTGTGGGTTCGCACCCCTCGAATCTCAGCCAGCAAAGCACAAGAGTCATATGTTTTTTCTGTGAAAGTCCTTGCTGCTCCTGGCATTTGCTTTTCGGTGAATAGGCATCTTCAGGGTTCTTCATGCTGTAAGTTTGTGAGGAGCCTGCAGTAGGGTTTTAAAGCACTGCTTTGGGAAGCTCTTATCGGTAGATATTAATTATTGAACACTATACCTTCTGGAAAAGTTGTTTCATCACTGGAAAGTGACCTTGTTAGAAGAGGCAAAGGGAGAGAGAGATGTATGGTGCCTCCTGAGATCAAGTGGAGTGATGCGTATCAAGAGAAGACACTAAAGATTTATTGTCTGTGGCAAAAGAAACACAGATCTCTGCTTGTGCAGTAAGTGTTTTTGACATCATACACCGTAAAGAATGATTGGATGCTGTAGGTTAAAAAGTGTTTCACTGAAGGAAAATAATAGACACTTTCACAGTGCTGTTTCTATTAAGAGGTCGGACTCTGCCTGTGTAGCCCGGCTGGCCCTGAGGATCTCATGGTGTCCGAGTTAGTTTTGTGGCAAAAGGCAGCTGAATAATGCTAAGAGAGGATCCCGAGAATTTATCTAAGTAAAAGGAAATGTCATTTAAGGGAAAAATCTGTGCTGGTTTTTTGTTTTGCCTTGTTCAGTGAGGTTTACAGTTGGTGAACAAACCCCATTGCTGTAGCCTTTCCCTGCTGCTGTTAGAAGAATGGGGGGAAAGTTTTAAGTGATGGCGTGGCTCACGTTGGTAGCACAAACTGCATTGCTGCCATGCTCTTACGTATCGCACGTGTGACGTTCCCTGTTGCGTAACAAAAGCTGCTGTCTTTCTTGAAAGAAGATCCCTTTTGACCTTGGTGATTGCTGGTACAAGCTCTCGCTGAGCGACACCCACACCACTGGAGAAGTCCAACATAAGCATTGTTTGGAAGCCTCGCATGGAAACTTCATTTATTAACCTCCCCCTGGCCTTTCCCCTGGAATTTTTCTTTTTTTCACAGCTGCTTGCGCAGCACTACGCTTGTCTTCCAGGAACACTGCTGTTTGGGGTTTTCCCATTGCTAAGTCAGCTTGAATTGTTCAAAAAAACCCCAGATAAATAGGAATTCAGTTTCAAATAAAAGCTAGGGGAGAGCGACCACTCAAACTCATCTCTCGCTTTTATGGATGCCTCTGCTAGATTAGAGAGCAAGGCGTTACGGCCAGAGAGCTTTTAGATAAATCATAATTAGATACACGTGCAAATACATCAGCTAGGCCTAGGTGCGCAATTAGGCACCTAATTACGTTGAAAATGCAATTGCACACTTAGCTAAAGTGGCTGTGCGGCTGCTCCCGTCCCGTCCCGTCCTGCGGCGAGGCTGCGGGGCGGCTCCCGTTGCAGACGCCCCTGCGAGGGAGGGGAGGCGGAGGCGTCGCCTGCGCCGCACGCAGCCGGCACAGGTTTGCAAGCCCGAGCACATCCCGCGCTTTGGCCTGGCTCTGCTGCCGAGACGGAGGCGACGGTGCCGTGCGGTGCCCAGCGGTCCGTTGGGAACGAGCCCGGCACACGGTACAGCGAAGCGGAGGTTTCGCAGACGTCACAGTGCCCAAAAGCGCCATGGCAGAAGCGGCCAGGTAGAAAAAGATGTGGTGGTGTTTCCCGGGAAGGACAGGCTGTGGCCCAGGCAGGTCCCTGGGGACACGCCTGGTACCCGCGCTGGGGTGCGTTCAAGGTGTCAGTCCGTAGAGAACCAGGCTGCGCCGAGCTCAGTTCTTGCGGAACCGCTTGTTTCGGAGGAAATGAATGTGGAGTCACCAGAGGGTATGGTAAGAGAGGAGGAATCGGCAGTTCCCAGCATCTCTGGCATCGGGCCAGCCTTGGCTTTTATTTAGCTATTTTTTTCTTTTTCTGCTGCGACTTCTTTTTCTTTTGCTCAACAAGGAAAAGAGGGGGAAAGCCCCAGCCAACTGTGGGTTGTGATTCAGCTGACAGTGTGTGATTGAAACTGCAGCGAGGCTGATTCCAAAGAGAAGACGGAGTTAAAAAAAACATTGTCACTATTCAGGGACGGCGTTTTCTTTATGGAAACATCTTATCTGAGAATGTTGTCCATGTCACAATCCACTCGGGGCCTAATTGTCCAGCCATGGCTTTGTCTGAAACGACTTCTCGCCGGCAAGGATCACGGGTGAGAATTAGCATTTTTTAAGTAACAATGCGTGAGCTGGAAGGTGAAGCTGAAAAGCTTCAGCCCGTTCTGTTAATCCTGCATGGGTGATAGCGACTGTTTGGCTTCGTTTCTGTTTACTTCTGGTGAAAGTTACCAACCTGGATTTTAAAACCCGAGCCGAGGGCATTCGAGTGACGTCCCCGATTCTCAGACCAGGAAAACTGAATTGCGTTTTTCATGTGCCTGGTCAACACACTACGACCCGTTTTCTTTATGGTTAACCTTTTCATGACTTAATAAAAACATCACGGCTTCACAGAAGTGCTTCACAAGTCCCCCCCGAGTACAGTGTTACAGCAGCCCTCCAGTGCGGTGGTCCGCAGAGGTGCGGGCAGGACGGCAGGAGCCCCTTCTGCGGGGTACGAAGGGGGCACCTAAGGCACAGCTGGGCAAACTGGGAAGGCAGAAAGCGCAGCGTGTCTGCCGGGAGCCGAGAGCGAGAGCCAGCCAGGCACGAGTTCATACCCCCGCTGGGGACACAGCACTGCGAAGAGCGGGAGCTTTCGCACTGCGATTGAGCCAGCAACGCAAAGAACCCGCCATGAGCGACCGCAGTTCGTTTTGCCTGGGAAAACTGGACAGCAAGAAGACCAGAATTGCCAAGCTACCCATCCACTGAATGATCTTAAAAGTTGAGAAAGGAAGAAGCTAGGTGTTTGCAAGGCCGAACGTGTGTCTGTACGCGGGTGCAGGCACACAAACCCAGGCTCGCCCTTAAGGGAAGGGACGGAACGACGGACGTGTGGGGCGGGTGGAGGTCAGTGCCCAGCGGCGCCCCGCGGCCCGGCCAGAGCACCGAACACTCAAGCGGCAGAGTCGAAGACGTGGAAGATTTTGCCAGCAGTGGAGGATATGCTTAATGTGTTTAAGAGCTTAACGGCCTATTGAAATTAAACTGCAACTGCATTGTGCCAAAGTCTCTGTCTGCCAACAGCCCTGTGAAGTGCCCGTCCAAGCTGCCGTTCGCTCGCCTGCCCCGCTGTGCGCCACAGGACAAACCTGCCCTCACTTCCCGCGCCAAAATATTTTAACCTCGCCACTTACCAGGGACCAAACGTGGAGGGAGATGGGGGGGTGTGAAGATGATTTTGCCTGTGGTTAGATTTGTATTTTCCCCCTCCCCTTTCTAACCCTTGGAATGCAGTACTGTAAAACTCAGAACTTTTTTCTCCTTCTACAGCATTTTTTTTTAATCTTCAGGTGATACAAATTTTTGAGGATTGCAATAGGAGCAATTATCCTTGCCTAGTGTTCAATTTATTAAGCATCCTGAATAAGAAGGAAGTAGTCCTTAAAATAAAGCAGTCACTTCTGCTTTTTAACGCTATGTTAATTCCTCTAAAGGAGTATCTGGAATTGAAAACTTCACATTCAACTTCTGAGAAAAAGGCTTGTTTCAGAGAACTTACTAGCCAAGGAGTGAAGATATCTTCTCCCCCCCGTCTTTTTTTTTTTTTAAACACTATAAAATCATAGAACTACTTTTTAAAAATTACTTTAAAAATTCATATAATTTGTACAAACTGAGGTGCTATTCAAGGAAAATTCATCTATTTTGGAGGATCTTAATTAGGTTGAATTGAACAGGGAAAAAAAGGACTTCTGCTTAGATTCTGGCAGAGAAGTTGCCTTGGCCTCGTTTTCATTCATTCCCACCCTGCCTGCAGTGATCCGGCCGTACAGCTCAGAAGCGTTCGCATTTCATTCTCGTGTTCGCAACCGGTACGAAATGCTAAGGAAAGCCATTATTGAGCTCGGGAAACAGTCCAGTGTGGCACATCTTCCCAGTTTCTCCTCTGCATTTCTAAAGAATGTGTCCATGTTCCAAAAAACCACCAAAAATTCTAACAGTTCTTCTGGTTCTCATTAGCACTAGAGTTAGGGATTCCAGCTGCATTTGAGAAAGCCGTTTTTTCTGCACTTTGCTCCAGATTTTGTAGGTGTAAACATCGGGTTAACTGAATTAAAGAAGCATCTGGACCTTTAAGTGCTGGTCAGAAAGAAATACTTAAGCTTTTGTTGGCTTGATGGAGAGAAGGTAGGACTTTCAATAAAATACTGGGTGAGCTTTTGGTACCAGAACTAGCCAAGTACTGCTCTGAGGCGGGAGAGCTGTGATGCTCAGCAGCGCGGGGGTTTGTCCCACCGTCCGTCTGTCGGCACTGTGGCGTGCCCTGCCCCGGAAAGCCCGAGGGAGAGCAGCGCTCGGGTGGCCCAGCAAGTCCGGGCTTCCTTTCGAATGGGGGTGTAGCTTGGCACCACCGAGTGCCACTCTGGGTGCTAACGGGGTGTTACTTCCCCGCCGCAGCGGGACTGTGCTTCCCTGGCAGCGGGTGAGCGAGCCCCGGGATTAAGAACATCCCGCTGGAACGTCTGAACTATCAAACGTGTAAGTTCCTACGAGCAGCCTGGCAGCTCTGCTCGCACGCAGCTGCTAGCGCACCGCGTCTCTCCAGGGCTATTGCGGTTCGGTGCGTGTTGGCAGTCCCACAGGCCGCGACGCTGTGGGACCTCCTGCTGCGTCCAGAGCACCGTATGCAACCAGGAGCAGCTCCTCTCCGTTTCTGAGGTAACGTGCCAATACAGCTGGCTGCTTAATCCCTTACACAACTCACGCACAGAGTACAGACCCGTTACCCGCTCTTTTGTCGTTACTTCTCTCAAACAAAAGCCGCCCTCTCTCCTCCTGCACGCTGCAGCCGCAGAGCAGCCAGTCCACAGGAGGCACAGCGGCAGGAGGAGCGGTCTTTCACAGCGCCTACCCCTGTGTCCCCCCCCGCCCTGGAAGCACAGGTACCACCGCTGGTGTCACCCCACTGCGACCGCACCATGCCTGAGGGGACCCAAAACGGGGCAGAACCTCTCCCATCCCTTTCTCCTCTCAGGATTCCCCATCATTTGTTATTATCTCTATTACAGAGGAAGAATAGGGACTGTATTTTCTTATTGTCACTATCAGGTCTGCAGTGATTTATTCCTATAGTCTGTAACTGAATTAAAATCTTAATTAAGCTTATGCCACTTTTTCCTTCTTTTTAATTAGGTATAGCCAAATCACTTGTCTGTGGGAAGAAGTAAGAAAAAGATAAAGAGCAGAAACATTTTTTTCTGATCTGTGCTTGTAGTACTGAAGCCTTAGTGACAATATCCTCTCAAAGACAACTCAGAGGATTTTTTTATTTTGTTATTAATGTTAAGAATTTATTCCTCCCCGAAACTGTAAGCTATCCAGTTACATCCGATGTCTTCTACCCAGGGAATTCCTGAATCCCTGATAAAGACTCGGTCCTGTGCCACTGAGCCTGGCAGTGCCAGCCGGTGACCTGTCCCTTCGGTGCAGAACGCACACGGGCAAAGGCACGACGGCGAAGGCTTTCCCTCTAACAAATACAGCGCCTGTCCGGCGGCAGAGCGCTGGCGGCCTGAAGAGCAGCTATCTTAGGAAAGACCGACCAGGCAGTCCCGTAGGGGTGGGCAGCGGCTGTAGGCGGCAGAGGAACAGCACCGTGCCGGCGCCCGTTCTGCACACACAGACAGACACCTCTTTCCTTGCTCACCCTCCGCACCTGCCAAGACCCCACGGTGTATTTCTGCCGAGGAGAACGATGGCCAGCGCCCTGCCCTAACACCCCGTGCCGCTACGGCCTCTCCCCTCCCTGTGCTGCTCACAGGTTAAGAAGAAGTCTTTGCACACCCTCATTCACAAGGAGTTCAAGCAAGGGAGCACGGACAGCAGCTACAGCTGGGTTTTGCTTTTAGGCCCGTAAGAACGAGGAGTCACGCACAAAGTGCCCCCCCGGCTATTCCGATTTTAAAGGCTTGCGACCACAGAGGTGCCGAAAGCCAGCAGCCCCTTTCCAGCCCAACGCATCACCGCGCTCAGCTCTGTGCCGCCACTTGGGCATCAGCACCGTCGGCTTTCTAGTCAGCTTCTCACCGGGGCTCTCACCAGGAGAACGATAACCCATCGCAGAGAGTGCTCTTGTGCAGGAAACCTCCATCATTCCCCTAAATATTTCTCTTGAGCGTTTCCTGGTGCTGATTTCACACCCGGCTTCTACAGTTCTTATTTACGTTACTAAGACACCAGGAGATGACACAATGCAGCAATGAGTTTTGGATGCCTATAACAAACACTGCTTCCATCTGAAACAATAAATCATAGTGAAACGGAGAATTAGCGGCGGGTTTGGCCGTGGTACGCTACCGTTGTCTGTCCTGGCTCTGCAGCTGCAACTACAACCTCAGGCAGGTTCGGCGGAAGGGGGAGCTCAGCTGCCCCTCCCCGTGCTTCCCCCGAAAGCATCGCTTCTCCTCCCGGCTCGTGGTTCACCCACAGCAAACCTCACACAGACTACAGGGCTTTCCCCAAACAAATTACATGTTTGTATGAAGCTCTCCTAAAATATCAAACGCCGCTGCCAGTGAAGTGTAAATCCCTCGCTTTTAGCAGTGCAGGCATTTTTGTTTGGTTTTCTTTCATCGTTACCCAGTCATTTCACTCTTGCCTTAACCAGCCTCTGCAAAGGCGACTATTTGTGGAAAAAAACGTAAGCTGGCTCTTTTGGGGAGACTGCAGCTGAGTTAATGGGTCCTCGGCAGGGCGGAGTCTTCCCCAGCTTTCAGCCTTGGAAGGTCTGGATTCAGCCAAAGCTCTTTATCTGGTCTCTGTCGGGTGGGGGGGATTTCAATCCAAGTTAAATTCTGATGGTTTCTCTGTAATGCAGCTTCGTAATTCGTGTTTGTTACGAAAGCCAGCTTCTGCTGGTCCCTTAGTCTTTATAATAGATGTCATTAATGAGGCCTTTATTAATGAGTTTTAGGAACAAACTCTCCGATCTCCTAAGTGCCCGTTCCATGCCTTGCCCTGTGGAAACGTGAGGCACTCCTTTCACTCCATCAGCTGGTGACTGAGCAGCTCTTGTTAAAAAGCCTGTCTCTTGCAGTCACAACGCAAGCCACTTCTTTCCACATTAACCTCATCATTTGAGTGTAATCTGTGCTGTCCTTTGGGAGGGAAGGAGCTCTGGCATGCGATGGCTGTAATGTCCAAGTGGCAGAGTTTCAAACCTGCCAGCCCGTCTCCGCTCTGACAGCTCACTCCAATTAGGGCTGACGCTCTGTCCTTCGCGCAGCCCCTTGTGCATAGGTAGTGCAGCGCATATGGTACGTACCGCCGGGAGCCCATCCGAGACCTCTGCCGCACCTTCGCATGAAGGGGAAGGGGGTCGAGGGGGGGGAGTGATTCGGGTCCAGCGCCAACCTGGTGCTGTATGAGTGTGCACCAGGCTCCGCGGACACTCTGCCCACAGGCGCGGGCGGGAGAGAAGCAGCCGTGCCCCTAAATTCAGCCTGGTCTGAAGGGGAAGGTGCTTCCAGTAGCCAGGCTGGCTATCTCAGGGCAGCAGGTCTGCGATTTTCAAAGGGGCTTAGGGGATGTGAAGCCTTTCGGTGGGACCTGGAGACTTTAAGTTCTTCTGTAAATCTCCTGCTTAACATCTGTGTGTTGACATTTCCTGCTTAAGGGGCCTTTTGGCATCTTTTACATTAATTTATAATGCTGTGATAGTTGGGCTGCAAGCACTGCAGGAAGACTTTATTTCAAAAAAACTTTGCTTTGAAATCAGATTTGATTCGATACAGAGATTGACCACATTCCAACTTCTCATGTCAGTTTTTGGTTTGTGGGGTGGGAGTTGTGGGGTTTTGGTTGGTTTTTTTTTTTTTTTTAATTTTATTATTTGGATAGATGTTACAGATGTATTTCCTAGCAAAATTCTCCTGCATCTTTACATTTCCCATGTTTTAATGAAGTGTTTTATGACACTGACAATATTTTGTACACCTTCCTATGTTAATGGTGTCTTAATGTAGCACCGTTGATTTTAACAGGATCAGTCAAGGAAAACATGCACCTCACTGATGGCACCTTCTATCCTGTTTAGCTGAAGTACTTTGTTCATACCCTCCTCAGAGTTCACACCTTTAGAGATGGTGGGAGCAGGAAACCTGGGCAGTCCATCGGCCCGTTACAGCTGTAAGAGTCCACACTGGTGTTTGCCGCAGCCGCATAGTTCTCCCCCAGCAGGAATAACGCCGGCGGCGCGTTCGCTTAACCCGGCCTCGAGCCACAACAGCGCGTCTGGAGTTTCTGTACTCGTATCAATTCACGAACTCTGAAACACCTCCGTGGGTTTGCGGAGGTCTAACTGGGAGCGGGGATTTTTGGAGAAGCAAAGCGGGGCTTAACAGGGCTACTTATTTCAGTAAGGCCTTACGCAGGCAGATGAGAGACTGGCTTGGTGAAACTCTGCTGCAACGGGTACCAGACCCCTTACCAGCGTGCCTGGGTCATTTTAAAATTTTAAAGATCGTTTAACTTAAATCAGCCCTTTACTAACTGCAGCTTAATACATGCAAGCCATTTTAAGACAGTGCACAAGGCTATCTTTGCCAATTTAACTACACTTGTTTGAAAATAAGATTTGAAATATGCAACTGATTACAATAATTAAAGCTGTATTTTATTTTTGCAAGAGAATTTTTATTTATAAGTTTATAATTTAACAGTGTAGGCTTTTGTTTTATTATGGTTTCAACCAGAAATAGCTGTCATCCTCACCAGACAGGATTTAAAAAAGGCAGCAATCTACTCGTATTATAATTAAATTCATGCTTAAGTGTGTGTGTGTGTCCAGCTTTAGAAGGTAATTGTGCACACCTCATTGCTTTTTACTTCTAAATGTTGCTGTGGTCATTTACCAGGTAATTTCAGAGACAAGTTCTAAATTACCAGTGATTTCATAAAGTTTAAAATATTCATACCTAGCTAGAGGATGAGCGGGCATTTCCTCCTCCCCTCCCAAACAGCAAATTAAACATTCATGAAAAACACCTAAAACAATGCGGGGAAAAAAGTATGTACTTTGAAGCGCTCTCAGGCAGCAAATTTCGAGTTTACTCTGCTGTATAATAAACAAGGCGTCACCATAGCAACAGCCACATAACTTAATTTTTATATAACAAATGACACACCCCATTTCCTTTCCTAAATTCACCAATTAGATTTATCACAGGATTTTTAAATCTTACCTCGATTTAAACATACTGTACCACTTCCCTGCTCTTAAACAAGGATCTTTTGGGGGTGATTGTTAATTTTCTTTTCACCAGTCAAAAAACCTGAATACCTTAGGCAGCAATCTGGGAACAGACTATGAGGGTGACTATAATTTCTTTCCGATCTCTTAGAACTTTTTTCTCCTTCTCCTGTTGACATTTCTAAGGGTGTCTCGGAGCAGGGGGGGGGTCTGCCGCGCACCTGCACCTCCACACTGCGGCACGGGTGCGAGCCCAGCGCCTCCAGAGCTCGCCTCGCGCTGGGAAGCCGCAGAGCTCGTTAGTGGGAGGGGGAGGATTTGGCAATGCCCATCTCCACGGCCTAGCACAGTCAGCGTTTGGGAGCTGCTCTGAGGAGACGCTGCCCGGCTCCCCCCGCGGCCCCGAAACCCCCCGGAGCACGGCTGTCCCCGGGCAGGGACCGGCTGCGCACAGATGCTGATCTGGCTCATGGTGAAGTTGTTGTCCTCACCACCACCACCGCCCCCCAACCAAAACTACAGGCGGAGCTGATATAAGCAATGGCGGCACATATGAAATAACTGGCGGCGTGTTGCTTCAGGCGCAGTACTGCACAACGGGTCACCCATCGTGCCGCGGCCGCGAGCTGGCTCTGCCCGACCCCGCGCACTGAGCACCGCGGCGAGCAGCGGGGAGGGACTGCTGCGGACAGGAGAGGATCAGCGGGAAGACCCTGCGAGACCCCAGACAGGGCAGTCACAGGGAAGGTCTTTCAGGCCAGAAGGTGGAAGCGACACGGATGCCAGAGGCTGGTCGTTGTTCATCGGAGGCCAGTTTAAGTATTATCCAAGTACTCAAAGGCCAATTCCTAAATGAAGTGGAGGGGCTTCCTTCCTTCATTACAAAGCTGACAACTCAATCACTGCCTCTAACGTGGCAATGTATAGCTCTGAGCTCTGACAAGCCTTATATATGCTGCAAACGAGGAACCAGATGTTCGCTCTCTCCGCCGCTCTTCAAAGTTAGTTTCACATTCTGAAATTGTCCTCAAGGGTGTTTCCCCCCCACCATGTGTTAAAAAAAAATACAAAACCCCAGAAGCTTTTGATAATGAAGCAAACATATTTTTGTGGTGTGGGCTATTTTTTTCAGTCTGCTGCTAGTTTTTAAATATAAAGCATAGCATATGTTTAACACAGAGCATATGGAAAGAAAGAAAAAGCAAATCTTGAATTCCAAATATCACATTCTTAGTAGAAAAGATTCCACAGTGTGAAAGTGGTCATTCAGAACAAAACAAAGAAAATGTATTTATATAAATATTTATAGAACCAGCTCTAGTTCTCCTCATACACCCTGATGGAGATCTCAAGTAAGAGTGATTAAGACGGCACGAAGCGTGAAGAAGAGCATGCCAACAAGTAATTTTGGGGAATAGCTCAGCTCAGGATGCCGGTAAGAGCACGTCTGAAAAACTGACCGTCCTGCAACAGCCCAAGCGCAGCCGCTGTTCCTTTCAGGCCTCGTGTGCCCTCCGCGGGCACAGGGCGGACCTTCCTCCCCTCCGCCGGGCTGGCCTAGGCTGGGGGGGCCGGAGCCCCCCGGTGGGCCACGCGCCTCCCTCGGCCACCACCGCCGCCTTGGCAGAGCTGTTACAGACCGAGAGCCCTTGTGCTCTGTGCCACTGAACCGCACAGCAAAAGGCTAAGGTTTCTGGACTAACAGATGACTCTGAACAGAAAGGAAAACGATAAACTCAGCGTCGTGACATCCGCAGTCAATATTGTCAATAACCGTCAGTACCAGCGGACAGGTTAAAGGCATCGCTCAGTCCAAACTCCCTCTGCCCAAACCCAAACAAGACACAACGGAAGAAGACCACCACCCATCCCAAGCTGTCCCTCAGACTGCAGGAGTTGTTTGTCTTCAGTCTTAGCAGTTTGTCCTTCCATTAGAACACCAGGGTAGGGAGAATTTATTTGAATACCACGACAGGATGAAGCAGCTCTTATTTGGAGAGAAAACCTCAGAAGGGACAGGGCTGATTTCATCAGCAGTTGAAATGAGGGACATCAGCGCAGGTGTCTGTGCTCACCAGTGTGTCTTCCTCCCCGAGACCCCTAAGAGCCAGCAGCAAGCGTAAAGCTCTGGGTACCGTCCTTACTGTCTCTCTTCCTCCTTCCCCCCCTTGCTTTTTCTTTCTCTTTCTTTTTTTTTTTTTTTTAGTGCATTTCCAAATAAATGCCAGTCATTTGGCCGGGGCTAACTCACAGAAGGTACAGCAGGCACAGATGGTACTAATGCATAAATGTAATCTAGCAAAAGGATGCCAACACCAACCCAGAAAAGGTTCCAAATAACTGCAGCGCACTTACAGGAATACAGTGATTGGCAAGGTGAAAGCTGAGATTTGCAAGAGCTTACTGTTCCCAAATCAACAATAGAAATTCTACAACAAATGAGCATATTTATTTATTAATTTATAAAATGCACTTAATACCAAGATCTCTGGGTACATGTATAATAAAGCCTCACCAAACCCCAAACTCATTATACAAATTATACTGATCCAAGTAAAAGAGGGGAGAGAGGGAAAGGTGGAAACTGTAGAACAGAACAAAATCAGCACCACGTACCCATTCCCCCGTGTTTCTCAGGAGAGCTCCTAAGAGGAAAGACGGGCAGCGCAGAGGTGCTTGTAAGTCAAGTGATGTAGACAGTGTCTGGGCAGCGACAGAAGCAAATCGCGTGTGGGTAGTTCTGCAGGCCATAAACACCCTATCCTTCCTCGGGATTCAGAGCATGAAAAGACCCATACCAAATCACTTTTCCAGTAGTCGCTGGTAATGTACACTTAGAAAAAAGTTACAGAGAAGAGAATCAATGCAGTTTGACTGTGTCCCCATGGGACACTTCCCCCAGCTTCTGGAGAACATCAGCATCTTCCCCTAAGCACATCTGTAGCAGCGATTTCCAATGAGGAAAAAAGTGAATACGGACTTCACCGCACATACCCCGGTCCACAAGGAAGGAAAAGAGTGCAACGGCCGCAGGACACGAGCAGTATCTTTGCAGTGCACGCATCCTAGAGGCAGCCAGCACCGCTTGTGACGGGCCAACTGCTTGGTAGTCCTGAAAAGGAGCCCGCGACAGACACCACGCTGTCTTCCTAAATCACAGACCTCTTGGCAAAGAATTACTACAGAAACCTGCTGCATGTGTGCTGCCCACCCTGCCTTGCTTGCTGCAGCAACTTCTTGTCCAAGGAGAACTCTTCCATTCCTCTCGTCCTGTGCTGGCGACCGACTGATCCTCATCCTCCATCACGCGAGAGCTCTGTTACTCGAAGGCTGCTCCGACCTGCGCCTGCTACGAGTAGCTACAGTCCACCAGAGCACCGCGACTCCTAGCAGCGTCTCTTCTGCGGTCTGTAATGGTCCAAATAAGAGATGAAGCTTCAGTTTTGTATGCAGGGGGCCAGACCTGCAGCCCTCCCTTGTGACACTTTGTGTTCCGGGACAGAGGCACCAACTCCTAATTCAAATGCGAGACAGATGTGGAGACACGTACTGGCATTTCACCTGTGTCCCCATTTATTAGCATCGGAAATCAGCACTTGTTATCCTAACGGACCAGTTAGAGCCATCTCTCCTGTGTTCCCGAGTACAGTGGATCGTGGGTCAGTGGCTACGGCTTCAGCCGGCAGTAATGCCAGCAACAACAGCAATAAATTAGCACCCTTTGAAATGTGCCCTGACGTACAATTAATAGACATCTTTGCAAACTGAGAGCAAGGCAGACTGACAGAGACGTGTATGAACATAAATCAGACGGCCTCACAGAATCTCCTCTCTCGTAATGCGGCAGGTCTGAATCAGATGTGGAGCAGGCCACCGGAGAGAATACATTCTGCGGTCATTTTAATTAGGGTGGTGCACGAGGGTTTGGCTTTCAGGAAGGATTTAGGCCTTGGTCCAAGGTAGAGGATTCTGGAGCTGCCACTTCTAACGCTGCTCTGAACGCAGAAGGGTTTTTCTGGGGGGAGGGGAGGGATGTCCAAATATCTGTGAAGTTTAGGATTACCAACCCATTTGAACGAAAACAAAAGCCTAACGATGTGCGGCGGGCTTCTGTCTGCAGGAAGGAGAGCTGACTCGTGGCCATGTACTCGCTGTACCGGGGAAGCCAACGCGGGTTGAGGGGTGGGCACACTGCTTGGCGTCGCCTTCTTTACCGGGCCAGCGGTCAGCGTCAGTAATGCCGAATTCGTCAGCGCTGGGAAGGATCCAGCGCTCGGATACCGCTGGGGAGGCTTCAGCTGGTGGAGCGACAGCTGGATCACAGTGGCATCTAGAGGGCTGCTACCCGCAGTGTGCGCGCAGGCATCCGCGCAGCACAGCGACGTTCCTGCCGGGGCTCTGCCCGGCCGTCGACAGAGCCGTCCGGATCCAAGCGCTCGCAGTGGCGGTAGAGCTGCACCCTCCCGCTGTGCCAGGGGCTTGCTCGTCCCCCGCCACAGGGAATCCACTTAGACCCCATCTACATCTTCAAACAGATTCACATTTTCCCACAGAATTTCTTTAGTGGATTTTACTCCTCATAATAATTGTGTGATAATTATTTTCAAATAATTTACATAGCATCCTAAATGCTGTGCATTTGGGGTGACTTCTCTCTTCCCAAGTAATTATCACATGCCAGTCAGATACCATAGAATGCAACGGGCCAGGATCGCGGCTGGGGTATGAACTCCGTGTTATCGCTCCGTTACGCGCTGAGAACAGGGCCCCTGCATGACTTACGGACTTTACAGCTGCGGAGCATCTGCTTCTTAAATATATGAGCCATTTGGAGATGACAACATCTCTTCAGAAAAGCCCAGGTTAGAGAAGTCGATCAGGAAAAGATGACTGGGAAGTATTCCTAAAGGAAGGAGATTTTAGGAGAAGCTTGAAGGGGACTTTCCAGAGTTGAGGTCACAATGGAGGAGAAAAGGAGTTTGAAGAGTTCTTCTGACAGTTATAGTTTATCTGTTGTTACCTCTGATTTCAGAGAAAGATGAATTGCATTCTTCTCACTTGGCACAGAGGGGAGGAAGGAGGAATAATGGAGATACTTGACTTTTGCTTTAGAGATGCCATCTCTAGGAGCTGTAAATTTCTGATATTCTTTGCCTTTTTTGATGAAAAAGATCATAGAATCATAGAATGGTTTAGGTTGGAAAGGACCTTGAAGATCATCGAGTTCCAACCCCCCTGCCATAGGCAGGGACACCTCCCAAGATGCCAAAGCACCGGGTTTTGATGTTTGCTGGTTTTAGTGGGCTTAAAATTGGGCTCTGTTTCTGATTTTACAAGGCTTGAAATGTGAGGCATCTAGTAGCATGTTCTCTTCTTACAAAAGATGGAGCGGCCTGGAGGAGCCGTTTAGGATGCTAACGGGAGGAAAGCATTTGGCACTAAGGATCAGGCCTGCTGGCAGTTTGGCTGGAGTCCTCCCATAACATCAGCGGGATCCCCAGTAATACTTACTCCTGACAAGGACTCCTCCCAGAAAGTTTTCGAAGAGTTCAAAGAGCCAAGGGACTTGTGCGAGAAAGCCTCTCCCGCGTTGTTCAGCACGCCACCCCGCCGCAGCCACGCGTGTCTCGCGCAGAAATCGAGGAGGAGCTGTTGAAGCTTCACCTGGGAAGGAGTGCTACAGTCCACCCCGCCGGTTCCGCACTTGAGGAGAGGGAGCTCTCCCAGTGACAGCTCAGCGCGCCGCTGGGATGACGGGAGAAGAAGTGTCCTGGTTATCGCGCCCACGTGAGCGAGCGGCAGCAGCGGGTTAGGTGTGTGCCGGGACGGCGGCCAGGACAGAGGTCACTTTCCCTCTGGCCGTGCGAACGAGCTTGGTCTGCCTTCCCAGGCAGAATCAGAGCCGAAGGAGAAGAGCCCTCCGTTGGCAGGCGCTTGCAATGGGAAAACAGGAACGCGTCCTTCAGGAAAGAAGGGTCAAACCTTGCCAGGCCATGGTGCATTTCCACGCAGGCAGAAGCGCTGCCAGCGAGGGAGGCTTACTGCCAAGGGCTCAGATGGAGAGAGCGTGCCGCGGACCGCGCTCCAAAGAACCCGTGGTGGAGAAACAGGGACTCTCCAGGCCATTTCCACATCCCTTCCTTTTGCATAAGCAATGCTCGCCTCGTATGAGGAAAACAACAAACTCCTGCCCTCTAGAGACAGGAGACCTCCAGCTCTGCTGAATAAAATATTTGCCACAACCTCCTTTTGAAGCAGATGCTCCAAATGCATACAGCTTTATCCTCCCCTAAGGCCCACACAACCAGCGCAGCAGCTCGTCGCGCTCTCTTCTCCCAGACCTGGAAGGCCAACTCGCAGGAGAGGCAGCTTGTCACAACCACTCTTCTTCAAGGCAGTAGTTTATTTGGAGAACCGCTGAATAAAGCAGTCACAGAAAACTTGGCAAAGGAAGATAAATCCCTCCCTTCTTCATTACCAAAACCCGTCTAGGCAGCATGGCAACTGCTCGTGCTAGTGCAGCACTCATTTCCGTTCCCTTCCCTGGCTGCCTGCGTACCTCTGTGGTCCGCTCGCCTTCGTGTCCTTCTTCGTGTGGAAGCCCGTCAAGGCAAGAGCTGCCTCCCTGGTACATAGCTGGCAGGGCGGCCGGCACTCCGACACGAGGGCAGCCGCACGGCGCCTGTGCTGGTCGCGTTTCACTCGGTTAGCGGGGGCTCAGTGTGAATGGAGCTTTTGAGATTTCTCTGCAGAAGTTACGTGGAATTTCAAAGGTGGGAACCGGTGCGGAGAGTCCAGCCCTGCGTCTTTGCTCGCCAGTACGGGGAGTCTTGGCAGAAGCACTCCTTTCGGTGCCACACAGCATATTGAGCTACAAAATCCCCCCGGTCCCGGCTTTCACAAGGTTACACCACTGGTAAACATGTACTTTGAAGATTTTGTTCAGTGTAGCGACTGTGCCGAAATGTCCATATGTCCAGTTACAAAATAAGCGTTATTAGTGGGGTGAAAAGCTGTTCTTAATAGCATTTCCTCAAAGCCGCCAGTGCACTAAAAATACTACCGATAATACCCCTCGACTCCTCACTGCACTGCACCAAGTGTTTTCATTTCCATCTAGGCAGAGCGCGTACGAAGCGGGCACCAAGCCCTGCCAGACGCCAGCAGCAGCACCGTACGCGCGCACGCTTGCTCTGCGGCAGGCAGCGTTTGCTCCAGACGGGCAGCAAACCATGTCAACGCGAGATCTGCCAAACACGCGCCTAAATCAAAAGCACTCGAAAAAAAACGCAGCAACCCAGAACTTAGCGACTTTGTTCAACAATAGCGTAGTGCTGAATTGGAACTACATCAGATAGAACACATCAATGGGTTTAAGATACCTGCAGGGTTTCTCTCCGCAAATTAACACTTTCTGCGCAATATTTATCTCAAGGTAAAAGTTTGAGGCAGATGGCTACAGCTAAGCTGCGTATTTCCCTGCAAGAAACACTTGTCTGACACAGCAGCTACAGACGCTTGGCCACCCATTACACATTTTATATCTTTAGACAGCATCTTTAAAATAACTATTTTGAACCTATTACAGGCAGTTTTGTTTTGTTGGCCTATACTCTAAAATACAGTATTCGTTTGGTGCGGAAAGACAGGAAGGAACTCTGTTCTCAAGGAACTTAGTCCTGTCCTCCTCTCCTGCACTTGACTCCACGTTCACCTTACCTGCCTACAAGCAGAGCAGGACCAAGGGCCGAGAGGTGGCCGCGAAGTCGGCCTCAGCCACTGAGGTCCCTGTAAGCGTGCTGGCACGCTCTCCTCAAAGCAGTGGTGTTCTGAGGCAGCTGCTGCCAGTTTGCACTGTGAAACCACTGCTCTTGACATTCAGATTATGGAACTTTAGAACGCTGACCTAGAGGACGGCTAGATGGCTTGGGAGGGTTGTGAGGTTCGTGCGCACATGGCTAAGGAGGTTACATTACATAAATATGAGGATAATAAACAAGTTATATGCCTTTCCGCTTAGCTCAAGTTACTGGCAAAACTGCTATGGTGACAAAAAAACCCTTCTTAGGGTAAAAATATATAGCGCCATTCGTTCATCTGTAGTTTGTTTCTTTTTATTACGCGATTGTTCCTTTAGGAGGATTTTGAGCCCATCCAGTGTTGTGCTTGGGGTTCAGAGTTCAGCTCATCTCTGTCAGTGACGTTTCAGCCATGGATTAAGTAATTTTGGGCAGCCCTAGAAATGATCCTGACATCGGCATCAGTAGCGGTGGGTTCTGTAGCAGTAATGCCAGTTCAAGATCATTCCTCTAAGAGATTCACTGCTGATTTATTCCGTGAAAAATGATACTTCCAGCAGTGTATAGCCCTGCAAGGCATCTTTTCCCAGCTGCTAAGTATCTACCGCCGCAGCGTGGTTCGGGGATGCCGACTGGGACTCCCGTGCTACCTGTGCGGCTGCCCAGCGCTCTTGCGTTAGGACAGCAGGCGGTGAGCACGCAGCCGCCGAAACCTGTTGTGGGTGGTCTTCTGGGGGCAGTAACGCGACATACGCAGGGGCAGGAGACTCCGACAACTTAAAATGAGTTTGCTTTAGATAAACTACGCTGGTAGCAATGCTCATCTGCAGGGATGAGGCTTCAGCACTAAGGGCCTGGCTTCTGTTAGTGGAAGTACAAAGCCAATTCCAAATTCTTCCAATGCTCTGAGCTTCTCGGGTGTCTGAGACGAGGAATTACGCGATCGTCAGGGACAAAGAGCGAGCGTGAGAGAGAGAGATGTCAGTGTAAATCTCTGTACGCTGCTTAGAGCTGCACAGGCCATGGGTGGGTTAGTAACCCCTCTCCAAAGTAAACATATAAATCAGCTATCTTTAAAAAAATATATAAACTTAACTTCAGTTGTATGCTTCCAGCTTGTCAACGGATATTTATGAGGTGAGCGTAATATTATAACGGTTATAGCAGTGAAATACATCCCGAGCGGGGGAGCTAGTAAAGAAGCGCACGGATGTTAATGCCGGTAGAATTTTAATGCCCAGGAGATGGGGGCAAGGTGACACTAGCTCTGGTTCATGCTGCCTTTGCCGGCTGCAGCGAGGGAAGGTCACCGATGGCCCTTCCGAAGGCTGTAAGGCAGCGGGGTTTGGCTCCCGAGCCCGGCGCAGGCATGTCGGCGCAAGCGGCTGTCGTGTTCCACGGCCTCGGCGGCACCAGGCTCTGCCGAGGGGAAGCAGCGGGGTTTTTCCGGGAAGGAAACAGCCACCGCTGTTCAGCTCTTGGTACAGGGCGTCAAGGGAGGTGCTGCCAGTGCTGGCATCTCGGCACCTACTTTGAAACCCTGCCCGTTTTATTCCTTTAAAAGGCCCTTTTATTGTCACAGCTGCACGAGTGTGTGCGGGTCAGGAGCACGTGTAGGAGTTCATTATCCCCAGTAAGCTCTGTGCTGGGAGTTAATGATTCTAAAGAGGTTTGGAAAGCAGGAAATTGCCTGTTCCCTTGCATTAGCAAAGAAGAAAAGGTTTACACAGTCCTGTCCTTTACTGAAAGAGCTACAGGGAAGAACCCCATACTCTCAACTTGATTCCTTACAGAGAGGCGAACTGCAGGCTGGGCCACAGGGAAGATAACCATAAAAATAAATAGAATCAGGTAAAGCATATTCTCATGTGCTGACCCAGACTGCCCCAGCAGTCTCGGCAGAGTGTCGCGGAGAGCTGTGGCGAGAAGACAGCTTTGTGGGGAACGACAAAGCTGGGCTAACAGGGATGCACCGATCACAGGGGTGAAAGACGCTCTGCTAATGCTGAGAAGAACAGGGCCTACATAAATGACATCGCTAAATCCATGTCTCGGGAGTGACATTATTCTAAAACCCTCTCCTTCCTCACGGCTGCGCGGGCACCGATCAATTGGGCTGGAGGGCAGAGCTCACGAGTGCCATATAAATGACAAATCCCAAAAGGGTATGTTCTCTTTATGGGGACACTGCAGCTGGGGGTAGAAGCGCACGATTCTCAGCTTGTGCTGGTATGTCCGTGACAGAGGGTGGAGGACCTTGATCCTCCAAGGCCAAAAGGAGCCAGTCTTTTATGACACCGTGTATTACAGGGGGTAATACAGCTTATGGCATGGCATATTATAGGGGGTAACACAACTGCTCTGGACAAAACAAAGCTGTAGGTGCTCCTCTGGAGAACACAGGTGCTCTTAAGTCCTAAGCTGGATGCTCACCAATTCAGCAGTGCACGGGGAACCTTTTCCTATATATACAGTTACTCAGCACGTTAAAGAAAGTAAGTGATGCACAAGGACAAGGCATGGCTGAGTGACAAAGTGCATGAGAGCAGACGGTGCAGCATAGGCTGGGCGCCTGGATTTCATCACATCCCACCTCCACCCTCCTTCGTTTTATAGATTGCTTCACCCGCCCTTTCTCAATTACTGAAGGATACTTCAAGCGGGGCCAAACACACCAAAACAGCAGCCAGAGGCAGCTGGTTGAAGGTGGTGGGTTAAAAGCTGCCTCCTAAGAGCAGTGAGCACCCAGGAGCAGGCAGCTACTTAAATGCTACGTCACTGATTTGAAGTCCTGTTCCGAGTTGAGGGTATTGTGTCCCTTCAGCTTTCCGCGTCGCACTGCCTGCAGTTCCTCGGCAGCCCGAGCCTCTCAGCTCAGCAGCGTCTGGAGGAAGGCTGTGACGAAGGATGCGCAGCCTCAGAGGAGATCACCTCTCACTGGGACCTTTGTGACAGCATCCAGACGTTGACACTGGGTTCAAGGTTTTCTATAGAGAACCTGATTTGCCTCAGTTGCATCCTTTTAGGCAATTACCCAACACAATAAAGGAGAGCAAACCAGAAAACTTTAAACTATCCAACCCACGATTAAATACTCATTTTGGAGAAGTCCCTTCCGTGCAGCGAGGCCCTTAGATTCAGAAGGTATTGATTAGCATACTATTTCACATGCGAGTACAAAAAGCCTATCACACAGGGAAATTAAGAGGAACAGTTCTACTGCCAAATTTCAGGTTCGGCGGTAGCGCTGCGAGGACTGCTGTCGCTCTTTTGGCACACCCAGGCCACACGTGAGATACCAAGAACAGAGCCCATATATCCCTACTGATGCATTTCTCTCTCCTTTCATATACGTCACATACTAAAAAAGATGCTTCTCCAAAAGCTCAAGGCGCTCCAGATGGTACTTAATAACAGAAAAAGTTCTACTCTAACATGATTAGAGGCAGTAAACCTCTCCCCGGCCAAGCAGGCAGCTACGGCGCTGGCAGCCCGCTCCCCCCGTCCCCCGTCCCCCCAACACCGTCACGTGGGGGAAAGGGAGGTGGGGAGCTCTCCCAGCTGTGACCTCAATAAGGGAGTTCTGCATTCACCTCAACAAGCGCAATGCGTACAACTTGTGTGACGGCCAGTTATCGTCCTGCTGCTCGTCTGAAATCTGCCGTTACACCTTTGGTGCCTTTCGCCTAGTTCCGTTTCGCAAGATCTAGCAAAATTTATTAGTCGTCTGCAGGAGAGCGCTGCCTCTCGTTCTCACCCCGCACGCTCTGAAGCCCTCTGTGCCGAGCAGTGTCTGCTGGCTGCGATACTGCAGGGGAGGGGGCAGCCCCCCAACAGGCAGGTTAAATGGCTCACCGGGACGTACAGTTTTCTGGCAGTACACCTTTGCAGCTTTAACCATAAGAGCAGAAAGTCTGTAGTTCAGTTAGAAAAAAAAAAACAAACCCAAAACACAGCAGAGAAGCAAAACCTATCGTAGTCTCCAGACGCCCCAGGAGCTCCACGGGGGCACCAGCGCAGCGCGTGGGGCAGCGCAGGCCAGCTCGGCGGGGGGGGTGGGCTGCGCTCCAGGGGCGCCTCTGCTGTCCCCCACTGCCCCCACGGAATAACCCACTACCATTCAGTAATATATTCAATTTAAGAAATGGCTTTGATGTAACATAGAATTGTTCCTTCTTGGTTAAAAACCGTTGCCCTAGATCTCTTTCCTCTTTTTTTTCCTGTTGTTGCAGTAGTTGAATCCCTGCCATATTCTTCTCCGGCAGTACCTGTGGCGCATCTTCCACGGTTAAGGGTGGGCTGGTTTTTTTTTTTCCCCTACTGAATCTGGCGCCTGGAGACAACTCCCATATCCCACACACAGATCACAGAATGCTTGCGTAACTCATTTCTTAATTACTCTAGTCCTAAACCACTAATTTAGTTCCATTTTATACTGACTACATGTTGGTATTGTTAAGGTTTATGAGCCAGTGATTTACAAGGCACGATACATCTGATTTCAAATTGGTTGTATTGATTGTTTAATTGAGTACGGGGACATGAGCGTAACATTAACTCACCGAACTGGTGGATCGCGGCAGTGCTGCTGGGCTGGTAATTCACTGGTGTAATTAGTTACACAGAACAAGTGTGTTTTAATTGTGAAGGCCAAAAATAGACTGATGAGTCTCCTGCTTGGTAAACAGTGCTTCTATTTAAGTAAATAGTCCTTTTTGTAAAGTTCAGATTAATCAGAAGAAAAATTTAGTACTCTGTTTCTAAAAGCTGCTCTTAATGATGAAATAGATATCACTACATAGGGAGTTTTGAATTCATTTAGAGGAACAGCATACACAAATACGCATCTGTACCTCCCAACTGACTTGCACAGAGACAGCGACGCTGGTTACATCAAGTACCACCCGGATTTCCAGCTGATGCAAACCTGCAGGTCACAGTGCTTTGATCTGGAGCGGTAACTCCTTCACAACTGAAAAGTAGTCTTTTGCCTTCCGCCTGCTTCAGCTTGCCCACCCAGAACGTGAATGGTTAAAAACCTCACTTAAACTACTTAGAGTGTATTTGTTAGTATCTACTATTGTCCCATAGGGACAGTGTTTTGATAGCTGGTATTTCTTCGGTGCTGGTTAGGGTGTTTTGGGGTGGTTACCCCACCGCCTCTGCCTGACCAAACAGTGCCGCCTTTTCCTCCTTCTCCCCCGTGAGCCCTCCAGTGAGGAGCCTGGGGGCAGAGACCATGGGAGATGAGTGGGGAACCATAATGGTAATTGCTTATTTAAGGCTCTCCTCTGTCCCCGCCTTGTCTGGAGCCACTCCTCCTGGGAGGAAAAACCCTCTACGGCAGTGTTTACGGGAAGGAGTTATGTACGCGAAAGGAACTGAGGCAAACAGACCAAGAGACAGGCTCGCAGATATCCACGGCTCTATTTCTGCTAAGAAATAATACTATGAAAGGTACAGATGGTAATTGTGCAAGTTAGACTAAAATTGCAAGTGTGATGAGAGCTCAACGCCCTTTACGTTGGCTTGAAAGCTACTTTTTAATGCATTTCATGTGTAGGTATTGAGAAACCAGGCACCTTGTCACATCCCATTACCTGAACGTAAAAGCTGTTCTCTACTATGCTGTGTGCAGTATTTGCTGTTCCGTTAATGACACTACAGCGTTCCTGACCTTCTCATTAATTAGCACTTTCGGTGTATTTTCCAACATCCTGAATTCAGCTCCGTCCTCCGCAAGCATCACACTGTACACAAAAACCGGCTTCTGATGTGGAAGGCTTTGCTTTCATTTGAAGTCTCTCATCCTCCAGTTTTCTTAAATAAGCAAAGGTAGACAAAGTTGCCGGTACATAAATTCACAGAAGTTACAGCGCTATCTGATCGTACATCAGATATAGTCACTAACGTACTGCCTCCGGGTGGGTTCAGAGTGGAGGTGACTCTACCTCAGGTAAAAAGGCAAAAAGAAGTATCAGAGGAGCGTCTTCCAAACCCCTTCGCACCCTTACTAGAGGCAGGCAGAGCAGGCAGGTACTGAACAAAACAGAAAGTCTTTTTCTTATTTCTAGTGAGAGCTATGCCGGGGAACTCCTAAGGGAACATCTCAAAATGTTATTTTAAAGCTTCACACTTTCCAGCTTTATTTTGGAACAGGTTTATGTTCCTTTTCCCCCTCAGTTCCCCCCTTACGTAGTTCAAAAATCATCTACCGCTCACGGTCAGCCTTTAGCAGCCGAAGGGCACCCCAAGAGCGCGGGGCACTGCCGAGAAGGGTCGTGGGCAGCGGAGCGGGGCGGCCCCCTCGCTGCCAGCCCCGGGCAGGGCGGAGCGGTTCAGCCTTCGCTGCGGGCGCCGCGCACGGAGGGTTGGCACAAACTACCTGAGAGCATCCCAGCCCCTCTTCATGCACTGCGCTTACCGACTTCATGCGGTCAGACCTCGAAGAACTTATTTTCCATTCCAGTGATTATTTCAGACTTCAGGTAAAGCACTGAGCCACTAAAACGCCTTCCAAATGCAAACTGAACGCAAACACCAAAATGAATAATAGTCAAATCATTTGCCCCAAATTCCTATAAATTCATGCACATGCATCTTTAAAGAACAGTGAGAAAGCTACAAACAAAAGCAGAAATCTTGTATCGATGGGTAAACTGTAATATTAATTACATAAGGTAGGAACTCCTGCGCCTCCCCCACTCCCTGTTTTCTGCTGACGTTCTGCAGCGCTGCTTTCCATCGCGGCACTGACTCTCATGTGGACATCCTTGCTCTCAGCGTTTATTGAGCATCAGCTCTGCTGTCAGCAGCGCTCGAGCTGCACGGCATTTCTGCGTTCTGTGCTCCACAAATACTTTGCTCCTACCACAGACTTCATTTTTATATGCTTAATTGAAAAACAACAACAACCAAAGCAAGGCAATGGAACAGCACGTAAAGATGCCCGGGACTGCTGCACTTTGCCTTTGAAGGACTCTCTCTGCACTCCTGGTTCATCCCTCGGCATCTCTTCTGCGTTTGCAATACAGCTGGTAGCAGCTAGACATTACCAATTCACCACATTTATATTTATTGTACAGTCGACAGAAGCAGAATGGTTAGAAAGAGACTCCCTTGGTGGGCACACTGCCGTTCCGTGGCAGTCGGGGCAGGTGCCAGCTGAGAGTGGCCTGCGTAACGCCACGTAACGCTGTGTGCTACCACCCGCCCTGGTAACCGGTAAAACAATTAGATCGAAACAAATAAAGGAAAGGAATATGAGAATCAGCCCTCATTTCGTTTGGTAATGCCATAATCTCTTAAGAAGAGAGTAGTACTTCTCCCCCCACCGTGCATGTTCAGAGAGAAACAAGGACTGCGGGCGCAGGCACAGCTGCCTGTCCAAACCCAGCAGAGGTTACCGGGCACCCCCTCGTACACCGCTCTCACAAAACGCCTCCCACACACGGCAATTTCCCAGCACCCCATTAGGAACTGAAAGGGACCCAAAAAACTCGCGGAGCTTTTTTCTTTTTGAGGAGCCCTTCACGTAAAGTCCCCCTGAACTCTGCGAGACCTCCACCCTGCGTAGCTTCGAAGGTCTCCCCGCCACGCAGTGACCGCCCCAGCGATGGCTCCCGCAGCCCCCGCCGCGGTCCCGGTGCGGGACGGTGTGTACGGGCCCCACCGTAGGACCTCACGCCCAAACATGCCATACGGGCTGGTGCTCACTGATGGTACCACACGCCGTGCCATACACGTACTCCACACGTCCACGGCGCTCCTGGGAGAGCGGCTGTCTCCGGGCGCAGAAGCCCGAACGACGGCCGGCCGTAAGCGGCCCTCTTCCGCGGCAGAAAAGAGAGGCACTGCTGCTGCGCCCAGAGCAGCTCCTTAAAGGGAGGAGCTGATGTGTTGAGGGGACACCCTACTGCAGACACCCCTCATCGATTTGGAGTTCGGGCCCTGAAATAAGCTCCGAGAAGTGACTGGCAATTTTTAGTGCTTATCCCAAATTAATGAAAAGGGGTCACGATTTTTGCTCGTGGATTTGTTTCATTCAGCTACACCAAAAGCTGTCAAGATTAATCTGGGCCCGTTTATGGGAGAATGGTACTTACTCTGGTACGACACCAGGAGAAACCGCTTTCCCTTTTGGTGCACAGCGACTTTAAAGCACATAAGAACGAGTTTATAGATGCAGAGCTCGAGCTATTGCTAATAAAACGCAGTTTCAAATCAGCAGCAGCTCTGGTAACTAACGGTCCCATTTCCCGGCGCTACGCTGCGTGAGGATTTGGCTTGGGGGGGACCTGGGGGGAGTATCTGTCTACGCTGACATCGTCCCCTACCATGTTTAGATAGGTCTGAGTTTGCTCACCGGTTACCCAGAATTCGTAAATTATCCTCACAAAAGACCTGAGAGCGTTCAAAATGTGTCTTCTGTGTCATCGCTGCTTTCCTATCATCATAAATCTGTAAGTCAAATGTAGTGCCTCACTCTGGGTAATTTCCATTAATCCTTAAAAGGTTTTTCATGGGTATGTTATTTTCACAAACATCTGAATTTAAATTACAGCCTCCTCCTAGCATCTAATATTCAGCCTTCGAACATCTCGGTTGCATTTATTCCTGCGCCAATAAGAGCTTCTCTCTCTTCCCCCCTCAGGGCCGATGTATCAACTTCACCCGAGTTCAGTCTCAGTAGAGGAGGAGAAGAGGATCCCAGGAGGAGAGAGAGCCACACTGCCCCTTTTCAACCAAGCCGAGAGAACCGAGCGCTTCCTCGCATTTCTTGGACCGTCTTCAAGCCCGAACTCAGAAGGTTTCTGCCCCCCCCGCTCCCAGGAGCCGGCGCTGCCGCAGCGGGCTCCCGGCCCCGGCCCCAGCGCCTCGGCGCTGCCCTGCGCAGCAGGCAGGAGAAGAGACGCGCTGACTTGCATGCCCGTGCTTCTACAGACCACGAAAGGGAGAGCACAGACACCAAAGACGATAGTGGGTTTCTATTTTTGTTACTTTATGGTTTTTTAAGGACTACACATTCTCAGGACATAATGTGCTTTTAGGGGAGACGCAGAGGTGGCACGTGTTATTTAACCAGGGACTACTAGCCAGAGACGGGGGGTGAGAGCTCCCACCAGGCTCAGCCAGCGCCAGAGCCGAGTGCCTCACAGCGATGTCAGATCACAAACCCTCGCCCGTCTTCCGTCGCATCGTGCCTTACGGGAACCTTCTGACTGGAAGTCTTGTCATTCTAACACTGAAAAGTGCACACGCATGACAAAATGTAGACAGGATGCCTCAAGGTATGGGTAGCAAGCAAGACTTTGCCCTTTAGTTTCTGAAGACACCTTTCCTTCATTATGCACCCGGGACAGGAAGAAAATTAATAGAGCGTTATTCCACGGGAAGACAGCCTGTAACCAGAGATCTTGAGCGGAGTTTGAGGGACTGATGCTTCAAGACCTTGACACTGTGGCTGGTGGTTTTTTTCCCCTTTCCTGCGTTCAGAGTTCAGTAGCGCATAAAACATCATCATCTATAAACATACCTAGCAGTCGTAGGCTTATGTATTTTTTTAGGTTAAAAAAAAGCAGTAGCCACTAAGCTGGTATCTCAGGGTTCCCCCCCCAAATCTCCAAGGGCTCTTCAGCGTCACAAGCCAGCAACTCTCTTTGCATGAGAATTTCAAAGTTTAATTAATATAATTAAAGGCAACAGCAAGCAGCAGCCTGTGAAGATTTTGCTCATCTTTTTTATGCCTTTTGACATTGAATGACCTATTACTGTATGTGCATTACTCGTTTTGAGGGGGCACCGAGCACTGGTTAAGATCCAGCAGCGGAAAAAGACCTCCTTCCATCAATTTAGAAATTAAATATAGGGGAGCGCCGGCCATCACAAAACATTGACAATGTATGTATTATAATTTTTTAGAAAAACCAGTGTCGTGTCACGTCGACGATGCCAAATTATGTTAGCGTGAGCGGAAACACTGTGGGGGAGGAAGGAGGGAGCAGCTGAAGAAAAAGGCTCAAATGATCCAGTCACTTTCGATACTGTACTTCAGATGCAAAATGGATATTCGAGTCGAAACCTGACAAAGCGCGCCCGCTTTGATGGGAACTGGTATAGACAATGACCAGTGGCTGGGTCAGTGGGATGTCTCTCTGCGAGCAGGGAGGCTTATCAAATGACACTAAAAATAAGTTCAGCAACCATCACGTTGGAGGGGAAAAGGCGAACATTTCACATTTGGTGGGCACGAATGTGCGCAAGATGGAAAGAGCAATGCGAAGCATCCTGGTCTAATTATCTCCTTTGTGCTCTTCATTGGAATTGCAAGGGACATAAATAATTCTCTTGGTCGATGTCCAAATTCGTGGCACTGCCCAAAGAAGCCTTTACATGTATCCACTCGCTTACATCTTTTGCTTGAGTTTATTTATGTCACTGGTAGCCTCATCATTGACAGCCCTGTGTGCACGTTAGACTATAAATAAAATTATTATCTAAGTTTCAGTGATCATGTCCTTCTTCTTCTCCTCCCCCCTAGCCTCCCATCCTCCTCACGACTTACACCTTCATCCTGCCAGCGCACGGTCGCCCTCGATGCCGGCTGCCAGAGCCAGCCCGCCTGCCGTGGCCCCGTGTGGCCGCAGCCCGACCCAGGCTCCTCCCGACCCCTCCACAGCTCTCAGAACCCGTCGCACACCGGCCCGGGCAGGACCCGGCCACAGTCACCCAAACGGAGCTGCAGAGTGCCCACAGAGGGCTCGTGGCTCCTGTGCCTCGCCAGATCGCAGCTTCGATGCTGCTGGCCGGTGGCTGGGGACGTTTTAGCCCGGTTCCGTACAAACGGCTGATTTTATCCATGAAACCCAACCGTCAACAAGTCTTTGGCTTATTTCAAGCCACCGATTAAACCTCTGCATAGTCTCCAGCCTAACTCGAGATGAAGAACCACAAGTAGGTAGGTCTGCGAGGACACAGGAGAGGTTCTGTACCACTCCTCAAGACACTGAGGCGGCACAGGCAGGAGCCCTCATCTCAACAGACACCCAGTTAAAATAAGCTCTGCTCCATTTTACTTATTTTTCCTCCATTTTTAATGTAAACGCGACACTTCTTTTGAGACGTGGCTGGAATTGTCAGCTTGCATTTTGAGCAGCGCGTTGCGTAACAGGAGAACATGCAGATGAAGGGGATTTTTTCCCTCACATGTATCTGCTGTCTCTCAAAGAATATCGGTAACAAATAGAGCCACAGAAATAGAAATGCACTAATAATCATCTGTCCTCTCCAGCTGTCTATCCACAGTCATTAAACATCCTGGAGCGCCCAATTTTTCACGGAGTGGCTGATACCAAGCAAAAACGTATTTCAGGTATCTACAGCGATTTTCCCTTCTAATTGGCCTGATATTACGTATGTTACACTTCTCATTTAGCTGAAGATAATACTCCAAGAGTTTCATTATCATACAGTGTGGAATATCTGCCACAAATAATTCGGGGGGCAAGAGGCACAGGGTAATAGTACTTTAAAATCCACTCATTCAAAATGACACAAAGTCAGACCTCCTTGGCACGAGAGCCCAAAACGCTTGAGAAAGCCACAGTCGGGAGGGTTAGCAGAGTACGTCCCTTGCACAGTTTCAAACCTGGGCTATCTCCTTACAGAAAGCCCGTGTCCTGCTGACATCGTTGAGTCTATTTTAGCCTGCGTAAGAAAAGTAACAGTCTCTTGAAAAATTAAATAAGCATAAGAGCGATCCGGAAAACATTCTACTTAGGAGTATGTACAAACGCCCCAGTCTGCAACGGCTCTTTACCAAGATGCCTGCTCTTATGTCGGTATCTTGTTTCCACATCAAAATGATCCTCAAAATACAGATGCCACAGCAACTACAGGCACTGGGTGCCGTGACCCTTCACATGTTAAACGAGTTTAGGAAACCTCTGAGCTCTCAAAAAATGATGGGAGAAAGAGCATCTCATCAGAGGAGTGTCCCTTCTCAGGAGGGCGCCGAGGTTTGCAGGAACACGCGCTCCGGGTTCCTGTGCTGTACGGTCAGCGGTTACTGCCCCGGCCCCAGCGGAGGGAGCCACGACGGCCGCTCCCGGCACGGGCATCCCCGCGGTCACGCGTGCCCACTGCCGCGGGACACTGGCTTGGTCGCCAGAGACCTTCCCCTGGAAAAGAGAACGCGTCCGGGGTTTTTGTGTTCTAAGTGTGAAGAATAACATAGAGCAAAGAAAAGAATAAAACCTAAAAAATCCATTGGCCATTTCCGAACGCCTGCAGAGGTGACAGTAACAGCAGCTTTCCTCCCGACTGCTGTGTTGCTTCACTCACCCGCAGAGGCGTCGCACTGCCCCGACGCCGAGCGCTCTTCTCCTGCCCCTCCTGCCCAGTTCTGCCCCAGCAGCAGCCCCAGCCTTGCGAAGGGCGCACACAGACAGCATCAGACACAGTAATTACGGGGAAGCAAGTGTCCATTCCAGGGGACAGGAAATACAGTCTAAATGGATCCTCACCCAGACGCCACCAGCTCCACTGAAACCTGTTCCAGATGCGGTACAACCGAGCAGAAAAAACCTGAAGCGTTAGGGAAAGGGAAAGTTGCTTTCCCTGCCTTTACGCCCGACTCCCCGGTAATCCCGCACGTCTGCAAACGCCGTCGGCAAAGCCCTGAAACAAACCCGGGGCTGCAGGAGACTAACGGCACTCTGTAATAAGCTCTCAATTTTTAAGAGATTTATTGATGCTCCTTTCACTCGATCATGCTGAGAAAGAGAACGCACCCCTCCCCACGTACCAGAGTATCACCAGCAAGAAAAGCACATTGGTGAAAATGTTTTTTCTTTCTAAAAAGCAATGCACAAAACGCGCAGAGATGCCACCGGCCGGTGCTTGAGGAGCCGCTGTTACGACCGAGACAAAGCAGGGTTTATACAACAGGAAACATTATTGGGGACAATAGGATATCCTAAATATAACAAGGCTGGTTTTATTTTATACATTTTGATAACAGCAGAAATTAATTGACTGGGGCTAATATGAAATAAAAATTAAAATCAGATTTTCAGTATTCCCTTTCAGTTGTTTTTTAATTCAACAAGAACTACAGCTTTCACCAAACATTAATCCGCCGGGCTTAAACCAGAGGAGACGGGTCAGGCTGATCTAAGGTGAAAGGTAAGGGAATTTTCTCGAGTGCCACGCTGCGGGTTCATTCCAAGTCACGAGCGCTGCCTGAAAGCCCGGGCGGGCTGCTATAAATTCATGCTGGTATTTTTCCTGCAGGAAATTACCATGCCGCATCTCTCCTCTTCTCATCGTCCTTAATGCGACATCACAACCCTGAGTTTTACATGTTGATGTTTACTTCACGTCATCACATTAACATGTTCTAACACGCCCGCATTGTGGCTGCCATCCCAATTCTTGTGTGTTATGGGTTTTTTTTTAAAGGCAAAAGATAATGTTATTTTTTAACCGTCTCAGTAAACGGTACCTCATGCAAGTCATGTTTACATCCCTTCCCCGTGATTCCGACAGACTCCGAATACACAGTTACCCGGCCTCTTCAGAATTGGTGGTGACACAAGACTGCACCGCTCATTGTTTTCACTTTAAAGTATGTCCTTACAATTCAAATCATGGTGACGTACTCAAGGAAAAAAAAAAAGTGAAAGCCACAAGTAGGGTAGAATCATAGAAGGTTTTACCTTTTGCTTTTCCTCCCTGCACATGGCGAGGGACCGGGGAGTTTTGTGTTTGGTCATTTCAGACAGAACATCCCTCTCCAGCTGTGCGAGAACCTTCTCTTTTATTCATCACAATTTAGGCTGCAGGGAAGGGTGAAGAAACTGAGTGCTATCAATTAGGGTTTTTTTTTCCAGGTGGGAAAAATACACATTTTACCCTGTGGTTATTGACTGCTGCCTCCTCGCTAAAATAACAGTGCTCTGCTGCAGCACAGTTTTCTTCTTTCTAGCTCATTGGGAAGCAGCGAAGGTGCCGTCACCATCTGTCTTTAGATTTTAGCTCACTGGAAGTTCTCACTCGCAAGAGGAGGCTCCGAGGAGAATTTGGGAACCTCCGCCTGCAGGGCTGGGAGGCCGGCCCTGACCCCGACCGCTCCGCTCCTGCTCAGGCACCGCTCCGCCTGTCCCACCTCTGAGGAGCCGTGAGGTGCCACGGGATGTTCCCTGGCACGCGCCGCCCTCCCGGGACCTCACCCAGACGTACTCAGTTTGCAGAAGCACTACTGACTTCTCCTCCAGCCTACGGCCGCCGTGGCTCGGGAAGAGCCCGCGGCGCAGCGGGTCTGCAGGAGCCAAGCGCAGGAGGTGGGAGAAGGCAGGCGACACAACGGTGACTCCACCTCCGTGCTCAGTAGCTGCCCGCCGACGTGAGTGCACAAGTCAGGGGCGCACCTGGTCATTGGCGCCTCCTCTGCGCGTACGTATGGGCAGGCAGATAAATGTACGGGTTTTTCAGGAGCTCCTCTGGCGTTACCCCGCACGCAGACCGGGCAGAACGAGGACGGCCGGCAACAGGCTCCGCGGACACGTCGTCCGCAGCAGCCGGCACAGGTCTCCCTTTCCAAGAGCAGCTTTGCTCGGCGGCGGGTGACACTGAAAGCTTAAATATTCCTTCCGCGTCAAAATTTCCAGCTGACGCTATCAGCAGAATGGGCTCAACTAAGGGGGTCATGGGCTGGGGGAGGGAAGCTCCGGAGGGACTGCTGAAAGGGGTGGGAGGTTTTGCCCCTGTCTCCAGCAAGGAGAAAAGGATCCAGCCCCAAGGAGCTGCATTTGAGAATGCCACCATTAAGAGGGCAAGCCTCACCCATCCAAAGGAGGCAGACGAAGCGTACCGAGCAGGAACTGAAGCAGGTACTGAGCAGGAACTTCAGGGCTTACCGTAGGCAAGTGAAGTAAACGATACATTTGCTAATGAGCATCTTCTAAATACCTCTTGTGGCGTTACGAAATTACTTAATGTCAAAATTTCTAGTAAGAGCCTTATTAGACCTGGCATGTACTATTTTATTTCACAAATCTGTTTTGCATTGGCTCAATTAAAATTGTTATATATTTTTGGGTCCTGTGTAGGTGCCATCTGTTTAACAGTACAAGTGGGTCCTGTGATGCACTTGTAAATTTTCTGCTGCAATAATTTTTTTATTATAATGAGGGACTTTGGATACAAGAAACTGCCTATACTCAATGATTTTTTTTATTTTTTGGCAATAAACTCAGAACGGTTCTTACCGTGTTACAAGGATGGCTCTGCATCCTATGGGAAAGCAAACAGTTGATCTACATGTTTGCACCAAAGTCATATTATTTAATTCACACTTATTTTTTTCATTTGTTTGTTCTGCCTTACTCTGTAAATGAGCTTATTTTCCCAAACTCCAATCCATAGGATTGTTCTCAGCTGGCTTCCTATGGCCGTGGCTGCTGCCCTCCATGGAGCTACTTGGACCACGTGTTGAAGTCAAGTCTTTCCTCAAGCAACAGTGACGTACAAGCGTTTGCAGGAGCGGGCCCGTCTGCCTTACGGACCGGGTCCCTGACGCCTCTTTCAGCACTATTTATTCAATATTCCGCCTGAACCCCTGGGTGAGAAGTTCCCTGTGCCCAGAGCGGCACGAGCTGCGGCACACCTACGGCCCGTGGCCAACGCCGGCCTCCCCGGCACACGCTGCCACCGGCACTGCTGCCGACGCCGATTAAAACAAACTACACAAACATCTCATTAACAGGATTGGGAACAAATGCACCTTTTTGAGGCAAAAATCCCATCTGCACAGAAACAGTGTGATGTGCTCTACAGCAGAGCGAAACCTGGGGACAAATCTCCTGGGAAACAGAACTAAAACATTTCTTTATGCTCGGGGGCTTTTTATTACGATTTTTAGCTCTTGCTATTATGTCACAAGCCCTGACACACTGTTCCTAAATCACAACGAATTACAACACAGCCCCAAACCCCACCCATTAGTTAGTTTTCCTTTAAAAAAACGTAGTCTCAAATTCTTCTGCTAAATTCTCCAGTATGTTGTAGGAGACAAGTATGTGCAATGGCAGCAGCAATACTGCGGCTTATTTTGAAGTCCTCAGCTTTGCTCTACAGCCAAGAGAGGGATGCCAGATTTCAGCACACAATTTACACATGTAGAACGGATCAGGCAGCACACAGGAAAGCGCTGAGCTACCCGCAGCGCTGCTTGGGATGCTCAGTAGGACGGTCCCCTCGGCGCTCATCAGCCATCGCAAAGGGAACCGGCTCGTTACAAACCCTTCAGATGGGCTGCAGCACCTTGGCCACCTTGGATGCTGCGCATTTTCTCCTCTTACGTTCCCCGCAAACGCACTGAGGCTTGACTGGCTTAAACGTGGCAAAGACCTTTGCTTATCCCCAGCTGCTGGCTAGGCGAGGACTCGCCGGCGCCCCGACACCCCTACAGCACAGCCTTCTCTGGTGGCTGGAGGGAAAGATGAAGACATTTTTCTAACGTCATCGCACTTCTAAGATATCTTGAGAGAAATGGATGTACCCGAAGGACACGTCTTGGCTATTTCTGGGTTTTACTTACAAGATGGGGATCAGCTGCGGAGAGATGCCTCCTTGGCCAAACGGCTTGCTTTAGCATTTACTCCAAAGCCCCGAAGCCGCCTGGCTGAGCACCGCTGCCGGCCCTTACTGCCCCGGGTACCGCACTGACGGCGCCGGGAAACCGCCCGCTCCCGCTGCAGTGCCAGAGCAGCCCAACGCTACAGCAAAGAGCCCGTACCGCTACAACGAACCCACGCCACAGCATTTAACGCAGCAGCCGGAGATGCCCTGACTCTGTCCCAAACCCTCTCCCCGTTCCCCACGCGCTCGGCGGTTCCTGGGAACTCGGGACAGCTGCTCGGGGCATTCGGCACCGTATATTGTATATTGTGGCTATTGACAGAACTGCAAAACGCTGATTAAATTATGTGCCTTAGCCAACCTGTGTAGGGAAAATTAATTGAACTGCGAAGCGGATGGGTTCAGCGTTACCTTGTTGGAGTGGGGAGGTTGGGCTACGTGATGCTTCATCTCCTTTCATTTGATTAAGCGAATTAGGAAACAACAGTGTGAAATGCATTATTGTGCTAATATGATGTCCAAAATGTGAATCTCATTAGAGCTCTGGCCTTGATGCTTTTGATTTGGTTTCTCTGTAAGCTGAGGAAGAGTAAGTAGGCCAGAAATAGGTATTTTTTCAAATTACAGTGGAATTGCCCAGTAATAAACACCATATCCTGTACAGGCTTTAGTCACTCGAACATCTCACAGAAAGCACTTCTAAGCTTCTACAGGAATTTAGCGCAAAACGTACTACAACTGGAGGCGACGCGGTGCAGCCGAGGTCGGAGCCGGAGAGCTCATTACCTACTGGGGTAAGCCCACGGATAGCTGAAAGCTGCCCTGGAGCAAAGCCGCTGCATGGGGTGGGAGCTGGGGAGGGGGCAGCGGTGACGCTGCCTCAACGCCCAGAAACGCGTTTTGCAAACCCACCCTGGCAAAGGCGCACGTTACGGTTATTGGGGGAGAAAGGAAGGAAGGAAGAAGCAAGGCTGAGGGCCCACCTCCAAGAGGGGCTGAGGGGCAGCCAGCCGCCGCGCCGGGGGACCTGGGGAAGCGGGGGTGGGCTCCGGAGGGAGCTGTACCGCAGCCCAGCCTGCGCTGTGCCCTCGGCGCCGGCAGCCCCTCGCGACACCCGCCTCCTCCGGGAAAGGTCTGCATTCAAGGTCGCTCCCTCACACCGGGGGAGAACAAGCATATGGTATAAAAGTAAAACAACACTACATTTCATGTGTAAAAGGGTTTTATGAGAAGAGCCGGTTCAGATATAAGTTGGTAAAGGGTCACTTCACAATATAGCCCTTTCAAATTGCAGTTCAAACTCGGAATTAATTATCCTTTCACCGTCTTGGGTTTTCTTTTCCTCTTTGCTTCACATTAACTGCAGCTGAAATTATTTTAAAGCAATGATCTTGAACGTCATGTCCTTCAGCTGGCCCTGAAAATCCATTTTCTATGGAAAGCCTCCGTTCTTTTCCAAGATTTCTGTTAGTGTGTAAAGCTCATCAAGGCTCTGGTTCTCTAGGGGTGTCAGATGCTCGAATAATACCCAGGTGTCCGCCTGCTGGACCAGCTCCAAGGTACTTTATTAGCACGAAGAGGCCAATTTGAAAGTGGTTTAACTCCTTCGGCTTTCAGGGATCCGGCGTGCGTGTCCTGCAGCAGCACCACCACGCTGCGCCTGCGCGCAGCCACAAACACAAACTCTGAGTCATCAAGTTGTGAGATAAAAACAGCACATCAAGGGCAACAGGCACAGGCTGAGACACGCCAGTCTGGCAACAGAGGCATTTTTTTCACGCCATGGTACCTATAAGAAGGTATCTTTAAGGCCAGGACCACTGAGAAGCTCCCGTATTCTTGCGGAAACTCCACTTCTCCCCCTTCCCGTGTTACCTCCGGCACAGCAGAGGATCGAGGGGCTTTCCCACGTGAGGCCACCGCAGTGCATTTCAGGGCACTACTGACATCCTTCAGCTGCCCGCAGCTCACGGTGAGACGTGCAGTTTAGTTATGGCTGTCAATGGCAGGAGAGGCTCTCGGGGCCACGTCCCTGGCTCCCCCCGCTCCACCGCTGCAGGCTCCGGCGCAGCTATAGGGTTCCTAACCCCATGCATGGCAGGCTGCCACGATACCGTGCCGCACAATGACACACCACGAGGTAAGTCGCTTGCTCAGCATGAGGGGCACGTTGACCCCTTATTTTACCTTCCTTTTCCACACGGTTTTCCAAGGGAAGGATGAAAACATCCCTTTTTAAACACATTGCATAGGAGATGGTCCCAATCCAAACCAGCCTCTACAGAGAGGGTGAAAACAGACTTCTGAGTTGACTTCAGGCTGGAAAACCTACCTCTGCCCCTGCACCTAAGGGAATGCCGTTCTTCTGCTTCCCCTCGTGAAAAGCCTTTCGACTTTTGCCTTGTGCCCGGGTTTCCCATGGCACTGCCTGGGGCTCAAGCACGCGCAGCGGGTCCGCCGGACAAGCTGCAGGGACATAATGCTCTGACCCACTCCGGCCCCCGAGCCTTTGGAGCTGCCTTCCGTCTGTTCTCGCAACCCCCCCAGCGCCCAGGCAGAAGGGCAGCAGCGGCCAAGCTAACGGCAGAGCTCCAGAGCGAGCCGGCTGCACCGTCCCCCTGTCCGCCAGCCCCGCTCCCTACACGCCCCACCCAGAGCGAGCCGCAGGATGGGACTCGCGCAGCGCTGAGACTTCCCTTTCCCTTCTCCACCCCAACAATCTGTTAGTGGGTGTTGATGAAGAACTGCTTCAGACAGGATTTTCAGAAGCTTTTCACCAAAGCTTAACGCTGCAGCTTGGAAATAACCGGGACTTTATCACTGACAACAGCCCACAGCCAAAGCGGTGCCAAGAGCTCTTGAAAACTACTCCCCCCCGAGCTCAACAGTTTTCAGGAGCAGAAACGATCCTGTCGCACAGGGACCCACCAAAATTTGGTGCAGGGGGTCTACTTCTTCCGAGGGTCACCGCAGGCGCTGGCTGAGGGGTTTGCCAGCGGTGTGGGACGGGGGCCGCAGCACGGAACGAGCCAGCCCCGCCGGCCAGCAGGCTGGGAGGGGTTCCATCAGTGACTCACTCATCTCCGCTGTCTTGGGGCTGATCCTGCCAAGGAGAGGAGTCATCGGCGCTGACCATGGCGGCAGTGCGTTAGCTGGTGAGGAGCGCCACACTGCCCTGCGACCGGAGCGTGCTCTGAGCGCGGGCATAACCGGTGCTCCGGGGACGAAACGTGCCGGAGAAAGCGTCGGCAGACAGAAGAGGCGTAGAGCAGCTGAGCTGCGGTGGTTGTGCAGCACACGGCTGACAGCAGAGCTGGCTAAGGCCCGAATCTCAGCATCACTAAACACTGATTTCTCCTGTTCACGTTCTCCAGAGAATAAGAAGAACAACATATAAGGAGAATACTGGAAAGCTGAATTCTGGGGTCTCGTAGTGACCCGGAGGTACCTAAACTGGCCCTAGAGACATACTTTTCCCCAAGTAAGCCCCATACATCCACAGCCTCCTGTCAAACAGGCCTCCTTATTTCTGTTTCTAAATCAACTTACTGGAGATTCAACCTGTAAGCTTAAGAGCTCCTGCGGCCCGGAGGAACACGGACACGGCTTAGATATTTCGCATGATGACAGCCCACGTTCAGTTCCTTCGCTGCTGAACTTGGTTTTCCTTCTGTTTCGTTGAGGGCTGCCTTCCTCCCAGCCTCTGCCTCCAGCCCTGCTCTCATGAAGCTGGGCGAGAGGCGCTTTGTCACCATGCCCAGGTGCCCCCTTCGCCCGTGCCCATCAGGGCGCCTTTCGCAGCGCCCCGCTGCCGGCTGCGGGGGAACACGGCACCCACGGCCCTCCGCTCACAGCCTTCCCCTTCGCCTCCCATTCTGCCACGCGAGTCAGCATAACCCTCCTACACCCTTAATCCTCTTAAGGCAGGAGAGCATGATTTCTTCTGCAGGGTGTGACCTGCCATATGGTAACCCCAAAACCCGGGAAAGAGGCTCTGGGCGCTAAGGCAGGAGCACTCAGCTTGTGCCCCAGAGCCTGAGCTGAGACCGGGGAGATGCCCCGCTGCAGGGCTGAGCGGAGAGACCCCTTCTTACCGGTGCCCCTCCGCACTTGCCACCTCACAGAGGTTGTCTGCACAGGAACTGCAAGTGCTGCTGCTCTCCCGTGTTCTACCATTTCCACCTGCGATGACTCCACCGCTTTGGCATTTATTGCCCGCGGACACACAGCCCTGGGCACCGGCGCCGGCACGCCGAGGTGCCACATCCCACCGCAAACGGGAACGCAGCTTTCCAAGCAGCCACGGCTGGCAGGGCGCGCTCCGGGTGCTGCCCAGAACACTGCGCAGGATGAATGAAGCCACAGGGGAGTGTTTTTACTCGCTCCGTGTGTGTGTGCACCACAGACAACAGTAAGTAACTCTCTTCCCTGCCTTTCTCCTCCGTATCCATTTTCCTCTCTACCACCTAATTTCTCGTTATTATGAGTTGGCTTCACGAAGGCAATGGGATAATCTCCTCTAAAACTGTGTGTGGTATTGCCAACACCTCCAAGCTCTTGAAATCTCCATCCCCTCCAATAAATGCCCAAGGGAACAACTGAGTTACCCCGATTTCCTCAGGAATAAACAGGGAGGACTGCCCACAGTATCTCATGCACTGCTGTGTGACAAGGCAGATGAATGTTGAGCACTTGTGAGGATTGGTTTCCTTACCTCAAGAGACACAACAGTTTCATCATACCTGGAGTTTTAATTGGCGAAAAACTGTCCTGGTGATTTTGCTCTCAGTGATAACAAGTCTTCAGTATTAACGGTTAGAAATGACTGAAGGATGCAAAGATGGGCGGTGTATAAAACTTGTTAAAGGTAGCGAAAAGTAAATTCACGAGCAATGGATGAAGTTAAGTATGAGGAAAATACAGGTTAGACAGCAAGAGAGGCTTCGAGGTGATCCTGGAGGCACAGATCCCGCCATTTGTTCACTCTCTGGGTCGCGCTGCTTCCCCCCACCAGGCACTCACTGCTTCGCACCGCCACCGAAACGTCTCAGGAAGAAATGCTGTCGTCGTATCGCAGCTGAGAAGATCACCCGCTGACGTCCCACCCACGCGACGGAAGGCGAGTCGCACAAAGAGCCACAGGACCCAGCTCTGCCGCGTACCTGCTGCTCCCGGCCTCCCCCTGCTCAGGCACCAACGGCTTTCGGAAGCGCGGGCAGAACTGTCTGCGTGATGCCGTCTCCTTCCCCGCTCCGAGGGCAGCCTGGGCGGAGAGCACGTGTCGGCTCTTTGTCAGGTGTGAAGTCGTCCCGCTCTCGCTGCCCGAGGTGCGACCCGTGGCTCGGCGTTCCCCTTTGCTGCGGGGCCGGTTCACGCGCGCGGAGGAGCCGAGCGGCAGCGACCACCCCGGCGGAGGGGGAGGGCAGCTGTAACGCAGGGGCCTCACGAGATGTCCGTGCTCCCCGCAGCGAGCACCGCAGGGCAAGAAGGGCCTTGGCCAGGCACGGCGAGGCGGGGCCGTGTCCCCGATCGATCCGAGCAAACACGGCATCAGCAGCAAAGCAACGCGGCATGTGAAGATACTGTCAACACACACTTAAAATAAGAACTGTGAGCAGATGCCCCTGGCTTTCTAGGGACTGCAGAAAACTTACGCTCCTTGCTTGGAGCTCCAGCAATTTGCTTCAGAAACGGAAGAACCAGAAGGGACCACCAGTCCCGCGGTGGAGGGTACGTCCACGGGGACGCTGCACCCCCTGCTCCCAGGTTGGCTCTTCAGGCACTTGCCACAAGACGGCTCAATTGGAACGAGGTCTTCCATTCAGCTGGAGAATGCCATTCACGAACTAGTAGTGTGGCACAAAAAGGCACGCACGCATCTGCTCCCTGCTGCCAGCACAGCTGATAAACCCACAGAACTTGTCCCTCCTTTTTGTGGCCCAAATAGCAGCAAGAACGTATCAGAGCATCCTCCCAAGCCACGAGACCTTTCTGCAAAGATGTCCGTGCCAGCCCTCTTACCCGTATCTACTGCTGATCACCGCTTACGCTTGACAGAGAGATCCCCGGGACGTTCTCACCAGCAAGCCCTACTACAGCAAGACGTGGCTAACCTACTTCCCCCAAACACCACATAACAGGACATATTGCCATCTACAGAGACCAAGAAGGGGGCCAGAGATGATGACATGTGCTCCGGCAGGAGGAGAACGAGCTCAGGGACGGCTCCAGCACCTCTCATCTTCCAAGTTATACAGACTGGTTATTAGTAAGACCCCCCAAAATACCCCTACAGCGGTAACGGTTCAGACCAAACATCCACCTTGTCCAGCCCCATGTCGCAGTGACACGTGGCAGGAGCAGCACACTAACACACGGCTGTGACAACACTGCCAGCGTACATATGTTCCCTCCATACTCTCCCAGGCCCCAATTGGCGGCTCGGGAATGCCCTGACCCAGCGACAGGAATTTTTGTATCCCGCTGCCGAGGTCACATGAGCTCGATCCCACCCTTTAACAAGAATTATTTTCTTTAATTTCCAGCGCGCAGAATTGGACTGTGCAAAACAAAAATATAAACCCCACAATCCACGGCCTGAAAAAAAATCAATTTCGACCTAAAAAGCAAAGCTTTTTTAAAACTGCACAGTTTATTACTTCAAAGATTGCAGCAGAGGTAAAAATCTGAGCCACCGAGATACATAAGAATTGAACAAATACAACCCCAAAGGCACTGGTTAAAGTTTTAAAAACTGAAGGTTTAAGCTATTTATAAGCTGCCTGAGGCCCTGTTACCCGGCTCTGAAAGCAAGGGGCTGACAGAATGGAGACTTTCCCAGGAGAAACTGGAGTTTCTTCACTCAACGGCAGAGCAAGGCGGGGCAGAGACGGCTGCGGGTCGGTGCGACGCTCAAAGCCACCTTCCCCTCTGCAGCGGCAGCGCCGTCCCTGCCCTCTCCCCAGGGCCCCGCGGCCCCACGCGCACAGCCCCGCCTGCCGCCATGCCAGCGCACTGCTCGCGTTTCAGTGGGTCTGTCCAAGAGTTTTCTCTCTGTGGTTAGAAAGTCCGTACAACGGATTCCTCGGGATCTGTGTGAACCGTTCTGCGGGTGCCCGGGCACCTCCTCTGGCAGGACGCAGGGGAAGCGAGCGTGGGGACCGACGGCAGCTGGGGGTCATCGCACTCACTGGGAAACATCTTTGATTGCCATAACCAGTTTTTAAGGATGACGAGGTGGCCACAGCACATCACAAATCCCAACCAAGCTCTAACTATTCTTCCTGCTGGCAAAAAATAGGCGAGAAACCGCAGTGCTGTGTTTCGGCTTCTCCCTGGTACTTCCCAGGGAGTCGCGCAGCCTGTCCCTTGCAGCACCATCACGCGGGGCACGCAGCATGCCAGCAGGCTGCACACTGCTGCCCGCTCCATGCAAGGTTCAATCATCCCAACATCGGCATGTAAAACACTACGGCGCACGGAGTAACCCAGTCACTGAAATGCTGCTACAGCTTTGCTCCTTACTGCTGCCGGCGGACGAGCCACGGTGCTGAGGGGCTGAATTTGGCTGCCCAGAGCATCCTCGCTGGAGTCCGCATCGCCCGGAGAAACCTTCGATTCACGACCTGCTAGCGCTACCTCTTCTCCTGTCCCACCCCGCCCCGGTGCACACACCAGACCCCTCCGTCTCCTGCAGGAAAACCAAAGGAGACGCATGTACTGGATGAAGGCGCCGCGGGCTCAGCGCTTTAAGGTGAGGCGGGTATGCGCCAGTATATTCTGCATTCCTTCTACAACGAGATCCCAGTAAGCTTCCCACGTTCCTCTGAACCAGGCGTTATGGTAATTCTCTCTAAAGCTACAAACATATGGACCGCGGGACTCCTCCGAAAACAGCCACGGACATTTCTGAAGCTGTAACTAAATGAAAGCAGCTGACGGAGCGGCTTTGCTACTTCAAATAATTTCCTCCGCACAGTCCATCTGATAACCACCAAAAGTTTCTTTCTTTATTTTTTTTTTTAAACGGGGTGGCATTATTTGACAAAATGTCTGTATCGAATCCAGCCTGGGTAAGTAAACTGGAAGACTTTCACTCATTTCTTCTGTTGCTGAACTTAGCTTTCAAAGCTTTAAAAGTGCTGAGGTTAAAGGCTCTCTCCTGAAAGGCAAACACGCCATTTCTGCTGCTTCTAATGCCTAATAATGGTGTAAAACCGGTTTTCTCAAGCCATTTTGGTTTCTTTACATGGAAAATTCATTTTTTCTTAAAAGCAGCTGGAGAAATAGATGAAGTTCTACTATTATGCGTAGCAGGAGAGTGAAAGTGAGCATCTGAGAAAGTAAACACACTTTGCCCTGACCGCATAACAACGATTTTAGGCTTTGAGATCTAATTTGTCTGTTTTACAAGAACTGTAAACTCTGCGGTACAAACTTCAAATCCCTGTGAAAAGGCTCCTCCCTTTCTTTGGTTTCATTTGAGAGGCAAAAGCTCCCTTGAAGCTTTGGGTGCTTCCCAGAGAGGGCGAGCGGCGGCAGAAGCCAGCGGCCCCCGCAGCTCAGAGCGGTTCCTCGCCATCGCGACGCTGCTCTTCACAATTAAACACTCGTCCCTGGCAATCTCGTTAATCACCCTCGGCGATGCGAAGCAGCCACAAACACCCTGAAGGAGACCGGCGGTGGGCGATTCCGCCTCCGGCAGAGCTGACGGAACACAGCACCTCACGCGGCTGCTGCGGCTCAGCCCCGGGCGGACGCGGCACGCTGGGAGCAGGCGGCACACCGTTTGCTCTGCAAAGGGGAGGTCTGACCTGCTGTCGTGGTTTAGACCAAATCGGCTACTGGGGACCTGGGGGACCCCAGATGGGACCGACAGATGCTCCCCTCTACCCCTCTTCAAAGAGAGAGGCAGAGGAGGAAAAAGAGACTTAGGACTTTAGAAGGAACTAAAGTACTTCAATGAAATATTAATAATAAAATAAAAAGCAATAATGAAAAATATATACAAAACCGTATCAAGCTTTGGGCCCCAAACGCAGGAGAAGAGCGGTAGCTTGGAGCCAGCCATGGTCTCGTCTGTCCCCCACGCTGCCGCCCAGCTCACAGGAAAGGACACGCAAGCCCTCGCCTTGGCCATGACTTACTCCTTTGATGTCGCAGCTACGGACCACGGCTGTGCGACCAAAGAAAACATTTTACGGTGCCAAAGCATTACACAGCGCGGGGTGGCGGGTAACACAGAACCAGGGAAGAGCTGGCAAGCGCGAGGTTTCCTGCGGCTGGGCTCTCAGACATACTGAGGGAAGATGAGTCTTGGGCAGAGCGAAGGGAAGGTCAGGCCCTCTGCGGGACGGGGATCCAGAGCCCACAGCAGCTGCCGCGGGGAGAGGAGAAAAGCTGTCAGCGCTGCTTCCCAGCTGGAGGGAAAAACACCGTCACTGCTAAGGGCCGGAGAGAGTGTTGTTGCCGTGTCTTATCTAACAAAGCCACTTCCACCTCCCGTGTCCCCCCACATGCCCCCAGAGACGCCCCCGTCCTGACGCAGGGTCAAGAGGGGGCAGATGTGTCCCGGGGAGCGAGGGCTGAGCCCACGGCTGCCCCCAGCCCCGCTGTCGCGCTGGCTATCGGCTGCTGACACCACTCGTGGTGTTCATCTTCCCGCCAAGACGGGGCTGTGGCAAAGAGCTTTACTTGACCACGACCTGGAAATCTTTAAGATGAGTGGCCCAGACAAAACCAACGGTGAGTAAAGTCACACTGTTGCAGCAGAACAGCTGGAAACTAAGCGGGGACACGCACTGCCATCACCTCACACGGTCAGGCCCACCGAGCTGTCCAAGATCAGGCCTTTTTCTCCCACAGCAGCCCAAATTGCAGTTTTACTCCTGTCTCTTCCAGGGATGAGGCTGTGCCCTCTGGCATACACCACATCTAGAGGGACTTCTTCACCTGTATGGAGGTGATGAGGACTTTGTAAAGTGTCCGATGTGATGCTGGGTACGTCCCTCACCCAGGTGTTGTGTTGGGGGTGGCTGGTGGCACCAGTTGACCGCCGTCTCCTCTAACCCCCAATGCACCCACAGGGTCAGTATTAAGCAAAAAAATGTTTGCAGGACAACAGGACTCCCCTTTTATTTATATTTGTTTCCCGTTATGTAGCTGCTTCAACCGGCAGCTGAAGTTTAAATAGGACTGGCTTAAAAGGTAAACATTTCTCACAGCTTTCTCATCAACTATATTAAATATAGTCATAAAAAAAAGCCCCACAATATTTTCTGTATTTGCTGAAGGATGACGTCCTCCTTGCCTTAAGCGTGTGCCAGATTACTCATAAACCTGGACCATATGCCACTGCAATTTACTGATGGGCCCAAGCTGTTTTGGTAGATACAAAATCCGAGGGGATTAGGGAGGCTCGATCCACGCTGAAAACAGAGCAACAGTGGTGGGGCAGCTGCTTGCTCTCTTTGCTCAGTCTCAATTTAGGTCAGTAGCCAACAGCCCGCCCAAAGGCGATGCTCGAGAGCTGCGCTGCGCTGGGGCACACCGGAGGCCGGCCCCGGCCACAGGCATCCGCTCCCGTCGGGACGCTCGCCCTTCGTCGGGACTCAGCGTCCAGCCCGGGCTGCGCGGCGAGAAGAGCATGCAGGAGCGGATGAAGTGGCCATGGTTTCTCAAATTCAGTCAGGCTGCCAGACCTAGCTGAAGAACCCTCAATTCAAAGCAAAAAAGGGGTTGCTGCCCCCCATCCTGTTCGCCTGCCCGTGCGAATACACAAATCGCAGCTGCACCATCATAAACCCTTGGCGTGGTGTGGGTGGGAAAGCCCAAGCGTGGGGCAGCGGAGCAGGGGGACATCCAGCAATGGCTCTAGCAAAGCTCCCTTGTGTAAACCTTGCTGGTGGCCCGTCTGGAAGGTGGCTGGTGACCGGCAGACCATGACAGCTCTATTTTTGGGTTCCCTGGCCTAGAGAGGTATTCGCTTTCCAAGAAAAGAAGGGAAGAGCTCAACTGAAAGTACCGCCTGAAATGGGAGCCTCTCCCAGGTAAGTTACTCAAAGAAGAGGTGTTTGCGGTGAGCCGAGCCGTGGCTCTCAGTCCGGTACCTCGGCTTCTTCCTCAACAGGCTCATACTCTCACGGAATATCAAATGACATCAATGATCTGCTGATTGAAGAAAAGCCTAGTTAATAGTGAGCAGTACACACAATTCAGCTGGAGCAAGCAGCCACATACTAAACAACTTCTTCACTACATCCCTGGCATCTCCTTCCCCTCCACGTTATCCTGAATTTCTTCTTTCCTAAGTAAAAAGACAAGCACCTCCATCACCTTCAAGAAAGGCCCTGTGTATCATCGGGGAGTAAGGAAGCACTGCCGGGAGTACGACAGGAATCGGGGACCAGAGAGGCCGAGTGTGAACACTCTGCATTTCTCCATAGGGATGGGAAGCACTCGGTGTCGCAGCAGATCACGGCTGCTGCGCATGAAGTGTCAAACCTAAACCCTGTGAACCTTCTTTTTAGCATATTCCTCCACTGGGTGTAACTTGGGATTGTAACTTTCGTCACTCAGAGATGCCCGTGATGAACACAGCCCCATGGAGCCTTCCAGCCCTCAGAGCCAGCAGACTGCCCCCTTCGACACAGCGGCTTTGGACCCTGCAAGGACGACTTGCACTCCAAGATTTCACTGCTTGGCACAATTAAGTAGATTAGAGTCCGGCCAGTATTACTTTTATGTAAGAGTTGGCAATTTTAACCTCGTGTCTCATCTTGACAGCTGAAACACGTGAAAGCTGCGGAGCTGTACCTGGCAGGCTTCAGAGGGAGGTGTGACAGCGTGCGAGGGCAAAAGCGGCTCGAGGGACCGCCGCTCCAAGTGCTCACGAGGGGTGAGGCAGCGGCAGGCTCCCGGCCGAACCACAGGGCTGCTCCCTCTCCTTCAAGAGACAAGTCCGTCCTGCTCCGCCTCTCACACCCTGATGTGGTGGGAGGGACCGGCACGGACCCCTCTAAACCCCTCACCAGGCGGGGTCGTCTTCCTTCGCCTCTTGCTTACGCCAGTGAAACTTCATTCCCTTCAGAGGTATTGCTCCTCCTCTCGCCAGGACGCGCCGGCCCCATCTGCTGTAACAAACATTGGCCCTACGTCTTCACCGATGTTGAAATCCTTTTGTGTCAACCTGGCAAAGCAGAGAGCTTCGTGAGAAGGAGCGGCGAGCAGCCAGCGACGGGTTGCCAGGAGGTGAGGACGCTCGTGTCTCATTGGAAGGGTATTTATTAGCTTTCTTGCTTGTTCTACACATTTGTCCTCCTCAAGTTCCTCTGTCACTGCTGTGTCCCAGCGTGACCCCGAAGCGCCCACGCCTCCTCCGCCGGGCCGGGGTGGCTGAGACGGAGTAACCGTCACTCCCTGCTTCCCATGCCCAGATGTGCATGCAGTTGGGGTGTGCAGAAAGGGACAAGGTCTGGCTGAAGATAATTGTTTACAACTTTTATTAAACCCATTTTCCTCTTCTAATTATTATAATAGTTCCAGAAAACATCACCCGTGAACTTTAAATGTTTTATGACTGTGTGCTCTAATGAAAGCTGTGGAATTATCCTGTGCTCGGTGCCACATGGCCCCACGAAGCAATGGAGTTGCTAAATAATTTTTAAAAATTTATAGTTTGCAAGATATATTTCCCATCTGTGGCAATACAGTAGCTCCCAAATGCATTAAATTTCACGACATTAACAACACCTCTTAAAAACAATTGGCTTAACTCCACAGGATGGTTTTATAATGACCCGAGAAGTGCATTATAATGTATACACATGTTGAAGATTAACATCGTTGAGATCAAATGCTACCAAAGCAAATAAACTGCACATCCAAAACAAGTGCTTTTATACTTCCAAGTAATGCGCTGCTCTTCAAAGCATTAATCCCATTAATACAGAGAGAAAGAAGTTCCTTTTGGCACTTTGCAAAAGCTCAGCCCAACAACCGAAGCTATGACAACAACAAAAACCTGTAGAGTTTAAAGTGTAGTGTCTATGAAATGATTAATCCCCGGGGTGAGATTAGTAGCGACTTCTCCTTCCCTTCTCTCCCCAGAGACGTTCTCTCTTACGAGGCAAAAACACACAAACTGTGCCCAACTTAAAAATTGATTTTGGGATGTAAGCCAGACCAGATGGTTAGGAAAGCTAAATACCGTTGATTTATTTCTTACCCTTTACGAAGCAATATTAGAGACAATGGACCTTATCAGAACAAATGAGAATAAACATGGGGATGCAGACTCAATAGAGAATTAACAACCAAAGCTACCAGATTCTATTATGCGATGATTAATTCTGAATTTGTGGAAGTATTATCAGCAGCAAATGTCTAGCTTTATCTAATGAAACCAGCGCCAAACTACACAACCTTTTAGTCAGTGCTCTTCAATTTACAAGATACCTCAGCGGGAAAGCAGCGCAGAAGACGCCAGGCTTTGTGCTGTAAAGTCAGCTGGAAAATTCGCTTCAACACCGCCCCAACCAACCCCAACCCACCAGCAGAAGTGCCCGGCTGACGCATGCCACCACGACCTGAGGGATGTCACCAGCACACCTTGGAGAGGCAACCCAAAAGAGGTCACCCTTCCGTGCCGCTTCCCTCTGACATGAGCGAGGGGCCTTCAGCCCCCTTCTCCCTCCTAACCCTCCTGCGAGGCCGAGGGGGCAACAGCTCCAGGGACCACCTGTCCCTCCCCTTTGCCTGCTACAGCTTCCCATGGCTTCGCGTTCTGCCCCAGATGATACAATGACGGCGGTCACAGGCACGCGGTCACCACGTCACCACTGCATTCTTGTACCGGGAAGCGGTGGGTACCGAAACGCTTCTGCGGCTCTGGCCTTTGCCCCGTGCGCCTCGTCCTCCCCATCCACAGTCCCCACCACCTCCACGCCGTGTCCTGCAGCACGGCCGGCACTGCCGCGGCAGCGCTCCCCCTCCCTCCCGCGGAGACAAAAGGTGCGAGACGCTATTTACTGCCTTGCCGCTGTCGGGTACTCCTTGTAAACAGGTTATATTAATTACTTAACAAATGTTTACCGCTGTCCTATATCACCCTCAGGTTCAACCATCTCTGCAGAGGGAGCATTCGGCGCTGGTTAACGGCTGCTGGCAACAAGAGGAAATGGACTTTCTGATGGAAATGTTTAAGGCCCGTTATTTGTGAGATGCAGCTGAGATGGGACGTAATGGATTTAGCCCTGTTTCGCTTCATTTACCATAGCTAACGCATACAATAAAAGTTTAGTTTATACTCTGGTGCTGCCATGCATGAATATCTCATTATAACTGCAAAGACTTTTTATTTTTATTGGGACCTGTAACAGCATTGTGCTATGTTCATTACCTCCACGTAACACAAGTGCAGCGAGGTTCGTTCCCTTCCTTCCTTCCCCTTCTATGGGCACAATGAAAGCCCCGGGGGCCCGCAGTCGGGTCGCTATTTAAGCTGGCGTGGTTTTGTAGATCATGGCTGCAGTTAACAGGGACCAGACGCAGAGCCTGGGGAAAACGGCGAGGAAGTCCCTCCAGCCTTGGCGTGCAGCCACGTCCGTGCCGCCTGCAGAGAACATCCCCAGACCTCCTCCCACCGACCCCGAGGCACAGCCCACCGCAGGCGCCGGCGTCATGCGCTGCATCTCCAGCAACCCCTGTGCTCTCCGCTCCCTCCCCTTCTCGTCCCAGCACCTGGGTCAACACCAGCACTTCTACCACGTGCAACGGGGGAGACCCACCACTTCACCAAGAGCCGCTGCCGGGCTGGGGCCGAGGGCGCCACTCAGACTCAGCTGCCCGAGCATCTCTTCGCTAATTTTCCACTGCCTGCAGTATGATTTCTGTTACGGCGAGGAACGTATGTTAGAGTCTGTTTGTTTGGTTAAAGAGCAGGCTGCTGCCGCCCCGCTTGGCTTGGGCAGGGTCTCACCACCCTTCCACGGCTCCCAACACCTTGGGAGATCTACATAAGATGCACTTGATGAGCCTTTTGGAGAAAGGGAAGGAGGACAGGGCTAGCAGGTCAGCAACGGAGCAAAGAGGGGCAGCAGAAGTTAGGAAGTGGGATTAGCTCTATTTTCGGACATCCTGGTCTGCTGAACATCCTGGCCATCAGGAAAGCCAGGCTGCTCCAGTCCCGCATGTCAGACTCATCAGTGGTGAGACCACAAAGGTGACGTCATGTCCCAAAATGTGGCTAGCAGAAAAAATCCCAGCATGTTATCACAGCCTGCCTTTCACAGAAGTGGTTTCTCGTGTCGCTTGACCATTCTGAGGAATAGGCACCTCGAGTGGTGTGAGAAAAGCCACATGTCACTGCCTTGATGAGAGTGTCTGAGGGAGGCTGAGATTTCTCTTAGGACCTTGCTGAAAGCTGGGACTTTGCTTCGCATTCATCTCCAGGCAGGGAAAGAAGCTGTTTTCTACCTCTGTGCAAAAGGACTTCTTTGAACACAGCTTATCTTCCCTAGCTTCAACGAGGACATATTTCCCAACTCTTCCATAGCATCCCTAAAGCAGAGCCAAGAGAGAAAGGAGCAGCTGGGAGGAGGGGGAGGACACTTAAGGAGTCCTTGCAAAGGGTACAAACTTTTTTACTGCTGAAAAGCTGAAGGCTCGCTGAAAAAGGGACACGGGAAGGAAATCCAAACGCGAGAGAAAGATGGAGCCAGCGCGTGCAGTGAAATGCCAGCACAGGAAAGATCTAGATACTTATTAGGTAACGTAATCCTCCAACCCAGATGTCTTTTACAAAACTGAACCCTTAAAAACACTCGGTGCCTTTTTTTCCTTTCACGAACATTCATGTTTTGGAAAGCTCCGCGCTGGCAGTTGCTCAAGCTGTGCAGGCTCACAGGGCCGCGGCCAGCGTGAGTCACGCTGCTGCACCGTGACCTTTGAGAACCCTCCGCAGAGCTCAGCAGCCGCTGCAATCACAGCAGCAAGGAACCATGTCAACTGCTCTTTTTTAGGGGCTCCTAAGCACGAGCGCAGATCTGCCCCAAACAGGTGCAACGCTACTGGCAGCAGTCACTTGTAGTGCAAAAAGCCAGTCGTCCAGATTTGTGCCCAAAAGAGGAACCGATGAGCAGTGGCTTGTCCTGCGCCCTCGTCACCCATCAGACAGGATTCTCCCTCTCCAGGTGTACAGAATTCAGCCCTTTTATCCCCAACAGGTTCACGCAAAGGTTTGCTTGGTGTGAAGATTGCTTTCTCCTTCCCTGTAGAGTTTTGCTTTCAGCTTATGAGTCCACTGAATGAGAGAAAAACCTCAAAATTCTTTAGCTCAGTCAGCTCCACCTCCAGCTACAGACCCCGAAGTCCGTAACTCCCGCCTGTAGGAATCGCTGCACGACTGCCCAGGGAACGCAACTGCTACGCTCATGTTTCCTTCCACCTTAAGGCAACAGTGAGCAAAGGGACAACTTCACTCCACGGCTGCATCCACAGACCCATAAGCACTTCTTCATCAGCCCTGGAGTTTTGTAGAGGTGACCTTCCGGCAATTGGAGTTGATGGGGCTTTGCACTACCTGTCCAGTTACCTGTGGGCTGCAATGAACCCTTCCCTCCGTCCACTGCAGAGGTCCCCGTTACCTCTGTTCGCGTGCCACATTTTTTTGGGACTCAGATAGTGTTGACCGCAGAGCCTTGACCTGCTGAGTTATGATTTTTACAGACCTGCTCGCTTTGCAGAAGGCCTTAGCCATGTGCTGTTGAAGCTCAAGCCCACGTGCTCCCCCAGTCAAACACAAACTGAAGTAAGGTGGAGGGACTGACAGCTTGTTGGTAGCGGAGTGAGCGGGCTGCCAGCTGGATGCCAGCTCAGAATTTCGGCATTTGGGGGATCGGCTCTCTGCTAAAGGTCACACTGGCAAGAGGGAACCTCCCAGCCCGCGGGCTGTGTGCCAGCTTGGAGAGCCGGGGCTCTTCTCCAGCGCGCGGGGACTGCGCTCTTCATGTCTCAGAGCAACAGGGAGGACACAGGGCTGCGTCCCGAGCCAGCAGGCGACTGCCAAGACTGCTGGGATGGGACCCTTGATAAAACTTCTTTCTCAGCTCTGGACAGCAAAGTAAGAACATACTTTACTGCTTCTCAAACTCTTTTCAGCCTTTTTATTGCTCTCCTGTCCGTTACTGCTGCTGCGACTCGTGACTAAGTTGCACTGCTATTCTCACATCATTGTCTCCAGCGTGGCTCCTTTACAAGGTCTCTCCCAAAAGCTGAGGACGGTCTGAGCTGCCATTCGGCTCTGCCTGACCTCTTCTTTCCTTCTTCACTTTCAGCTCTTTTCATCAGAAAGGCTTTCTTGTCTCCTTGGCTCCTGCGTGGGCCCGGACCTGCTCTCAGGCTGCACAGCTGGTGGTGGGGCGGTACGGCCAAAATACACTGCCTACCTCCGTTGCCAAGGGGTAGGCTCCTACCCAGAGCACCACCCGGCACCGTCCAAGAGATTGCCCTGGCCAGATCACCTGCGAAGGGCTGCGTTAGCTGTGGCAAAACAAAAAGCTTTGGCAAACTCTGGCTGCGCTCGGGAGGAAACACAGTCCCTCAGTCGTCCCGAGTCGAGACTGTTCAGAAGTGCGTTACTTTGAACTGCGGCACTGCTGGAGCATAAGGCACAGGCTGCAGCAGCCCAGGCCCCCACGCACCTCGGGCAGTGGAGTTCTATCTCAGTTTACCTTTCCAGTGCTTCCAGTTCAGTCTCGGCTGGTTAGCAAGCCTACACCACTTCCTTTATTGCTTCTCCAGGCCAAGCAGGGAGTTGTCCTGAGATGTCTCCGGTTTTGCTGGACTTGCAGTTTGGCTCCAGGGTCGTGTTGACCTGTGGCTATAGCAACAAGTTTGAAGCCAGATCTTGGATCTACCAAAAGGCCGGCAGCCCCCACGCGCTCGTGCAGTACATGGCTTTATGCAGCAGTGACTTCACCTGGGGTCAGATCTCACTTACACTCACAAACTTGCCTCCAGATGCACATTTTGCCGCTTGTAGCACACACATGACTTGATATGGGACATCGATACCTGCTTTTGCGACCTGTGGTTAGAAAAGCTCAGGAGATACGGATCTGGTAATGTATACTTTTGGCACGACTGCAGAAAACTGGTGGTTCAGAAGTTCAGGTTTTTCAACCCTTCAAAGGGAACAGTCAGCACAGCTCTTACAATTGTACACGTGTAGATGGGAGGGAGGGAATGGAATTCCTCCTTACAGCCCTTAGCAAAAACCAAACCTATCGCATACTATATTAAAGTTGCCGCTCTTACAATAAAGTTGGTGCCAAGTTGCTGAGAAATGGTGATGGGAGAGGCACTCTGAGCACCACTGCGCAGATGTTTCGAACTGGAAGCCAGCAGGAGTGCTACAAGGGAACCCGATCAACACATCAGACGGGAGGTGTGGTTCTTGGCCTTCCGCAACACCCGATTCCATAGTAATTGCTGCAGAATAACACATCGCCCCACTGGTGCCTTCTGCCTGCATTCATAGCCTTCAGCTCACTTTACTTTTTGTGTTGTGCAAGACACCTCCTCCCTAAAGCGTGTCCATGACAGGGGCTGCCCTAGGGCTGTTCCTTTTAACTCTTACAGCTCCTCTTCCATCCAGCCCTGAGCCATCTCGCACGGAATCACCTCGGTGGCTTGATGCAGGCACGCTCGTGCCCTCTCTGCCGCTCACATTCCCCGTAGCCACTCTGTAGGAGGGCAATATTTCGCCGTCCGTATCGCCTGGGTGCAGAGGCTTTGTGCGACGGCCGCGGCGCGTTCGGCGTGCCTGGCGGGCCGGAGCTCACGCGAGCCAGCAGCCTGCGGGCTGGAGACGCTGCTCTCCTCCCAGCTTGGAAAACCGAACAAAGCAAGCCCTCCTCGAGAGGCAGCGATGGCAGCGGAAAACGGGAAACAAGAACTCGGTGCTGCATCTGCTCTTCAGTGTTGAGTGACGGTACGGCCGCGGTGCCCCACAGCCGCACCTCCGCAGCTCCCGTCTCCAGCGCCCAGGCAGCTCTCCCGGGGAAGGGGGTCACGTCCCGTTACTCCCAAATCCCACCTCCCCCTGCTCCAGGGCGCACCCTCCCCTCCGCCGCCCTGCAGGGGAGGTGGGATGGATGGGACACGTGCTGGGAGAGGAGACCGTTACACGCGTCTGACTTTGGCAGCCGGCTCTGGAGTTTTCTTTGGCCCTGACAACCCACTGATGTTCAGGCTCTCTCCTTTCCAAGAGTGTGTGGAACGAGAGCTGCCCTCTGAAAACTGGCGGCGTGATTACAAACGAAAGGAGCACTGAACTCAAACCCGAGCTCTACCTCACCAAGGAAAACACCCACTACTTCAGATTAAAAACGAAGAGGTCACATTTTAGTGCCCATTGGGCAAACCAACATCCTGAAGGCTTCTCGTATGGGCACAGCAGAGTCACCTCGTCACCCTCCACCAGCCAGAACACCACAAGTAGCAATGGCAGCACCTCACCCCGCGGTTAAAAGCTGTTCTAGTTTGTGGTACTCGCCAACTTATAATAAAGCCCTGCCTTGACTTACACAAGAGTTCAAGACGCACTCAGAACAAAGAACAAGCGAAGATAACGCTGGCGACAGCCCCGGAGTCGGAGCGCTCGTGGCTGGGACGCTGTGTCAGAGGCATCGTGCTTCGCAGTGGTGTTCGGTAACAGGGGGTGCTCATGGGCACATCCCACACACCCGCAGCCACAGCTCCCTGCAGCAGCACCTTCCAAACACAGGAGACTACAGCTCCCGCTGGCCCGGAGCCGTCTGTCCTCTGGGAGCACCCGCGGCTCCACAGCCCTGCTGCCATGACCTGCCACACCAGCAGCACCGCCTGCCGCTAAGTGTGACGCACCACTAAGGGCACCACTGACATCTGCTCCAGTTCGACCAGTAGAGGGGCAAGAGACACCTCCTGCTGTGTAGCATAGGCTGTGGTACACGCGCTTAACGTCAGCTGATACTTATGCCAGACAACCTCATGGCTTCTCACCGGGATCTCCCGCATTGTGAAGTGCCGTACCATACAGTGCTCCTCTCTTCTTCTCCAGAGGGACCGGAGGCACTCCTGTTTAGCCGTCCTGCTGACACACCCAGCGAAGAAATTTTTTCTGCATAGAGCAGAAACGAGACAGGGGAGTAAAACATTAAATACTACCAGAACTCTAGATACATCCAGTGCTGTATCTTTGAGGTGGGGAACTTGCAAGTCTTTTCTCCAGCTTCCCTTTTACAAAAATTTTATCTAACCAATTTCTTTCCCTAAGTAGATCTGGATATCAAAATAAATAAAATAAACACAGCTCTGCTGTAGGCTTTGAAAAATTCCCTGGCAACTGATGCAGAGTTGGTATTCCTCTTAAAAAATACCCATTTTAATTTCTGCTTGCATGATTAGGTCCTGAAGCATCGATACATTCAATCACCATCTTGGAGCGCATCGTAAATCTCTGCTCAGTATTAGAATAACAACAACAGAAAAGAACCTAAAATACTTTCGGCAGAATATTCCCATTTGCTGTGCTTTCAGTCAGGTTTCTCTTCCTACAGAGAGCGTGTTGGTGTACCCGAGAGTGGAGGAACAGCAGCAAGTTCCTCTCAGGCCAACCGGGCTGAGACTTGGTACCTGCCAGCGGCGTGGGACCGGGCGCCCAGGTGCCCTGCAACATCCCCCTTCACGCGCTGTCACCTCGGGGCTCCTCAGCCACCACAGCTCTCTCCTCTTCCCCAGCTCCCCCAGCTTTTTTTGAGATCCCGTGCCCTAAAATCACTTTCAAAAGTGAGCTAGCTAAATTGCTGGAAATTTCACTGTGGGTGAATGGAAATCCATTTCACTCCAGTTCATGTCAAATATAGCTTAAACCCCCAAGGGATCAGATTAAGTTACATCAGTACAAGACAGGTTTAAACGAAGTGTCCACAAGAGTTTCTCTACCAGTGTAGCGGAATAGATGAAACCAAGTTTAGGGCAGCACTACTTTGTGTGAATGGCACGTTTGTGCCACGGATACTCGCACTGCTCTGCAAGCTTGCGACCGAGAACAAGAACCGGGGGACGCTCGGGGTTTGGCTCCGTTAACTCCCCAGAGGGGGAACCATGCCGGGAGCGCTGCCCCGCACCACAGATCTCTGTCACAGTTCTCCTTCCTCAACCCCCTATCCCAGTTGCAAGTTTAGGGCACATTTCCCACTTCAGCTACTACTGTGGCCCCTCGCCCCACGCAGCCTGGGCTTCTATGTCTGCACACAACAGCTCCAGAGGGTGGCCCAAGCCCTGACCCAGACTCCTGACCTCTTGGTCTTTATGGCTCAGAATTTATTCCCAATAGAAAAAGGCTTAGCAAATACAAGCGGCGCTTAGGTGGAAGCACTGGAGCCATACCGCACACCAAGGGCAACGCCGCTGTGCCACGGGCTCAGCTCTCAGACAAAGAATCCAAACGCAGCAGGTGGCGAGTTCGTGAAATACCGTTCTCCCACCTCTCAAAATTGAATTGTGATGATAGCAGGGCCTGTAGCGATAGGACAAGGGGTAACAGTTTTACACTGAAAGAGGGTAGGTTTAGACTAGTTGTAAGGAAGACATTTTTTTTACAACGAGGGTGAGCCCCTGGCCCAGGGTGCCCAGAGAGGTGGTGGCTGCCCCATCCCCAGAAACATTCCGGGCCACGCTGGACAGGGCTTTGACTGACCTGATCCAGCTGAAGATGTCCCTGCCCATGGCAGAGGTTGGACTAGATGGCCTTTAAAGGTCCTTTCCAACCCAAACTATTCTACAATTCTATCATTGTCAGCTGAAAGTACAAATCCAAATGATACATAGCATTATATCGCACTGATTAAATACTACAGTGACACTCCTTGAGCTCAGGCTGCCCCTGTGCTCCGGCAGAGAAGTGACACAGCTCTGAAATGGCTCTACAGGTCTAAACGCCAACTACTGCTCACAACGCTGCACGAAAAGGAGCGCCGAGCAACAGCCTCGTCCAAGCAGAAACTACGACACAAACTTACCAGTGCACGTGAAAGAAGAAAAGGCTTTAAAGAAAGGGACTGAAGTATAAACCCCCCTGTGTGGAGAGGAGCGCAGGGCGTTCCGCTGGCAGTTGTGCAGGTACCGAAAAGGTAAGTGGTTTGGAGGGGCTCTGGGGAGCGCAGCACTTGGACGGTGCTGTTGCAGGGAAGCTGTCGGGGAAGGATGCCCGGTGGCCCATGAGAAGTCGTGTGATTTGACAGAGGGCTTCTCCTGAAACGCTTGGGAGGTGTTAAGTGAAGCAGAAGAAACACGTGGGCAAAAATACACCGCATATTGGTTTGACTCTGAATGTAATTTGCAGTTTGGCCGTATTAAAAGATCTTGCATGTCTGCTCATTGCGAAAACGTCGATGTGCAGACTTGCTTGGAGACAACGCTGAATGCCAGCCTTAAATATGCACCAAAATCCAACTTCCACATGGGAAATGAACACTTAACACTCATACATTAAGTCAGCACAGGAACCAAGGGATTCATTAAGAACAACAGAAACACAAACCTTGCCTCAAATAATTATCAGCCTAAAGGTAACTATTTAAAAACTTCTTTATACCATCTGTCACGTTATGAGTAAGCACTGTGCTGGAAGCACCTTTACTTAACAGAGCCCATTCTTCTCTCTTCTCGTCCACACACCATCTTTCTTGCACCACATCTGCCTTGTACATTTTCCCAACTGAAAAATACTCATTTCAAGCACATTTCCTAACCCTGCTACACACTGTGTTCTCACACGGTGCAGAGAGCAGTGAGGAGCAGCTTTTATGAGGGCAACACAGTGCTGGACGCGGTCCTAGCGGGCTGGTTTTTAAGCTCATTGCCTTTTCTTTCAGGTGACGAGAAGGTGTTATGAATGGCGCAAAGAAAATGGTTTTTCTCCGAATAAACACTCATCTGTTCCCGGCCTCATTTCTATTCCTATGCATGTGTTATCAAGAAAACACATATTTAAAATACTGTTACAGCAGAGTTCACCAGGGGATGGCTTACCCCAATGCTAAAAATGATTTTTCCTAGCCTTTTACTGTTGCAAGATGAACTCTGACCCTGTGTTTTCTAGCACAGTGCCCTGGGGGAGCTGGGGCGGCAGCCGCAAGTCCCATTTCTGCTCGGCCGTTCCACCTAGGCTCCGTTCTTGAACCTCAGGGAGCAGCACGCCTCGATGTCTGAGAGCAAGAGCAGCGCCAGCTGCGAACCGCTGAGACGCAAGGCGAGCCTGCCAAGCGTAAATGGCACACGACTGCACTAAGAAAATACCCCCGGAACGAAGCCGATCCCAGCGAGCTCGGCATCTTTTCACACCGCGCTCCGCCCCACTGCTCTTCTCTCGCGTTTTGCTGCGGATGCAACTGTGCCTCTTCACAGCTCGGGCTCGGCAGACACCGAGGCGCACGGGGACTGTGTGACCGAGGGCGGGTGATCGCGGACGCGGTGTTGCGCTTTGGTGTGGTCAGAGGCTGAGCCAAAGCCCACCACGGGAAACAAGATGCCGCTGGAGTTCGTGCGAGGCCTCTGCGTGGATGAAGAAAGCAGCAGCGCAGTAACGTGAAGCTCGTGAAAACTAAAGAACCGGAAAGCGGTCACCTATACGACGTCCGGTCAAACGAGTCCTCAGCACAGCCACCTGCCTGGCAGACGTACCTCCCCTAGGGTAGGTGATGCTCTAAGCAGGCAAGTCTGCAAGAGAGGGCCCAAACACCCTGCCAAAGTTCTTTTCATGAACCCAAACTGGTTTCCAGTTTGACACTGCAACTTTAGCTCTCTTTTTATAATAAGGTATCTCGTCATCATGCTTCCCACTACTCTGTGACTGACCAGGCAGCTCAGCTTCACACGCTAGCTGCTCGACAGTCATTCAGTGATGACACTCTGCCCCTCAGAGACAGCAGTAGAAACGCCCTACAAAACTCTGCAGCACGGGAGAGAGCCGTCAGGGAAAGGGTGAGGAAAGCTCCTCTTTCATCCCCTTGGAAGACTCACTCAGATAAGCTGCTGCAGAGATTTTATTTTTCACTCTTAATTGGACACTGAAGTCGAACGCTGCATTTTCAAGCTTGCTTTTACCCTGGGCTACTACCAAGCTCCCACTTATTACAAGATGTGCGTAACAGCACACAACAGGTAGGTTAAAGCTGGGGGAAGAAGATGACAATAGAGAGTTTCCTAAATACATGAGTCTTCTCTACTTTAAGGTCAGTAGTAATCGCAGACACACAACCAGATGAAAAACCACCCCAAAACCTCCAGCCAGAAAATCAACGCTGACCTCTTCTCTATCACACTCCCAGATCACAGCACTTAACATCCTGCAAACCCCAGTTTTGTGCCCATGAAGGATGATGCTCGTCTACTTGCACCTACTGGTAACGTGAGAATGAAGGAATATATGAACGAGGAAGGGACTGGACAATAAAACCTTCGCCCTGTGCTTTGAAGCTAGCAAGACCTGAGTTTAAACTCATCCTCTACGGCAGAGAATTGAGTGGCCGAGAGCCTTCCTGGTGAGCAATCCTGCCCCGTTCAGGTTGCTGCTCAACAAGAGGGTAAGTCGTATCTTTTCCAGACAAGAAGCAGCATTTCCTGAGGTAGCCATGCCTGACCATCACTTTTCTGAGACGTTTTCAGCCTCGTGCCTGCTCCCCCAAATCAGTGGGTGCTTACACCGAGGTATGTGCCTTTGCTGAGCTGGCCCTGGAAGCGGGGGGAGCCGGCTCGGCTGGGACCGCGCTCCCGGGTGATGAGGAAGGGGCTCGAGCAGCGCCTGCGACCAGGCTGGTGAAGGCCCACCGCAGGGACCTGGCTCGCTCTGCGCGACAGCTGAGCTCTGCTGGCTGGGCCGCGCACCGCCAGCGCACCGCCAGCGCACCACAGGAGCGCACGCACCCCTCACAGCGCCGGCCGCCGGCTCCGAGGTGTGACGAGCAGAAGCCAGAGTCCCGCAGAGAGTCACAGGTTTTTCAAGTGGTATTTCACACCCCAACGAACGCAAATGGTTGCAGCTCCGGGGCTCGGGAGGCGTGCGTGTAGGAGACCGAGTCAGGACAGCACGACAACTACCTTCATGCTTGCTCCTCATGACTTCTGGAGAGCATGCTGAAGCAGTCTGGTCCCCTCGTATCACCAACTGTCCTGCTACCACCCCTGAATGATAAACGTATCAGGACCGCGACATTGACGGCTCTCCTTTGGCTGCAAGTCCCCTTCCAGGAGGAAGCCGTGCGAAACGGCGGGAGATGCTGACAGCGTGGTGTTCGAGCCAGCCAAGACGCCCGGGCTGCGGGAGATGGAGTTGGAAGGAGGGCAGACGAAGGCCCAGGCGCCGCGCACGCATGACCGGTGATCTGTGGGGTTCAGGCTGTCAGTTCCTGAAGGTCCACGGACTTGGCAGGCACCGCTCCCTGCCCCTTCTGTGCAGACAGGAAGGCAGGTGCCAAGAACGCCCGCCATCCTGGATGCGTTTCAGATGGTGAGGGGAAGGTAAAGAGCTGGACTGCGCCACAGCTTGTGCGCCACCGTGATTTTCTTCCAAGAATTCAGTCTGGTGTCAGCTTACTCTATACGAAGCAACTTGCTTATTCAAGTAGCATCAAATTTATAACCTCCTTTCAGCCGTTTGACACTGATTTTTTTCAACCAGGAGTTGCTAACAGCACAAGATGAGGGGTTGAAGTGCCCTCCTCTTCACCCATCGTCTGGGCAGTGCCGAGCTTACGCAAAATCTGTCTTTTGCTGCGTCTGTGTGCCGTGGGAAGGGGACCGCGGCAAGGGCTGCAGAAGCAGCAGTATTACCATTCGGCTCGTCGTACTTACAGACTACACGGTTTCAATTTTTAATATCCACAATTATTTCAACACAGACAGAAAGGCGGCGGTTTCCGTGAAGCTGAAACTCCGTCCCCTGCAAGGCCGTTCCTTTCTATGTGGTAGAGCAAACGTGCCAAGTTCAGCTACTAGCGGAAAAGCTGGCAAAGAGGAACAGCTCAAACCTCACAGCGACTTCTCCTACACGCTGGACAGAAGCTGGCAGTGAAGAACCAGAAAGGATTTAGCAGTCCCCGGGCTGACTAAGAGCCCCAGAGGAAAGGGCGAGGAGGGAGATACCCAGAATCACAGCTTTAATAATGTCAAAAAATAAAGAAAGAACTAGGCAGTCCGACCCAGACAGACTTACATCACGGAAGCACACAGGCTAAAAGATGGTGAATAGTCGAAATCAAGACAGGTAAATGGAGAATACCGAATCTTGAGCAAAGGAGAATAATAATTCATACCTGCTAGAGTGAATGAATGCAGTGAGGCATTGACAAGGAAGAGGTTTGGGAAGCATGGGGAAAATTTCCCCAAGGTACCGACACAGAGAGCATCGCTGCAGCGATGCAAACAAACACGCAACGCGCTATTATGAGCCCTTAGTCTAAAGCCAAAGCCACGGGGAGTTAGAGGTGCGTACAGCACGGCTCCCCTGCTGCTCGGCAGCAGCATTAACCACGCTCCCAGGCACTGCCGAGCAGACGTCGCCGACAACAGGAAGGAACTATTGCAAATGCAATTTATTAGAACTATAGAGCACCTCCGTCAAATAAGCACAACCGTCTTCCTCCTCACCCCAAAGCACAGGCGTTTACGTTCTGTACTGTACAGTGTCTTTCACTTTTAACTGTATTTTTCCTTGGCTTTGGCATCACCAACTGCAGCTCCATTTGACAGCTTTGCCTAACGATAGGCTGTGCACAAATGTGCTGATTTCACAGGGGTTTAAGAAAGGAAAAAGTAATCAAAGCCACACTCGCTGTAACGTGGTTCTGAGCTGAAGTGGACCCGAGTAGTATCCTTTGCCCCACAGCCATCGCAAAAACACTCTTACATTAGGGCAGTAACCAACCAGCCGTATATTCAGCAATCCTCCTCTCGGAAACTGCAGGAGACAGACTGTTCTCTGGAGGGGAACGTCAGGCTCAGAGGCCCTATACCCTAACGGAGGGGACTGCTGGTCCAGCGCCCGAGGGGGGACAAGGCACGCTCGTCCCCGCTGTAAGCAACACACGTCGTGACAGAGAGCACTCTTCATTGCGAACGGGAAGATGGGGGAAGCCGGGGGAAGCCGTCTCCGCCGTTAGAAACTCTGTTTTAAACCCCATCTCACGCAGGACGGGGGTCGCTGGCACCGGGGCGCAAGCTGGGCTCCCTAAAACAACGTGGATCGCTCAGTGCACGTTATTGCCAACGTTATTGCCGTCCGGATATAAATATGTACACGGACTATCATTTTCTTGTAACAAATGGTAAAAGCTATCCCGGTGACAGTGAGGCAGTGATGGAGAAAGGATGACTTTATCACCTCCCTATGACTATGTTTCCCAAGCAACCTTCTCGCCAATCCGGAGCCCTGCGCGATCATTAGTTCCTGCACATGGCAGCAATGAAATTGTCCCTTAAAGTAAATCATTCAAGGATTTTTATAATCTGAAATAAAATTTTCTAATATTTTTTTCCTAAGTTTTCCAGGTTTAAGGTTTTAATCTTTTATTATTTATTGTACAGCAGTTGTGAAGGGCATGATGAGAAGCCCTGCGTAAATAGTTGTCGTTGGAGGATCGGCGCGTGACAATGCTGCATTTAAGAAATTAATGATTTCTTTTCTTTTCCTTATTACTGCCATGCTCTGTCTGAGGTGTTCAAATACAAAAAAAAATAAAGTAAGAGTAAAACAAAACAAACCAAAGCTGCAGTTTGGCTTCTGTGTGTTTCCCTACCTTGTGGCTGGCGTTGCTGATAAATATTCTTTAGAAACGGTACTGAAGGAGGAGAATGGCATATATATTTTCTTTTCTTCCTTCACGCTCAGAGCATCAAATTCCAAAGACGACAATTTTCTACTGTTTGCGATGCAGAGTATTCCTCTATTTTTGTATCTCTCGGATTTATCGCTCTTTTGAACTCCTACAAACACAATTTAACCTTTCCTATCTTTACCTCCGGTCATTTTTTTTTATCCCACCAGAGCCTGAATTACATGCTAATCATAGCAAAATACTGGACATTCTCTTAACTGCGGGCTTAAAAATAATCCTCTTTCAATAGAAAAAGACATAAAGTATCTCATTAGAGCAATAGCACTACCAGGCACAATCCATCCTAGAGCATAAAAAAATTTATGCTCCGCGTCATTGCTCTCTACCTAAATTCTCTGACACCTGGAACTGGGAGATGGAATATTTTGGTGCGAGTCCGTTGCTCAGTTGACAGTCAGACAGCCCCAGTGCTCACTTTCAGGGCTTCATCCTGCTCAAGCCCCCAGCAGGGCCTGGGGAGGAGCAAGGTCAGCGCTGCATGCTGAGGTCTCCTCCTCAGCCACTGAAGCACCTCGCTGTTGTGTTAAGGGTACCATTAAAAGATAAGGTCAGGCCCTTCAGTTCTACGTATGACACTCTTATTCTTCACGTACCCCTCTACTTGTCTGGTATTTCCTACGAAATGTGTCAAATCACTCAGGTACGTGTCCGGGGTGGAGTTCAGCAGAGCCTCCACAGACTTCTCCTGGTCGTGGGTGACGCGCGTCCATGCCGGCAGCCCAGGGGCAGAACCCTCCCGGGCGAGCACAGCGTGCCGGCACCGGGCACCGCTACCACACCGCAGCGTCACTGCGCACTGCCCTTGTCCCGACCGCAAACTCACTTTGATATTACAGAGCCCTCGCCCACGGCCCGTACGATGAGAAATGGTGGCACGGAAAGGAGAGGGAGCGGACCGCCTGCTTTCTGCAAGGAACGCTTCAGGAAGGGAAAGTGCAGAGCTACCCCCGCTGCCAGGGGAAGCGCTTCGGGACACGGCACACTGAGAATAAATCCCCGCCCCACAGATGCCGCTTACTCACCCAACACCACAGAGGACAGAGGCTTTCCTTACGAGATATACTTGTGCTTGATTTTAACAACTACCTTTAACACGTTTGGGGCTCAATCGTGTAAAAAAAAAAATAAAAATCACAAGAGTAAGCTGCTTCTCAGGAACAGCTCGCGTGACCAAGTGGTTGCAGAATCCAGTCCACAGCGGCTTTTACATCCTCCCCAAGAAACCCCAACCTCAAACGGAGGCCGCTGAGGCTCCTCCTCGCGCTTCACTGTTGTACGTCCTTCACATCTTTTTTATCTGCTTGACTGTACGTCCTACATTAGGACCAAATCCATACAGTAGTAAGGACATATAATTCATCCCAAATGATCAAGGATAATTATATGCTTAAAGAGCAATATGCAGAGGTTCTCCTACAGATAATTAAGGAGAAAACTCACAGTTCACCCATGTGGGAAGTTAGCCAGGAAGTGCAGACATACTTTGGGAATTCATCCATTATTTATAATCCGCAGTGTCTTGTCAAAAACCCTAAATGAAAAGTTAAAGCTTTAACACATTCTTTAGCATACTGCCGGGCCATCACCTCCCATTAGTTTTTAAGTAACACTCCCATTGGGCCAGATTCGGCAGAAGCTTTCCTGGCACCTGCTTAAACTCGCGGGACCCCCGTGCGGAGCCAGCGCAAGGAAGCTCAAAGGGGCCACCATCACCGCCCCGGCGCTGGGAGTCTGCCGGATGCGTGCGGATGCGGCTTCGCATCCTGGTGTGAGTCGAGGGCTGACCCCGAAAGGGCCCACCTTGGACCGCCCGGCGGGGCTGCCCCCGGCTCGCAGGGTGGGCTCCCACGAGAGCCCCAGGTCTCAGCCGTGCACTAAGTCTACCGCTGCTGTGCGCGGAGGATGCCAGAGGTGGGAGAAGGCGATGGGAGGACGGCTGCTTGACGGCCACACTCACGGTCTTATGTACCCTTCTGAATCGGGGACTCCCCAACCTACACACTACAGGTGACAAAATAATGCCCTGTATGGTTGGTACGGTAACGCTGCCGTTGGTTTCCTCTTGGAAACAACCTCCCATTCCATTTCCCCTCGGCATTAAATATGTAAAATAACACCAGGGCACCATTTCCACTGTAGAAGCATCCTACAGTATTTCAATTAAAATAGCTCATCTTTAGACCCATTTTTTTTCCCGGACACCCCTACACTTCCATTCACAGCTGAAGCACAAAACCCAATTAGTTATTAATTGAGGCACGTTAAAATTCATTAACTCTGCTTGTGAAGCTTAAGCTATAATTAACTGTCTTTGCAGGCTTTTGTTCTTTAATCTCCAGGTAGAAGGTCCCATTGTTAATAAGAAGGATAAGGCACAATGCTGCCATCTCTCCTGTGGGGCCATAGCTTAGTCCTGGCGGTGGCAATGTGACATTAACCCCAGCGGGGACGTCACACGCTAATGCTGTCCTGTCAGCTATTGACTATCCTGTGCCACGGCTGAACTGGAGCATATTTTGAACGAACGGGAGCATAAAAACACCTGCTGAAAATATTTTGAAAAAGGTCCTTTCCAGCAAGCTCCGTGTCCTGCTAGAGGCGGCGCACAGCAGCCTCACCGCGACAGGCAGCTCCCGCCTTCCACCTTCGCCTCGGCAGCGATTCTCATCGTAAAGAGCTCCTAAAAAAGCAGCTCGAGGCAAATTCTTGTTTCGCATATGGAACCGCACGAAGCCAACCTTTAAAATAAAGCGAAACGAACGCAGAAATTCACTTACATGTCAAGTTCCAGGGCCCAACATGGCAGCGCTCGCTCCGGCATTCCCGTACGCTCCTGCTCCGCCTCCCCCCCGGCACGGGTGCCCAGGCTCGGCAAGGGAGCACCTGAAACCCAACGTCTCCAAAAACCGCCTCTTCCCAAAGGCAGCTGCCTCTGGGGTGGCATTTCAGGCACAGTTCAGCGGAAGTGACTTCCTGCTTCTAGTGTACACTGCCTTTGGCCGAAGGGAAATATTCCGGCCTTAAACCTGGCGATGGTGGATTCCGTACCAACCAGCACCATCAGTAGGAGAACATGGGGGAACGGAGCAACCGAAAAGGGGAATGGATGTCTCTTGTGCTCGATGTTTTGTTGAGGTGCTGACCTGAGTCACGGCACTGAGGTGCTATGAATAAGTAAATAACAAAGTCAGGGCAGAGAGGAAAGCAGAACAGGTAGAAAACAAGCTGCTTTTTGGAGCGGGTATTTTCTCCAAGCTCAGCCACCACTCAGTCACTGCACGCGCTCCATTTGCAGAAAGCCCCGAGCCGCTCCGCACGTTGGGGGGACGGCTCACGGCAGGCGGAACGAGCAGGCAGAGACAGCGCCTGCACTCGGGGACACGGGGCAGAGTCACACAGCATCGTGGCACTCCCTCCCCGCAGTGGCTGCGGGACCTGGCGGGGCAAACCGGGGCAGGGAAAAGGTGGCAGCGCGGCTGCCCCAAATTCAAAGTGCGCTGCGCTCCTGCCCGAAGCGCCGCCCGCTCCAGAGCCCCACGGCTGCCCTGGGGCGAGGAGGGCACAGCCCTCAGGCGCCCACCCTTCCTGGGAGAGTCGTGGTGGCCGGCGATGCCAACGGCTGGTTTGCCCCACCACAAGGAGAGGTTGCCATAGGGCTGGGGCCGGCAGGTCCACGCGGGAGGCGAGGGAGCCGGGGCTCTGTTTCCCCTCCTTCCCCCCCCATTTCTGCAATGTGCCAGCCTACACATTGGAGCTGGCACAGCGGGAAGGCAGCCGGTGCCAGAAAACAAGTCTGGTGCAGATTATTTGCCTGCTGGAGCAATGAGGAAGGCACAGAGACTCCGGGAGTCGCAATATGGTTGCTAACCCCGTTCCTGCCGCAGCGCAGCCCTGCGCTGCCGCTCGCGGGGGCCGGACTGACTGCGGCCCCCGCTGCCGAGAGCAGCGCCGCTGCCGTGACACCACTGATGTTCTCAGGCTCTGGCAAAGCTTTTAGGGTGGTATGACCATCTGCCCGAGCTGCGTCAGCTCATCCAGCGACAAGCGTGTTCCAGGTACCAATCTGGAGACACGTGGGGGAAGAACCATTTTCTGCTTCCGCAGCCAGAAGCGGCAGCAAAGGAAAATGAAACTGGACATCAGAGAACAGTTGAGAACACAACCCGATTTTTTCAGTACCTCGTGCGTGCGCTACAATTTGTCATGCTACTCCACTTCAAAGAACGCGGGGACACTGTGTCTATCCACAGAGATGTGCCTTTCAACAGGTGATCTGCACCTCTGTCTGGAGATGGCATCGACCACTGCAAACCCACATCTGAGGTCTTGCATCTCCAAGAACGTTAGTCCGTGGAGCCAGCTCCCCCACACATCCAGGCCCCTCCCCTTCTCCCTCCAGGGCTGACCAGTCTGTGCCGCAGATCTGCGGATCCACGGGAGGACACGAGGTGGTGTCCGGAGGACAAAAGCTCAAGGAACAGCCCGGGAGCCCGTGGAAGCGCCGCAGGAAAGCACCGCTGGGACCGGGACTGACGTGCCGGGCAGGCAGAGGCAGTGCGGGGTGCTACTCGCCCGGCCAACTGACGTAGCAGCAGCACTGATGAATTTGTTTCTCCGTGGTGAGGAGATGGGGAAGCAAAGAGGGCTTTTGGGAAAGCCCAGAAAAAACATTGCAGCGTCCTTGCACCATTTTTCACATGCCTCCGTATCCATCACACGCGTCCTGTCCTCCTAAGCTGGAAAAGCACCTCTAATGCTAATATTGATGATGCTGTCAAGCCTTCACAATAGGCGCCTGACAGCACCGTGTAAGCCCGAGATACGGATAGTTCGGGCAATCAATAGCTTGAGAAAAGTCCCATGTGGAAACTGCCACTCAGTACGAGTACCAAAGAGACTGCGAAACGCTTCTTCCTTCCTTTTTCCAGTCTTGTAAGGATTAACGCTTAAGGCAGTTACCGACCTCGCACTCTGCGAGAGAGACGCTTATTTTCACAAGAGGAGACCAAACAATTAAGCCCTGTTTCTGCCAAGGAGCATCTGGGGTTGCAAATCCGCAGCCCTGGGTCGCGAGAAGCAGCTGAACAGAAAGCAGAGGATGGTAACAACCGTGTTACACGTCCACCTTCCAGCATGGGGACACGGGGGTGGACCTGCTCGCCGTCGCTGGCTCTGCCGCGTGCGGGTCTGAGCTAACAGAGCACCTCATCAACAAGCCTGTCTCTGCTCGAAATCCAGGTGGCTTCATTACTCCCTCAAAATATTAATAGCCATGTTATAAGATCAACATTTGTTTTGCCAAGAGCAATGAATAATGCAAACAGCACCGCCTAAAATCATTATTATTTTATTTAGATCAGAGGCTGAGAGCCGCCCTCTGATCCTGTGCCAAAACTGAAAGAAAATGAAGTGCGTTTAGAGCTGGTGGAAGGTAATGGATACAAAGGCACAGGGAACGAACCGCTTCATTTATCAACAAAACACAGAAAGTCAACAGCAGCCCCACGTTCCCCAGACTACACCTGCCAAATACACCATTTTTACCTTGCGTGTCACCTCTGGAGCCTGCGCACCGCAGAAGAACGCTTGTTTCTAGAAGAAAGAAGTTTTCTGGTTTGCTTCTTTCTGAAAGCAGTGACCCAAAAACTCTATCATTAGTAACAATAATTAAAAGGTGCCATAAGAGGGAGTGTATGGATGATTGCCACTAAAAGGAACATTCTCATTAATTTATTACAGATTTTTAACTTGGCTTCATTAGGACATGTCTGCTGAAGGCCATTTAGGACTCTGGGGATATTCCTGTACTTCAGGCTCCCTCAGCGCTGTCGGCAGAAGGCAGGCAGGAAAGACCTGCTGGCGGGCGTGCAGTTTAGCCTGGGCAGCCAGGGAAGTCACCATTTTGTCACCCTTCTGGCCAAGGAAAAGCGCCCTCCCGAGATCAGGGACCGCTCCAACAATGTCATTCTGACATCTCCAGTCTCACAAACACACCAGTGCGGCCCCGAAGAGGAGCAACACAGCAGGCCACCTCCACGGCGACCTTCTTTCCACGGCGTTTGGGCACCTCGCTCCTTTACGCAGTTTTGGCAGAACCGGTTTCACCGAATGCTTTGCACAAAACCACCCAGAGTGTGCTGGTAAGCGTAGCTTCTTAACTGCGGCACAGCAAAGACTCAGCGCCCCTACAAGTAAATGATGACTAATGAGGAGCACGTGGGAGAAGTTCCCTTGTTCGACAATACCCATAAAGCAGAGTTAACTAATAATTAACAAACGCAGCAGATAGTAAGTCTGCGGCCCCCTCTAAGAGAGCAGAAGAGAGGGAAATATTAAAGAAGTACTAACAGCTGGCTTGTTAATGCTCTGCGAGCCAATTTCTTACATAAGACACAAATGGGAAGGCAGAATTGTAACTGAAGTCTATTTTAAGATAAACAGAAAACCCCCATAATGAATCATATCTTTTCTTATCCCTGTGTTTTTTAACTGCTCATCTGCCCAGTTTCCCTGCCAGCCCCTGCCCAGGACCCGGCCAGCAGCGCACTGGGAGAAGAGCCGCCCCGGGCTCGGGGCTCGCTGCTCGGCTCCTGCAGCCCTGTTTCGGCAGAAGGGCGCAGTAAGTGAGGAGGAAAAGGCCCTCAGAAAGCCCCGGTGCACAGGGAAGCTCTTCAGCAGAGGCGGGCTGCGGACTGGCCGCGCTGAGCAGACCCGAACTAAGTTGTCCTTACCTACAACGAACTTGCAGGAATGCTCCGAGGCGTGTGCCTCAAAGGAAGAAGTCCGTGATTTCCTTTTATTTCACAAAACAGACAATCTGTGAATTGCCTCTGCTTTCACTTTTACGAGCAGCGGGCTTTGTTCCTGCATACGCTTTCCTTCTAATTGCAGGCAGAAAGAAAAGGCTCAGGTCCTTCATCAGATACCATCCGGAGTGAGTTAGCAGGGTTAAATCCATCCTGGATGGTAGAAGCAAATTAATCTAGGCTGATAAAGCGTGAGCCTTTAGTTGCCAGGAATCCGCTAAAGCCCCAATCTGCAGAGATTTATTCCTGCGCTTCATCTGAAGAAGGCAGGCAGCCTGCCTCCCTCCAACCCTCCAACCTCCAACTCCCCTGCGCGCGTCTATGTATTTATTTTCTCCACTGAAACGTAAATAAAGAATTTGCTACCTGCTGCTAACACTTAACATCACCTAAGCAGCTCATACAGTAAGGAATCTTTAATTAAAGTAACACCTAATGCACACATTCGTATTTCACCAAAGTAAAACTGGCAGTGCCACCAGTCTTTCACGGGAGCGCACATCACCAACGTTAAACAGAGCGCAGGATGCCGTTCTAGATCACTGCGTGTCTACAATATCCTACTTCACCCAGAAACTATTTTTACAGCACAATTGTTTTCATACCCAAAGACTGTTTCATTATCAGACCGAAAACACTGGGTTAGTCGGAAAGGTTTTTCCTTCCAGCGCCTTCTCCCCGGCGCCGGGCCGGGTGCCGACAGTGAGGATGCGCCACGGCGGGCGAGAGCGCAGCGCAGCCCAGAGCCGCCCGCTGCGCCCGCGAGCCCACGCCGCCGGCACGGCCCCGCGCCGAACGCGCCGGCAATTGGACACTTGTAGCTCCAGGACCAGGGGAAGGAATTCATGTTTTACGGCTAGGATCTAAAGCAAATTTTATTGGAAGCTTTTATGTTTGTAGGTTTGAGTAGTTTTTATAGAGAGGAGTTCTGAAAACTGCCATAAAATTTTGCCTCGGGGGTTATGATTACATTTGTATCTTTCCCAAACTTAGATAAATAAAGACGACAGTTTTTACTGTAGAAGCTTAAGAGGTTAGAGTGGTATTTGGTCTGTGATGAACCTTTTATAGATATGATGTTGTCAGAATTTATTCTTAAATATCAATAAAAAAATACAACTTTACATTTCTTGATAAAGCAATGGTGATTAGAAAAAGAGCTGTCAAAGAGGCGGTGGCATCGCTAGTGGCTTCCTTCCTTCCTACTAAAATAATGCTTTATGACGTTTTTGTTCACTGGAAACTATTAACTGATTTCCATTCTATCAGAGGACAAACCTTCTATCTAAGGACGATGCCTTGTGGTGCCCTAATATTTGACGCGAGATTCACCTCGCACCCGATTTTGGTGGTGAGCTGATACAGCCCCCCTTTCTGAGGGACTCCCATCTCCTACCATTATACCCTTATAATTACCCTTTATGCTTTTGTAAAGAAGAAGTAAGAAACAACATATATTTTTCATGTAGCACATACCAGGCTAAAACCATGGAAGGACTCCACCCCTTTGGCCCCATTACAGTTTTTTATGAAGAGACGAGTTTACCAAAACACTCTGAACCCAGCCGGAGTCCCGCCAGCCCCCCTCCCGGGGCTGCCCCCCAGCCCAGAGCCCTCGCTGCCGGCTGAATCCCCTTCATCGCCCGCCTGCCCGTCTCTCGCTCAGCTATCCCAAAGCAGGCTTGCTGCTGGAGGACAGCGCGCCCTGAGCTGGGCTTTCCCCACGACTCCGCGCTTCTCTGTCCCCAGCTCCTGCCTGGCTGCTGCTGGTGATGGCAGGGGGACAATGCTGCCTGGGGGCATGGCTCCTGCCTCCTCGGCCGAGGGGCAGCAGCTGTGCCCACCACCAGGCTCCCCTGGAGCCTGTCCCGCCTGCAGCACCCGTCCCGCTTTTCCTTTGTGTCCCCTGCGCCCAGGGGACAGCAGGGACTTCCCTGCGCTCCGCAGAGCACAGCTCCGAAATCTCAGTCAGGAGTGTCCCTGTCACCGGGGTGCACGCAGCCCTGGGTTCTTACCGATGCTTTTGAACCGCCTGTCGGTCTGCCCCACGCCCACCCCTTGCCCAGGGCCGCGTGCCGTTCACGTCCTCACCTGCACTGTGACCCTCTGAGACCACTTAAGAATCACCACCTCGGTAACAGCAACGGCCTTTCCAAAGAGCCATTTAAACAGGTTCTGCTCTCGAGACACCGTACCCACACAAAGTTTTCAGAAATTCTAACAGCGCATCAGGGCGTGGGCTCAAAGTTTCTCCTGTCCCACAAGGATGCTCTGCTCCCCACAGGAGAGGGTGATCTCGTGGCAAGGGAAGAAGTCAGGAGCTGCAGAGCTCCATGCCTCCCCGATCCCTCCGGAACGCCACCAGGCTCTGTGCTCCTGCTGGTCCCTGGCGCCTGAGTCCCTGCAGCCCTCCTCCCTTTCTGCCGTCCCCCTCTCCCCACGCGTACACACATGCCCACCACCAACTCCCCTCCGGAGCTCAGCAGCGAGAGGAACGCAAAAGCAAATACTCCCAGCCCCAGGAGCACTCTGTGCTGGTTCCAACGGGAATTGCAACGCGTCTGCGGGGAGCGAGGCAAACCGCAGCGGCGGGGCTCTTCGTCACGATTCATACACTTATTTTGCAAACACGGAACAGATTGCGAAGTGAACACTCGAACACTGGAATGGAGGACCATTCAACCTGCTCGCTCTCCTCAAACACCACTCCATTAGGATTGAAAATTTCAGTAAAAAATGGTGATTATCTTATTTGTTGCAGATAGGAGGACTAATTAGTGAGGAAAACTCCCTCCAAGCACTCAGCGTCAGCAGCGCTGAGCCTGAGCGCGGCGTGCGGCACAGCGGGGCTCCGCACACGGCATTAGCCCCGGCACACCCTCCTCATGCGAGCGCCCCGCGAAAGGCCTTGCTGAACTTAGGTGGTCTTCACCGCACATCTGAGTGAAGCCTTTGGCACACAGGTATTTTAACTGAAAACAAACTGGACACCTTCATTCAAAAATTATACATATTAAGACAAGTATTCACAACAAATTAGTGCTCTGCATAATTGGCAACAGACACAAAGTAAAATGAAAATGAGCGTATACAAAAGGAAACAACACCAAAAGCACACGGTGGGGCAGAAAAAAGCTGCCTAATTTATTTAGTTTTTACATCTCCATCTCTTACCTCAATTTCCGCAGTCGAATGCTGGCCAAAACAGGATCACGTGCACGTTGCGGCCACGGAAGAACGCGGGTGTCACAGAATGCTATTTGGAGTGACAACACTCGCATGCGCTTGCAGTACTCTATCCAGGGTTAATGTGTTGTTTCATAACGACCCTTTGAGCTGACACCGAGTTCCCCGATAAGTAGGAGTTGAACATCTCTTACCTTGCAGTCTTCACCTCCTGTTTTGCCAGATGGGGGGAGGTCTGGGTGGTCCTTCCAGGGCTGTGCTGGGCCACTGGGGACAGAGCTGTGCCGCAGCTTCCAATGCAGAGACGCCTTCTCCAAGAGGCACCGTCACAGCTCTGCAAAATACACGTGCGGGGTTGAAGTGAGCCACCAGAAAACACTCAGACATTTCACGATCAGAAATTTGCTGTTCTACGAGAAATATAACTGTACTTTAACCTTCGATACTAACTAGAATAACGAATTCTGAGCCATTGCGGGCAGCATGAGCACTCTCTTTTCACAACGCCAGGAGCGTCCCTCCTTTTGCCACCGCCTCTCTGTCCCCCGTGCCCCGTCTGCTCAGCGCGGGAGCCCCGGGAAGGGGAGCCCCCGCGGCGCTGCGTGGCTGCAGAGCGCCTGCTCTCAGCGAGCGCCAGGCACTGGGCGAACACAACTAATAAATAACAGGACGTGTTATGACCCGTGCCTGGCTTTCAAACAATTAATTAACATTCACATTCTACAAAACACTTCAGCATATGCCCCAGCCCCACTGATACCCAAGTTAAACATTTGCTGAAGACCTGGTCAAATAATAAAGATTCCCCAAAAGGTTGATTGTAGTTGCATCCATAAGCGGGCTTGATAGAGAAAGGTAGTGGGCAGGTACCCCTTATCCCAGCGCACAGCCACCTCGACAACCACTTACTTCTCAGCAATTAAAAATTAAGAGACTTTGTAAGAGCAAATTCATTATTATTTTTTCCTCTCTCCCTCAGGAGGAACGCAGGTGTTACTAAAGCTGGGACACCGTACGTAGTTAAAATACTGCTGCCCGGTGCCGGTGAGAGGCCACAGGCACCCATGACGGCTTTCTCCTTACAGGGGTTTCTTTCCTCCTTCCGATGCCAGGATTTACTTCAAATAAGACATTCTACTCGGTGCTAAACCTTATGTTTACGCAGTCAGCCAACAGCCATAGGAGCACGGGCACTCAGACTGACAATCGCCGCACGCGTAGCAAGGGATGAAAAGCAAATGCGGGCATCTAAAAACTCCCGAGAATTAATATGACTGAAAATTACTGGCATCAAGCATCACCTGGGGAGTTAGAGATATATAGTTTTGTTAAGAACCTCATCTGTCTTCAGTATTTCTGGGTGAAGGAAAGAAGCTTAAATCATTATGTAATTTATTTGTTATGAATTGTCTCTTTAGGTCTTGCTACAGTTATTGATACGCAACTGTTTGACTATAAGGCTTAAAAATGTCACTGACAACGACACAAAACTTCAGCCCAGGTCAAAATGACATGAAAAAAGCTCAGTCCTCATAATCCAATGATTTTTTGTCTTTTGTTTCAAATGAGTTGGTCGGTATAACCTTGCTTATAAGAAATCCAATTTTAATGAAGTGTCTGTGGGGTCTTCCTGACAAAGCGGGATTTTGTTGGGATTGCTTTTGCAGTCTGCTATGTTCCACCCATCTCCAAGCAGAGGCGGGCATGCGGAGAAGACGGGGAGAGAGTGCTGAACAGCAAACCTCAGCCTCTGCATCCAAAAACATCCTTTCAAAAGAAAGGATGAAATCAAACATCACTCGCAGAAAACCAAGTGGGAGTGGTTTCATTTTCCTTCCACACCAAAGCGAAGTCACATTTTGAAAGCTGGAAGAAAACAACCTCGCTCTCCTCCCGTTCGGTTCAGAGGATTCCAAGATGGCACCAAACAAGCCCCTCAAGCTCCTCTGCTGCCACCCCGGGTTCCCTGGGGCTCCCTGCGGGGCAGAGGCATGGAGACGCCTGCAGATGGGGCGGTGGAACAACCTACGCCTCATCCAGGAGCGCTTCTGCTTGGGTGCGACTGCTAACCCGAGCACCCCACCAACAACGCCTTCAGAGGTGGTGAAGCAAAGGAATGTGGGCCATGGTCCCCGGGCTAGAAATGGTCACCTTGACCTGCGGCAAATGTCTGTGGCAGGAGAAGCCATTTCAGCTTGTCCCCACCAGAGGACTCCCACTCAGGGCTGGTCTGTGCCTGGACAGCTGGTGAGAGTGCTGCCTTGCCCTTGACACCAAAACTCAAGGCTCAAACTTCTACCAGAGCTGATAATGAGCTACTCAGTAAGCTCCTGTAGGTACCCTGACCAGCATATTTTACGTATACCGACTAAGCTCAAAGGACCGTAGCAGCTAAATATTGCCCAAGGGTAAAGAGAGGTTCAGAGGCAGTGGAAGATGGCCGGCAACTGGAGGCTGAAGGCAATATGCACAATCAAAGGAGCTATTGTCACCTTGGGCCATTTTACTGCTCCCATCTCCAGGGACAGCCACTGTTTGTTGTCCTTAAAGCGTTCCTCTGGCTGCCGAAGACTTTCTGTGCACGAGGGCTTTGTACGTAAACACCACACGTCTGCAGGGAAACTTTCCAAGCTGCCTTTGAGATGACACCGCCATGGGCTCGAGCTGCTGCGCCGGGATTCACAGAATGGTTTAGGTGGGAAGGGACCTTGAAGACCATCCAGTTCCAACCCCTCTGCCATAGGCAGGGACACATCCCACTAGTCCACTCCAAGCCCCATCCAGCCTGGCCTTAAACACCTCCAGGAATGGGGCCTCAACACCCTCTCTGGGCAACCTGTGCCAGTGCGTCACCACCCTTAAAGTGAAAAACTTCTTCCTAATGTTTAATCTAAACCTGCCCTCTTCCAGTGCCTCCGGAGCTCCAGCCACTGAGACAGCTTTCCAAGGACAGGAATACTGAGGCCGTTGGGCTTGTTTTTAAGTGCTGGAGACATCTCCCAACCCCAACACGCGACTCAATGCACACACCAGTGCAGTTACTTTATTTCATAATTTTTAACTGATCAAATACAGAATTATTCCATATCATACAGGCCAAGAGGTTTTCTAGGAAGGCCAACCACAGCTTCCCAATCTCGTTATGTAGACCACATACTTCTGAAGCATCGGCTGCTTCTCTTCCTGCAGATTGCCCCACTTAGAGCAGAGGAAGCTATGGAGTCTTACAAGGGCAAATCTCAATGCTGGCAGGCGAATTTTAATACTGACGGTGTATTCTCTCAGTTTATTACACATTTTAGCAAAGTCCGGCCGTTAAAGGGGTCAGTAACGTTCACAGCCCAGCTGTATGGGAGACCCAGCAAGCCTTTTCCACGGCGGTGCCTGCAAACACCAAACCTCCAAACATACTCTTAATGGCAGAAACCCCATTCCCATGTTGTTGCAGATGCTTTGCAGGCACCGCGTCCTCCAGCTAGCAAAAGGGCTGCTTTAGTCAACCCTTAAGCTTTCCTCGTTAAACTGAGTAGTTGTCACTGTCTTTTTTTTTTTTAATTCCTGCCTTTGAATTGATTGTTTGATGACGAAGAGCTAAAAGCAGATTTACCATGTGGCATCGAAACCATAGTTCAAAGAGAGTCCATTTTTACAGGCGTGCTTGTTTTTCATTAGGCCACTCTTGATGAGTGCTGTCACTTGAAACCATCCCAAATCACCAGGGTAATGGCTGAAAGCCACACTCTGTCTTGATCCCAGAGATCTTCCCAAGTGAGACAGGAGACCCAAGCTCACCAAGCCCACCAGCTCCGTGGGGGTGAGCCGTGCGCTGCAGCAGCAGAGAAAGCCAGTGTGGTGCTGGGCTGCATCCCGCAGGGCAGCTCCAGCATCGTTATCGCTCTGCTCAGCGCTGCCTGAGCCACACTGGGAGCAGCATCCAGTCCCCACTACACAAAAAAGCCATGGCCAGGCTGGAGAGGGTCCAGAGGAGGGCCACCAAGACGATCCAAGGCCGGGGAAGCCTGCATATGGGGAAAGGCTGAGAGAAGGGGTTTGTTCAGCCTTGAGAAGAGGAGGCTCAGGGGAGACTTTCTCACCACATTGCAGTATTAAAGGGCGGCTACAGAGATGGAGACTCCCTTTTTACCAGGAGTCATGCGGATAAGACATGGGGTGATGGGTACAAGTTACTCCTGGGGAGATTCTGATAGGACACAAGAGGAAAATTTGTCACACTGAGATCAGCCGTGGGAATGATCTCCACAGGGAAGTGGGGGATTCCCCAGCACTGGGCATTGTGAAGACTCAGCTGGACAGGGTGCTGGACCATCTCCTCTAGACCGGGCTTTTGCCAGGAAACCTTGGACCAGATGATGCTTGCGGTCCCTTCCAACCTGGGACTCGGTGATTTCATGAAAGCTGCCCTAGAAGAGGCTGACCCGCTGCACAGGCTCACCGCTATCTGGAGCGGCAACGGGAGCAACAGCAGCGTGGGAGGGAAGGGACACCACCATCACCCCTGAATGCACATGGGGGAAGATGAGGCAAAGGGAATGCCATTATCCTGCTGGGGATGTGCCCAGAAACAAAAGAATTCTGAAATGCCAAACAACACAAAAACAGCCAAAACAGAAATCCTTCACAACACCTTCACCTAGTTTTGAGTTGTTTTCTTATTTTTAAAAAATAAAAATAAAAAAAAAGAAAAAAGTGTTGTTTGACCCAGGATTGCTCAACATACTTGTCTTGTGCTGTGAGAGCGGTATGCCAAGCCCAGACCTCAACGAAGTCAGCCAGCAGAATGGGATGAGACACGCACATTTCCACATCTGCCCTTGGAGAGCACAGGCTCCACGCGGAACGCCGGGGCTGTGACCTCAGCACCACCCACTGCGAGCGGCCCTTTCCACAACAGTTTCAGAGGCCCAGAACAGGGACGTGCAGTCTCAAGGTACCAACAGAAGCACTTGGGTAACACCAGCCTTGTTACCTGCTATTCCAGTGGAAGAGTCCGAGCTCCCTATGGGATGGAGATAGAGGAACATCCCAGAGGAGTTCAGGGGTTCGAGAAGCTCCCAAACCCCTTTGCTCCTTACCACCGTCCCTGCTTCATTCCAGAGTTATTTTCCTCCTCGTACTCAGACTCGCGAAGCACACAGCGGGGGTATAAAATGCCTACAGGGGCACGACCATGCGGCAGAGCGCTGTCCGTAGGCAGGAGAGGGTCAGCGTCCCTCCAGTTCCCGCAGCGGCTGCCGGGCTCTCCCGCTGTCCCTCTCTGGCACGGCCGCTGCGGACAAGATGATTTTGCCAGCGTGGGTCTTTTTCCTGTCGGTACCGGTTGGCATCTCCGAAGAGCGAGGAGAGGGTGCCAAGTTTGTTACTACCCAAGTTTTATAATTTACAACCTGCACAACGGAGGGCTGAAAACACAGCAATTTTGCCGGGTAATGCTGGGAAGTAACCATCCTGCAGCACCAATTATTAAAACCACTTGCACACATTAAAGCTATAAAGATTAAAAATATAGCGCACTTGTCATTAAATATGAATGAAATCATGTAATATGTATAATATGGCAGCGCAATGGCCAGCCGCGTGTGCTTCAGCACAACCCCGCGGAAGAACGGCAAACCCCAGCTCCCAAACCGGCACGCGTTTTGTCAAAGCCGGGGAACGAGTTTGTCATGCAAAATAAACACAGATGCTGCAAGCACGGACCGGAGCTTCCAGGCGAGGGCTAGGGAAGGAGCGCGCGGGAGGAAAACGTGCCTCTCCGCGCAAGGCACTGTACTTCGGCATCAGCTGAGGCCGGGTGACTCACCCACAGCACATATCCTGTTGTTGTTTTTAATTTGCTTTGCTGCTCATTGTATTTTTTCCTCAACAGTCTGTCTTGAAACACATTCAAACGGCTCCCCGTGCTGATGTGCCTGGCACGCTGTGGGGACACAGGCGCTCTTTTGCGTATTGCTGACTAAATGAGCGCCGCGTTTCGGGAAGGGTAGAGTTTATTAGCACCTCAGGCCTCGCTTTGCTTTTTTATTGCCGCTTTTTCCTCTTTTCCCTCATTCTGTTCCCCTGAGAAATGAATCATTTTCTATCGTGCCACACAGAGGAACATCCTTCAGTCTCTCTACCTACAGCGCGCAATTCCCCGCGCCACTGCTTCGGTACACCTACAGCCGTACAGCCGTACGCGCCCGGACCGCCTGCGCACACGCACAAGGGCTTCTCTCAACGCTAAGCCCAGTTTTAATACTCTCCTAGGTAAAAGTATAGTCAGTGCTTCCTGACAGAGCTAATATTTATCCCAACTAGGGAAAAGGATCAAGTGAAGCTACGGAAAAAAAGTCAGGACTCTGCCTTTAAATTACACTTTTAAAATAAGCCTCCGTAGTTGTAATTAGCAATAAAATTGTCTGACTCAGACTCCGAACATCAAATTATTTCGCCCTGTGGAAGAAAAGCAGTCAGGCTGTAAGAGACTTTAAGCAGAGATCCCGTTTCTCCTGTGGGACTGATGGGCTTCCTTCTTCCCTGCCGTAGTCCCTTCGCATGGCAAGGACACTCGAAGATGGTGGTTCTGTGACGTACTTTGACAACAGCCTAAAACTCTTCTGACCTACTCCCTCCCGTGACTTCAGTGTCGTGTGGAGCACCGGGAACCCCGCTGACCAGTAGCTGGTGTGTGTTTGGGCCTTCTGCCCTCACCTTCAGCCAAGGAGCACGGGGAGGGACGCAAACAGCAGTAGAGAAACTGCTATTCTGGTGTACCAAAAGGAGAAAACGGTACCTGGTCTGACCCAGAGGTGCTTGTTCATCAAAACTGACTACGTACCTGATTTAGAGGATATGCACATACAAAACAGGCAATAAAACTATTCCAAAATTAAGCTAAGACCGTCCTGCACTGAAAATCATGGAATCACGGAATTTTCAGAGTTGGAAGGGACCTCTAGAGATCATCTAGAGATTAGGATCAGAGTGTTAAGTTCAAAACCCAGTCAAGAAAACCCACAACCCTCCTGAACTGCAGAGCCTGGGCAGCTACCCAGAGGTTCTTCGGTGGAATTACAGTCTTCAGTCCCGATTAGGGCCCTGAATCAGTAACGGACCTACAGATCTGCAAGGGGGAAACAAACCATCTACCTTCAATCTCACCTGACTAACCTAAATTGAGCTACACAGCTTGATTGCCCGTGTATCCAGTAGTGAATTTGCCTGGAAATTTGAGTAAAATCAGCCCTAGATGAGGGAAGGGGAAAGAAAAGTCCATTGAATAACTTCAAAGACCGAAATGGGTGCAGGCAACCTGGGATACTTGCAAAGATTTACTACCAATACAACAAGAGGTTAAATTTGTCAAGTAAATTACTCGCGGAACGTTCTTCTCGCAGCCCCAGTTAGCAGTAGCGAGCCTGAGACAATGGATAATTCATTACCCACGCATCTCTGTCTGAACAGGGCAACACAAGTCATTTGGCGTCTGTAGACCTAATTAGGTGTCATTAAATGGAGTGATGCTCGTTTTCCTGCTGCACGACCCAGAAGGCAATTTGTTTGTCCCGTACAGTTGTGAAGGTGGAGGAAGTGCTAAAATCTGCTTCAACTTTGCATAACACGAGCGCGGCTGGACCTGCAGCACCCCTGCGGTGGGAGTAAGGGGGGCACAACACGGGAGGGGGCGTTGGCCCCCTCCACCCCTCCTGTGCAGTGCGCAAGCACCCACAGCGGCCCAAGTTCAGTTTGCTACCGAAAGCAGCAGGCCCCGCACAACGCACGCTGAAGCAGTGCAAATGGGGAGGGAAGGAAGCATACAGCCCCAACGCCTGGACAAAACCCGCCTTAATGAGGTACTTCACACCTTTGCGTGTTTGACGCAGTGCTGCTCATTCCAAGAGAAGAGCAGAAGCCAGAGCCCACTGAGGTCACGGTACCGTTTCCTTGAGAATCCTTCAGGAGCTCAAAGAGAGGTGTTTGGTGCCTCTCCACGCAGGCTGGAGACATCCCAACGCGCTCAACACCGACCTTTGGGCACGGGAATGGCTCCCAGAGGGGTTTCAGCGGGCTCCGGCCATACCATCGCCTCTGTACTTAATAAAAACTCTGCTGCGAGACCGAGGTAGGTGGGACACTGCCACCACCTCCTGCTGCTCTCCACAGGTAACTACTTCCTTTCACTGCACATATCAGCGGGCGCCCTAGAGCTGAAACAACACAGGGTTTTGAAGCTGCTCCAGTCCGTGGATTCTGCTCTGATTCGTCTATTCTGCTAAACCCAAGGCCTGTCTGTGGTTCGGGGATGCACCCTAACACACGTACAACCAGATGTTTTTGCTCTATCTGAATCAATATGCTGTTTGGTTTTCTTTGCACTTTAAACCCAACATTTACCAATGCACCAGTGTAACTGCTGATGTTGTCTCCAGCAGGTACTTCTCCTATGGGGTGATGTAAATGTTTTAGATACCACATAAGGACATTTAGCAGGCAGACCCAGTTTTGAAGCTGGATGAAGGAACGTCACGTGAAGATGCTTTGATAAACTGCTAAAGGCACAGAGCAATAAAGGTTTGCAGAATTCCTGCTGGCTAAAGCACCGCGTCAGACCCACATATACGCTCAGCGGTCACGCGGAAGCTAACCAGGTATGTTTTAGAAAGCTTTACTCCCCTGCGGCTGAGCTTACATGCCCACGCAGGGGTTACAGACCGCATCCAGCCCGTTACTTCATCAATGCAGCTGCCTCCAAACTTCTCCAGCGCAGAAGTGGCTTGGAGTGCAATGGCAACCGCAGTGCAGTTCTCTGCCGAACAGCATCCGCTGCTGCTCCAGAGCCATGTTGGCATTACATGTCATTGCCAGTTGGCATTATGATTATTGCCAGTTACACAAAACATTCTGGAACGACCACCCAGAATCATTGATGTTGAAATTCTGAAAAACGCCCTTAGAACGCAGTTATCAGGAGGGAGGCTTCCTGAAACCACACACAACCACCGGGACCCACGCTGTGCTGGCCTCTCAACGCTTTCACACTATTGCAAATGGTAATAACAACCTTAAACCATCTCCAGAGACTGACTTTGAAATTTGTGTCTTTCAATACCAGGTTTGTGGCGACAGCATTGCTAGTTTGGAAGGCCGCCACAGTTTGCTAAGCTGAAGGTAGACACCAGTACAAAAATTGGAAGCTTGATCTACCTTACTCCAAGATTCGCAAATCCCACACCTAGAGAAGAGCCTCAGCCCTGCGTGGCAACTCATTTAGTAGAAGCCATCCCCGGTGCGTTGTGCTGCAGGACTTCACTGTCAATCCACTAGAAACGACAAATCTCAGGTCTCTCCTTAAAGCCTCCCTCCCTGTTCACAGACCAAAGCTGCACCTACTGGGCCAAGAGAGGAGCTAAGCAAAATCACACACATGGAGCGTTTGGCCCACACCATCCACCCAGAGAAAGCCAGGCAGGTCACGTACATGATGAGGAACCCAACTCACCACGAAGTACCCGCAGCTCACCCACAGAGCTCACCAAGCAGCCAACTGAGGCAGCCCCAGTTTCTTCACCCACGTTCTATGAGCTCAAAGGCCACTTCTGTCTGGGGTTCCAAAAGAACCTAAGACAGTTTAAAACCAACAGTGCACTGAAACCGGGTAGGGGTTGCACGCTTGTGTCCTACAAGGATGCTTTCAATATGCTACTGCAGGCAAAGAGCACTTGATCCTCAACAGTGGTGTTCTTTTGCTGCCTTCAGCTTGCTCCTGAACTACTGAGGGCCTGGGAGAACACCAGAGAGCTACAAAGCCGCTTAAAAGTCAGAGGAGAAGCCTAAGGAAAGCTTACTTGCCATTTCTCATGTTAAGGGAACACTGCAATATTCACCGAAATGATGGGGTGGAAGGTTTAAAATAGCCAGAAAAACGGCCTCGATGGAGCAAGTTGGGAACGCCAAAAAGTAACCCGATTCAGAAGGCAACCGGGCAAAACCAGAGAAGAAAGGTACAGGGGGCAAAAGGACGCAGGTACGAGTGCCAGCCCATGGGCACCGCAGCCGCCAGGGAAAGCCTAATCACCGCGGCCAGCTCAGGGAAGGGGGCCGTCTCACAGAGGGGGTACCGCCGTACCGGAGCAGTCCCATATATAAGCCCATAAGGCTTTTACCCAGCCAGGCTACGACAGTCTTTGCTGAGGCTGCTGCCAAGTGAAATATCGTCTGCACTGTTGGGAGTGAAATCAGCAGGGAAATTGTTACTGGTATAGCTTCATTTACCAGTAAAAGAAAAAGTAAACCCAAACAGTTTCTTACAGAAAACCTAACTTGTGTTTCTGTTTTCATCAAGACACTCTTTCAAACATGACCCTGACAGAAATAGTAACCAAGAGCCCTTAAAATAGACTTAGGGCAAAGTCTAAGGGGGTGGAAAGACAAGGAAAGGAATTCAGTTCACACGTCTGCAAAGGAAACAACATTAACTTCTCACACCCAATCTTTCATTCTTTAATTTACCTCTTTACTGAGCCATAGAAAGCAAAATGCCTCCTCTCAGCTCTCCGAGACAGGGAGGTACCGCGCATCTTACACAGCGCCCCGTCAGTAAAGGCAGATACGCTTCTGCTACGCTTCCTCACAAGCTAAAAGGGTTTTCTCTGGAACCAAAACTGAAGCCCATTCTGGTAGTACATGAACAGCACATACAGTGGCTGCGGACGGCATTTGTCCTATCGACCTCCTGGTTACTTGCCTACATCCTATTTGTGGTGCAGGGGATTACTCCTTCAATATTCAGGGCTTCAGGCAAGCCTCTGTAAACCTATTAAAAAAACATAGTTCCTGCCATGAAGAACTTCGGGTCTGACGTGAGATACAACTGCTCCGGTTCCTCTACACCTGTCCTATCCTCCAAACAGTGGCACTGCTGGTAGCACAACCATCTTCTGCCGTTAGCTACTCACACTGACGCTGTTGCAGATAGAAACAAGGTAAGAACATCAAACATGTCTCAATTTGTCTGTTTTCTGCCAATATACTATTGGACACAGCCTCATCCTTCTATTTTCCCTATGCTCCTGCCTCACCCGAGGCTGCAGGACAGAACTGCTCATTGCTTTCTAGTATCTTGGTTCAGAGTTTGTGTTTGGTGCATCGCTGCTTCCTTCATTCACTGAACCTTTACTAAAAACCTCTCAGGATTTCCAACTCCGAGCTTTCCACGGTGCTCTTGGCAGTCGTGCCTCCCCAACGAAACGCATCTCACCTCCTCACCCCGCTGGAGTGGCACGGGGTCACATCAGCCCCGTTCCTCTAGAGAGGGGCATCTGAAGCGAAGAGACGTTACAGCAAAAATGCCCATTACTTTTAAGTACCCAATCTGAGATGCCAAAACCTCTCAATTTTTTATATAGTGCACGCCAAGTTCCCAGCCCAGCTGCCCTGGAGCTGAGAGAGACTGTAAGCATCCCGCATTCCCGCGGAGCACGCCAGGGAACAGAGGTGTGCTGACAGCCTCCGGGAAGGAGACGGGCAAGACGGCACTTGCACCAACACCGTACCATGCGCAGGAACCCAATCCAGTCCATGGGGAACCCTTTCTTCCCCACAGAGACGCTTCATTCCCCATGTGACAGTCCCCTGACATGTCCACTGCGCAGCTTTTGTAACCACGGTCCCTCTCAAAGATCCCTCAATGCCACTGCTGCGAAGAAGCTGCTCCTGTGCACACAGGAGAGGGGTCTGCCAAATACTCATGTAAGCAGGATGTGCACCATCAAATTCCAGCAGTCTGGGCAGCGTCCTTTCTGCTGGTTTTCACCTATTTAACTTCACAGGTAAAGCCCTTACAGTACGCAGACGACCATGAGTTATATAAAACGTGAAATATAGATATATCGTTCAATGATACTCAGTTATCATCGCTGCCTCTCCTTTATTATGATAAGCATTATTTCGCTGAGAAGAAACACTTCCCTATACAAGCATTTTCTAGGCTATTCCAAAGGCTGAAGCAACTCTCACTTTATTAATTATAAGGCCCTAAGCAATACATGGACTATGAACGACTCCCTCCAGCTCTTCTCAGGCACTAGCCCGGCTTGGGCTCACGCTTTCGTCACAAGGACGTAAGATGGTTTGCGTTAAGTTCTGGCCTTTGTGGTCAGGAGAATCTTGGCTTGCGCCTTTCAGAGCGGTTACCAGCTTTCGGGATCGCAGAGAACAGCTGGAAAACCCCCGGGAGTGAGGGCAGCTTCTGCCAGGCACGTCTCCAAGCCCAGCTCCTGAGGCCGGGGGGGACCCGGACGGGCGCCGCGTTTGGGCTGGGGGCTGGCAGCGCTCCGACGCGCAGTCGCCCGAGTCAAGTACAGACCGGGGACGGCTGCGTCCCCTCCTCTTACGTAACCAAGGCTCTGCCGTAGAAATCCTGCGGTGCCCGATTATCCACGATTTTCCACTCAAAGCATGCATTGGTCATGCTCCGCGCTTGCCCGCATGGGCAATAAGCTTGATCAGGCCAGATTCTCAGCTGGGGCGTTCCTCGGTTAATAAACTCAACTCTGTCGAGCTGCTTTACACCAGCTGCTAATGCGGCTTCTTGGTCTTTGTTTTTAATTGCCAGCTAAACATAATCCTACAGATGTGTACTTTGGACTTGCTTCTGCTAATCCCTTTAGCTGCAAAATGGCCAATGAAAGGAGAAAAGGCAAGAGATGCTTTAGTTCTCCTGCCCGTGGGTGAACACCAACCGCCTCCCACCGACTCACTCGCAGTACACCGTGAGGCAGCGTGGGAGGACTTCACCTCGCCGGCTCCTTGGGAGAGCCGGCCACCGAGCCCAAACAACTGCTGCTGATTTCAGGAAGCCTGAGACAGCTTCCATTTTCCCTGCGCGGAGAAAATCACAGCCAACAGCTTGGTTTTTAGCCAGAACCGTACATATGGATAAAATGGGGTCACCTCCCATTCTCAGGAATTCAACATTCATGCACAGCTGTTTGAGCTGGACTGATCCCAGTGCGCGATGTACCAGCGAGGGTGGCGCTGGATCTTTCGAGCTATGGAAGAAACAGAAAGGGTGAAGGGGAAAAAAGAAAAGAACTAACCGGAATGATATTTCTGGTCTTCTGCAGCACTGTCAAGCAGAGAAATCTGGAACCCACAGTGTTAACCGGTATAAGCTGCTTCGACAAGGGAATATATACTGTTAAATCTTGGGAGTTATTTAAAATGCCAGTGAGTATAATAGCAGTGCTCTGAAATAACCATTTCATCTGCCTACATTACTCTAAAATTAATGAATAATGAAGCGATGCCCTTCACATTCTCTTCCCTTTCCATTCCAAGATATATTGATCAGATGACATTTATTTAAGTTTGGGATAATGTATTAATTTCAAGATAATTATTCAATATACTTTTGTCACTGTTGATATGCTTCAATGTCATACAGGGGCCAGGGGATGAATAAACTGTTATCTGACATTGCTGGACAGGGTGCTAGAAATAAATGCAATTTTTCTCCTTGAGAATCACTGTCTTAGTTTTTCCTTTTCTCTTCCCCCCCGTTCGGCGGGGAGGGAGCGTGGAGGGAGGCGTTCTGATGGAGCGGAGCCAGGCGAGGCGGGTAAGGGGGGGCGGGGGCAGAGACAGCACCGTGGGATGAACTGCTCTTTCGTTGTCACCGGGGTCAGCCTGATGCTTAGCAAAGCTGACAGAGCCCATCCTTAGTGGATGCCACTGCAATATTAACACTCATTTGGAGCAGATGTGGCTAAAAGCATGAAACATTGAACAAACAGCTGCCACGGATCCAGTGCCATTGCATGAGCACTTATGTTCTATTAATGCGGTGTGTTCCCGAGGCCGGGAGGGCAGCCCTTATTCCCCTCCCTGCCTTGGCAGATGGGTCAAGCGGCAGCACTGCGGCAACGCGGAGCTGCTTTCGCAACGCCTCAGCCTGCGCCGCGCTCAGCGCCCACTTGGCCCTTCGCACCGCACCGCTCCAACCCCTCATTTCACAGACCAACATCGTTTCTGCTCCAGATTTATTTCTACAGAGAAATGATAACTTTTTTTTTTTTTTAATCTTCAGTCTTTATGTGGTCCTCCACATATCACCACAGGAGACAGACAGCGAAATGGGACAGTAAAGATTCAAAAATCGCGGCTCAGCTTTGGGAGAGCTCCAGTGTAAACGTGGAGTAAATCTGTTGACCCACACGGACTTATTTCTGGTGTGACTGAGAGGCAAAATCTTAGCTGTCGTGTGTGCGGAGGAGAAGACTAACAACATGGAAACCAGCCTGCACAAGTAACTGGGGCAAGAAGAAAGATGTAGCAAGCGAGACATGAGATTCTGTTACCTTAGATTTTAGCCGAACACTAGAAATTCACACAGAAAGGCGGCAAGCACATCTCTGGATCCTAAATAAAAGCAGACCATCGATGGAGCTCTCGGTGCAAGCTCTTTGAAGCCAGCAGGCGCGCAGGTAAGAGTATACTTGCAGGGTATGAAAAAGACACGTTTCTGAAAAATTCACCTCCTTGACAGAAAAAAGCCCACAACACAACCACTGACGCGAGCACTGCAAAGTCTCTGGGCAAGTAAGCAAGATGCCACCCGGTTCAACTCGCATGCACACAGAGTGAACCCCGCACGGTAACACCGCCTGAGTTCACAGCTCTGCCAGCGTAGAAATAAACCTCTTTAGGCATCACTCCAGGTCTTTTTAAGAGGACCTTTTCCCACATCCCCAGGGGCTGCAGGGAGTGAGCGCAGCTGGTTCCAGAAGCCGAATCGCTGAGAAGGTAATCAGTTCAGTATCTCTAGAGAAAAGAAACCGGATTGTATTTGTCCCCTACCTTACTAAGCAGTGAGGAATGAGTTGGAGAAAATTTTCTACAGCGTTCCTCGTGGCACCGGAGCTCCTCATGACTTCAGTCTTCACCTCTCCTGTGCTAAGATGCCACATGGCTTGCTAGGAAATCATAGCCCATGCATGCCACCCGCTTCCCAGCGCCAGTGGCTGGCCATGGGAAGGTGAATGACTCCACCTGCCAAGGGGAGGGGATGCTGCACGCACCGGGCACAAGGTTGCTTGTGCGGGGCCGAACTACAGGGCTCACAGCAGCGACGTAGGTCCCGTGTCCCTTCTCCAGCAGGCTCTGCTGGACTAAGGAACCAGCCTGCGCCGTGTCAAAGGAGAACAGCCACAACGCTCTTCTCTAACAGAAGGTCTGGTTATTCCAGATAACTCACCCTACGAGTCACGGGAGCTTTAGGAGACACTTCTGCTGCAAACAGTGACTCTCCTCTGGGTTTAATAGCGAAAGGAGAAGAGCCTGGTGGCAGCGCCAGCCTTGTCCTGCTACCTCTGGCTCTCCCCTCTCCTGGCTCACCACCAGCCATCAGCAGCAGACTGGGAGGAACCCTGGAGCTCGCTGCATCCGTCAGTGCCCGGGTACAGCTGGGTCCCGGGGCGGCGCACACATGTCCGTGTGCCAACAGAGGCCTCGCTCTTACGCACTGCAGCAGCAGCTCATAGCGAAAGGGACTCTAATAGGTGTTTCTGAGGTGCAAGGAAGTGACACAGGTGGTCCAATGTGCTCTGGGTCTTCTGCTCTTAAATAACTTCGATGCAACAAATCTACTGCTATTTAAGGATCTACTGATGTGCCAACTTCTCAAAAAGAAAAAGCTTCACTGGTAGGAGCATGGCACAGAGGAGAGCTTAGCTGGGGGCCACGTTAGCGAGCGGACTCACTGCCTTAGCAGACTTCTGTTGAACACACGCGTGGACTTACACTCACAACCAAGAAAAAGTGCTGGGGAAAAAAAGAAATCCAGCGCGGCCAAGTAAAGGCAGCGGGAGCATGTCAGCATCCCTGGGGACTGAAGGTGACCAGTAACAACAGCAACTTGAGACTTGTGTATCCATAACCAGCTCTTATCCAGGTAAATATCTCGTTATCAGTGGGACTAGTCCCCCCCCCTCAACAGCGAGCCTCTCAAGGACACGAGGATAAAAAGGACTTGGACTTCAGCTCAGACCTGCTGTGTGCCTGCACCGCACTGGGCAGCGTCCCCAGGGAGCTGGATTTACCGTACATCCACGTCCTGCACCGCCACAGCTGCAACAGCCCTGTTCCCTCTCTCAGACAGAAACGAAGAAAAATATTAAGGGAATAAACATCGCTATTGGGGGGTTAGTGCCTTGTGACTTTTACCTTATCAAATCTGTGTAACCAATTCCAAGGGGGTGAGCTCGCTGCATTTAAACAAGTGCTACTGGTGCCAGATGTGAAGCTGCGACAATCAGAATCCAAGTATGTATGTATAAAACCTGTCAGGCAAGCCGAACCTCCGAATGTACCGGGGTTGGGGAACTTTCACCGCACACCTCAAAGGCTGACTGGAATGAGAACTACGCAGAAAAGACGACACGAGGCACCTCCGAAGAAACACGCCAGCTCTCGCCTGAGAGATGGGGTGACTCTGCTCACCCCATCATACCCTTCAGCCAGAAAAGATGCTGGTGCCACGTTTCCCCGGCTGAAGATGCGTGGCTCCAAGGGGACAGTAACAGCCTCCAGCACCACTGCTGAAGCCTGCGTGGGGACACGGGACAACACTGGGCAGGAGTTCACTAGGCAGAAGACTCATCAGGCTCCTCTACATTATGGCCAGCTCCTCCCGTGTACGCCATTTTAGGATTTCAGGGTTTCTAAAAGAATTTTTTCTGTATTTTGAAATAGCCATCTCTTCATCTGTTACTTATCTAAGTTCTCCTACCAAAAATAACTTCAGGTAGTAAAAAGAAGTTGAGTCTTTTGAAGTAAACGCTATGAATATACCATTAATTACCACAGAGCACCATTAACCAGGAGTCCTATTTGAAAGGAAAAAGAATATCTGGTTTTGTTCTATGTGAGAACTAACTCCTGAAGAGGGCCAAAAGCAAAGAGAGCCAAAAGAGCACGAGGCATGAATGAACCTGTAACTTAAGTACTATTTTGAATAGACGATATTACCAAGAGGGCAGAAAAGAGGACACCAATAGCTTGGACCCTAATCACCGTCCCCTCTTCGTTTCCATTTCCTCCACCTTGCTCCTGGTCACCTACAAGACTGTACAACAGGATCACGATTCACTCCATGTGGAAAGGACGTTCCCGATGCCTGCAGAATTCCAGCAGCTTCACTGAGCTACACTTGTCATCGTTCCTATTTCACAAGTAAGCCCGATGCCATATTTCCCCACCCAGAAGCAGGTATGTGCTATTGGGGGTTCCAAAGGCACAAGCAGGCAGACAAGCTGCGACGGGGAACCCACGACTCGGGTGTCTGAGACGGCGTGCTGCCACGGGATGCAAACTCTCTCTTAGGTGCAGTACCTCACAGTGGGCTGTGCCGGCTGTGCTGTGCGCCAGCTGACGGGGATTCCCACCTTCCCCTCGCCTCGCCCAGTTCCCCGAGGGTACCTTCACTTGTGTCCAACCCTGCCTTTCACTTTTATTACCCTTTGGCGCCTGTATTGGCATCAGCCAAAATGGTAACAAAAAACCACCCAGAACAGCGAAGAAAGAATCAATAATACAGGGGAAAATCATCTTTTCTCAAGTGAAGTGAGATGCCAGGGAAGCAGAAATGACGCTGCGGCACAGCAGGTTACACCGGCACAACAGAAGAGCATCTCCTGCCCCCCTCAGCATCACCCACGGGACACCACAGCAGCATAATGGAGTGTCATTGCCATCATTAGTGACATGACGGACTGTCCTCCATTAATTCCCCTGATGGTCAGGTCTGCCCGCCGTTCACCTCCGGCACCTTTCAAGCGTGCTCCTAATCCTCAGACTTCAACTAGCACAGTCTATAAATCAAACCGTCAGCAGTTCCCCTTCAAAATGAGCAAAATCGCGGGCTTAACTTCCCTTTCCTGTGTCTGTCATCATTCTGCCTAGTAAATCAGAAGCTGATATATATTTGTTATCTCCCTGACAGGATGGAGATGAGTCAGCGTCAGCAACTCCCCAAAGGATCCGAAATTCATACCAGTGACAACTCGTGTCTTTTTTTATTGCCTTTCCATCAATTAGCATAATTCAGAAAGCTGCATTCCCCCACTCCTGCATGTGTTTCTTCGTTCTTATGCGTCCAATGCTGACAAATAACAACCAGGCAAGGAAGAGGCTAAGAAGCTTCTCAAGGTCTCTCTGTCTCTTCACGTGTATAGCAAGATGTGACCCACCCCAGCACGCCACAAACCCAGCATCTCTGAAAGATACTGCTGAACCACACGACGGCACATAACCAGGATCAATTTGGAATTAAATGTTGTGTGCGTAACATGCACAAGCCCCCAGGCGATTCCCAGGATGCACGTTACCCTACATTCCTCGGAAGGTGCTCTGAAATGATCGTGGGAGGTATTTGCCAAACGCCCATGTGACTTCGCAAGTCAATGAGAGTTGGATTTTTAATTCACAAAAAGCTTCTGTAAATGTCACGACGTATATATATGGTTAATTTAAAAATATATTGGCAAGCCACAGAAATACACGTTCTACATCTATGATTCACAAACCATCCCGAGGAAAAGGCCAGGAAACTCACATCCAATTCATGCCGTGTTTCCGCAGGAAACCGACACCTGCTCCGTGAGGCTTCTGCAGACTTCGCTGCCTTTGTTTCTAGTTTCAGTGACCCGCACTGCCATTACCGAAATCCAGCAGCCCAAACTAGCCCTGTACCAACCTCTGGCTCTGATACTGCTCTTCTTCTAATTGGGCTGAAGTGAGTTCTGTGCCTCTTTTAGTAGGGTGTGAGACCCTAACACTGACACACCAGTAGTTAAGCTACCAGGTCCTTCTAAATCGCAAGTCCCCGGGTCAAGGCTTACACTGATGGGAAACGTGAACATAGCACATGGTCTTCACCCGCAGCTTTCTTCCTCTTGAAACAACATACCCATGTCTTTAGCCAGCCACGGCAGGCAATACTGAGACCGCAGAGCCGCGGGGATTCAGGTCCTGTGCTCTGTGCAGAGGAGCTTCGCCGCGGCAGCAGGGAGGAGGTGAAGGGCACCACGGTCCTGCGGGCAGCAGAGAGGACGGGTGGGGGACACCCAGCAGGGAAGGGTGCCGCGAGCAGGAGCACGGCCCCGAGCCGGGCAAGGTCAATGCTGCTCTCTCTGCCGGGACCAGCCCGTGGGACACCCTGCGCCAACAGCCCGAGTCAGCGGCACACCGCAGCTGGCTTCCGCTGCGCTTCGCACCCAGGCGCTTCTCCGGTACCTCTGGTTTCCAACTAGCCAAACCAATCCAAGTGCCTTGCTATCTAGTGATGAAAAACGCAACAGCTAAGCACGACCGTAAGAATGAAGACCAGGACTGACTCGTCCTGTGCATCTACCAGGGACCCTCTGGAGCACCAGGAAGTGGTTTAGTGGCAGACATCCGCCTCTTGGCAACAAGTTCTCAACTACAGCCCTTCCTTTATTCCTTTCAAATCCCACAGGGAACCTCTGCTGACTTCTTTGCAGTTGCTGTCAGGTTAAACAGGCAGATTCTTTCATGCGTTCTGTTTCACTGTTTCATTACAAAAGAGAAATAAAAAACCACCCCCAAAACCATACCACCACAACCCAAGCCTGCAGTCAGGAGTATGGCTTTCATATTTGTTTCCTTCAAGGGTTTGTCTTTAGCTGTTGAATAAAAGGAAGAAAATCTGTATGACAAGCAAGGTTATTCTGATTGCATCTGACAGCTTTAAAGTGCACCCCTTTCTCCTCAAGAGACTTTGATCCTCTGGCTAACAGGACTTGTAGCTGCAGAAAATTACCTTGTCATCTGCAACACAGCGTTCCAGGCTGGTATCGACAGTGCAAAGTGTCAGTAACCGATGCACCGACCAGCGAGGCTAAATAATTAATAACGCACACGGGCTGCCCCTCTCCCCTCTCCCCAGGCAGATGCAGTCTGAGCTGAGTGCTCACCAGGACCCAGGGAAGCAGCTTCCTTGTCTCACCCAGGCTCAGCAATCCCAACGCTTACTAAAAAGACGTTCTAGAACAAAAACAAGGCCGTCACTAAAGTGCAGAGACCCAAAGAAGGGGGCACGGAAGCTGCCCAAGTTTGCTGGCTCCTGTATTCACCCGTGGGGCACAACAGAAGCGTCTGTGCTTCCACTTAGAGTGAAGGCTAAATGAAAGAGAATCCCCCCCGTAAAAGGTCAGTGACTAACGCGCTGCGCTGCAGCACGGTGTATCGCTGACTGCGCCTTGTCATCACACAGGGAGGCACAGGGCAGAGAAAGACAGAAAATCTATCCTGGTAGAAGTAACACCTCTGGCTGCCGGGCATGGGAAGTGCACTGCTGAGAGCCGTTTCATGACTGAGGGGAAGCAGGGAAGGCAGCGAAAAGCTGAACCCTCTGAAGGGTGAAGATAGCAGGTGAAGCGGACAGGTGAGGGGAAAAGAACCACATTTGTATATTTGGTTGCTTGCAGCTTTACAGCGATGCCCAGTTCCCTTCAACGCCCAACGGAGCCTCTCCGCTGAGCGGCTCAGACTCTCCAACTGCTGGAAAGGTCGAGCAGGACGGAAAACGCATGGAGAGAAAAGTGAAAAGGCAAAATTTTTAGCAGACCATTTTCCTACCTTCCCCTCACTCCTCAGATGTTCTTTGGACTTAGAGGCTGGCTGCCTCCCGTTTCCCCGCTTACAGCAACTGGAATATCAATCTGGTTTGCTGCAATTCACCTGAAATGTTCTATTCCGGAAACGGCACTGTCAATCTTAGACGAGCCTCCCCTCTTTCCATGTGCCATCTGTATGACAAAGCACGCAGTCGGTGCTCACCGCGGGCGGCGCTGAGGAACCCGTGCTCGCCCTTTGCTCCTTCCGCCTTTATCAGAAGTTTATTCTATTCCGCACACTCTTAGCGCATTTCAGATCAAACACAAATATCAAAGCCAAAGCAATTTGCATCTATCAGCTGCAATCAAGATCACTGGCAACGCTGCTGCGGCATCCCGGGCTTCACCTGCCCCGCGAGTTCAAAGGCTACAGCAATAACCATTAGCATATTTCCACAGCCAGGGCGAGCAAACGAGGGAATATTTCAACAGCGCCGAAATATCACAACGCTCCTCCTCCGCCTCACAATTGGATTTGTCAGTTCTTAAATTGTGTGCATTTTCAAGCAATGCAGCTTACTCTGAAAAGCCATCACATAGTCCCCATTCCTATAGCAAATTGCTTCGTAAATGTGAAGTTAGAGGATAACGTTACATTTCCCATTGCAATTAGGCAGCGCCTCCTGACAGACAGAAATAATGTGTTCCATATAGAGTTCGTTATTTACCGGGGAGGGAGCTGGAAAGATTCATGCTTTCACGAGCAATCAAATACAAATAAAATCTGGGGTCAACTGCCGAATGCTTTTACCTCTTCCCTTCACCGGGAGGCTCTTCAGCGACAGGTTTCAGCGGAAAGGAAGAATAAGCAAGCCCAGTATCACTGAGACTGTGTACGGGCACGCGCTTGCTAAGTGCCTTCTCAGATATAGCGGAAAAGCATGAAGGCACGTAAATAAATGTCTCAGGAGCCACCAACACGCGTCACTTCCAGTCACCTTTGACGTGCCGAGATGTCACGTAGGAGCCCACGACACACCGCTGAGATGGCTCTGGGCTGCCCCGTTCTCCAGGAGAGCGCGGTTGCCCGTTAAGTAGTAAGAGAAAGCCGGAATCAAGGCAATCTGGAAGTTCCGTTACAATTGCAGGTTTATCAGAAGTCACTTCTTTAACAAATAACACAGAAGTAAAAAGCCACGCCAAAGTTCTAGCAGAACTTCTGCGAGCCTGCATTCATTGAACAGGGCATGCTGTGGTACCTGCAGCTGCAGGCAGCACACTAAATGCAATGGAAAACATCATTCTTGTAACTCAGAACGTATTAAACAGCAAGAACACCCCCAAGTAGCCAAAAAGACACCACGGAAAGCATGCTCCAGTTGGTGCCTTCGCTTCTACACCTGATCAGTTGTGACAGACTTGAAACCTCGCAGGTTTTGGGGTGCACAGCCAGCGAGTTAAAAACCAGCACGAGTTTCATCCACACACTGAGACACTCTCACTGAAAGATTAAAAAACATTAAGTATTATGGAGAGACTCAAAATAGGTAATGGTGTTTTATACGTCGCAGGGAGGCACTGTTCTGCGCTGCGAGCCGACAGCTGTGGGCACCCCAGAAGGCAGCGCGGGGCACCCCGAGAGGAGGTGGGAAGGGGATCGGAGGGGGCTGGCAGCCAGCGCCAGGGGACCGCACGAGGGGCAGACGCTAACGGGCTACGGCCACTTGGGAACGGGAAGACGGGGAGAAATTCATTATGCTGTCACACTGAGCTGTAATTGAAAACTATTTCAGGGAAAGCTCAACATGATAATAGGCAAGTTCGTGGTCCGCACTGGAAACTGTGTTTTGTTTTCTCTTTCACTGAGGGCAGGTAGAAAAGAATCCTTTACAGTTACAATATTTCACCCCCAGTTTGCATTATTTGGTCTGCTTTTTAAACTTTTTTTTATCTTGACCAGGCACCCAAGCGCTTCACTCCGGAATACCAGTGTTTCAACGGAAGAGGTTCAAAGTTTCACGACTACCTAAACAGCTCTGTCCCGACAGAAAACGTTCCCTCACAACTCACTGGAAGGAAAATAAGCTGTCGGCTCATTTCAACCCTGCTCATAATTGCGAGGGCTGAGAAGTAACAGCCAGCAGAGAGAAGCAAAGCACCCAGCACCCCAGCGGGGCCGGCTCTGCAGCGCAGGCGACGCGGGTGCCTCGCGCGGAGCGTGGCTGGGGTCGTACGCGGGACCTCCGCAGCCCGGACCGGCTGCTCGGCAGAGGACTGCGTGGGTACGCATGACATCGCCAGCTGCGTTGTCCCACTGGCAAAGCTGTCTCTAGTTTTCTCTGTCTGAACCTTGTTTTCGCAGTTTGCAAGACGAGGAGGATGGGGTTTGGTCGCAGGTTCTCTCAGCCGCTCATGGCACAGGCTCTCGTGCTCCGCCTGCCCGGCGCAGCACGCAGCAGGTAGTGTGGGAGGCACCCGCGAGGCCACACAGCCCCTCCGAGAGCAGGACCGTGTGGCTCCACACGCCTGAAGCTGTCCCACCACGCTCATCTTGAAGGCCATTACGGCACAGGGTCCGGCCTTCTTCGCCATTGCTCTTACAAGACGTACGTGCTACAGCAGTGGCTGGTGCGTGTTCAGAGAGAACCACGCCAGCCGGACTCGGCGCAGACAGCCAAGTGACTTGGCACAGACACAACTGGACCAACTTCAGCTCTTCTTCCCACCCTCATCCGCCAACTGTCCCTGTAGACACTAACAGAACACGTTCAAACTATCTGAGTGATTCAGAACCCCCATCCTGACTGATCTCCAATCTGACTCAGGATTCGAACCGGTTCACACTTTGTTTCCTGAAAAGGTCTTCACTTCTGTGTTTGCCATTTTAACAGGAATTATTTAGTAGACCGTTTCCAAGACTAATTTTCTGGCCATAGCTTTCATACTGAAGGACCCGACTCTACCCCAGCAGCAGACAGAGGCAAATATCCTGTCAAGGCCACGACAGAGGATCATAACCCGGTTTACAATTCACTGGCAGAAGGGACGGTCCCTAAGCCTTGCACGTGCTGACACCTAAGTTTTTAAGTGAGGTAATGCTGATGAGATCTGACTGAGATCCAACTTAATTTCTCAACCAGGCTGTGATGTTTCTTTACCTGGGTGCTCTGCTGCTACCATCAGGTGGAATCACTCTGTATGGGGCTTTTCTGAGTCACCCAGCAGAGGAACAAGCCTAAGGGGAGCTCTGGGGAGACTCACGATAGCCACGAGGAGCAGCTCCATCCACTGCTCTAGCGCCAAGCACGGTGTTTTACCACTAGGCATCCTACAACTGCATTTAGTTACGGTCTCTACAGACAGACTATTGAGGGGTGAAGCAGGTTTCAGATTTGACTGGCACCCTGCCACCAAACTGATCCGGGGGGTCAACAGGAATCGCTGACTGAAGCAACGGGTTCATCCTCGCTGTGCCAGCTGCTTGCCTTCCGCTCCTGCTCCTGTCAAAAACTCACCGACGGAGCTCTTCACCATCATCCGGCACATGAGGTTCCCCCACTAAAGGGTGTGGGTAACACGCCATCCTCTCTTCCCACCCAGGGCCTTCTCTTTGGAGACAGCAGATCCGCTCAGCCAAGGAACGCGCTCGATCAGTATTTAGAGACAGCGCGACTCTGGCGTTTGGGATGTTACTCGGAACATCAAGCACTGCTACAGCCATAAAGACTACAAACCAGCAAGTCAGAGCAACACAAGAAGGGGGTTTTCAACACTATCTGTGAAGTTCTGCTTGAGATAGTATTACAAATACTGTAAAACCCTCCAGAGTATGAAAAGCAACCATAACGATTTCTGTGGAAAAGAGAAACAGGACAAGAGAAGAGGAACTGGAAAGGTAAACTTAAAATTTAGGGACCATTCTTTTCCTTCTCGTCAGTTTTATATATCTAGTCATTTCCCAGCAATATAAATTTACATTTCATTCATGAAATAAAAGTAAAACCCACAACTTATTATGTTTATTTAGAAGAAAAAACATCAAAAACATGATGTAAAGGGGATCAGGCCTTATTGTCAGGAAAAAGTCAGCAAGCTCACTATCTTGGCTGCTCAGCTTGAAAAAACAAACATACTGCTGAGTATTTAAAGGAGTCAAAGCCTTCGCTTCATTTGCGGAAGATGGAAAGAGCCAGGTCCCCCAATGACATGAGCCTCGGTGGAACCGCTTGCTCCCTGCCCGGCTACAGGAGCAGCAGCCGCCTGTTCTTTGGACAGCGGTACCTGCGCCCCAGAGCGCCCCGACACCGACCGCGCCGGCCAACGCTTCAGCACTGCCATCAACCAGCTGCTCCAAAACGAAAAGCCAAGAGCAGAAACCCAACCAGAGGGAGGACCTTGGGGAAACGCCCGTGTGCGGGACTGGGTGGCGCATGGGACTAACGATGGTACCAGCTGAAGGCTCCTGTTGGAGCACCCAGCCAAAGGCGCCGTTGGCTGGACCAAAGCAGAGGTGTCTCCGTGACTATGCCGGGACTTGAAGTTCACCATTTAAAACCTTCCCAACTGCCACAGTGACAAACAAGAGGCACAAAACAGGCAGAACACAACCCATGAGCCACAGGGGAAAGCGCTGAGCGGCAAACAAAGACCCCATGCAGTGCCCGAGGCAGGGACGGGCAGCCCGGCCAGGGCAGCCGGGGAGAGACCACTGCCCGCGGCGAGCCTGGGCAAGACGAACCCCGAGGACTGGGCAATACCTTGGGATATGGCGCTTGTCCGTCAAACTCAGGCCTAAAAGCAGTAGTGCGTGCTCCAAATGAGCTTCATTCTAAATGACTGATAAACACTTCTGCTTCCTTCTTCACCCTTCCCCAGCACCCCCAGTTAGAGAAGGGCCCCTCATTGTGTGCTCAAGGGTTGGGAGACCCCCACGGGGCACGGCTGCTTCTGCCTTGAGCTCCCAGCTGTCTCCTACACCCCACAACCACCCCCAAAATGACTCTGCTGCCCTTCACCTGACTCCATGAACGCTCCCAGTAGCGTCAGGGGAGACACTCACCAGAGTAAAGGGCTCCATGGGCCAGTTCAAGCATTTAAACTCTCTTCTCCATGTTGTGCTGCCAGTCTTTGGGCTCCTTTGGATTTAAAAAAGCAGGAATCTCTAATTATAGCCCAACAATAGCTAATCCAAACTAGTGGAACTTCTGGACACCCTTTGCATCCTTAAATGTCCTATTGGCTATAATAAAAGGCAATTCATCAGAGTTCATCTGGAGCCGAGATGCAGGAATACCTCTAACTACTCCAAAGGGGGCCATGGAAGAGGATTTTATTCATAAACTGAGGCTGCTGACTTTAATTACCGCAGCATATAGATTATTCAATAATGCTCACAAAGGACTTCCTTTAGCCGTCCCCATGTCCCAGGAGACAGAGCTGGTAGTTGGGTGAACTGTTCTTCAACAGAAAGAGAAGTCAGTAACATAATGCGAAATGTGAATAGCTCTGAGGGAAGCTGCTAACGGTTGGCCTGAAGGACAGGGCACAACTTGTCCAGCAGTAGGTTTATGCGCTGCACCCACAGCGCAGCACAGAAACGCCTGTGGCAGAACATCCGCAGAAGCCTCCTGCCCTCATTTATGCCGAGGAGCCATGGCAGCCAAGCGTCCCCTTCGCTCTGCTCTGCACCAGCACGAGTGTATTTTTCTATTAGTTTCTGCGTCTCCCTACTGGTACAGTAAATCATGTGGAAACACTGCTGAAATCCAAAGTCCCAGCTAAAAACTCCTGGGTACCGCTGCTACTGTTCCCCTTCTCTACACCCTGCGGAGCGGGGCAACAGACTCCCTGGAGGTCCTCCCTGCTGCCCTGCACCGCTTTGTGCAATCTAACACAGCAGCCCGACCCAAGGGAGGAGCTCAGCTTCGCCCCCAGCTCACACCCCGCGTCCCCAGAAGAAGCTGGTGCCCGTGGATCCGGCTCCCCCGACGCGCCGGCGCTGCCTGGGCACGGGCATTCGGGCAGGGACGGTGTCGGGGGGGGAACTCACAGCCTTCCTATCAACGCGTCTCGTCCTGCGCGGCGCAAAGGGCAGAAGGGAGGCAGTTTGCACAAATGCTTGTCGGCGCTCCATTCGCAGCAAATTTAATGAACAAAAGGTCAAGTCACTCCAGCGTGCCATCATAATCAGACACGTGCAAAGGCAGGGAAAATAATGATGGAGACATACAATTTGGCTGGGCATAAAGACTGACTCCTATTTTCTTTCTGCATCAGATTCTAATCAGGCTAAACATCACTCCTGTCTGCTTCTGCTCACCAATTTTTAAGGAAGCGTTCATCTCTTCAGGGTTATTTCTGTGGGGTTTTTTCACCCCCAGAGTTTTTCCTACTTCAAGAGAGAGACTGAACAAAGTGTGATAAAAAGTGTTAAAGTGCTGCCTGAACAAAGGTGAAGCCAAAGCAAGAAAGAAAGAGACGAGGGACTTGCCAAAATAATTTGTGCAGGTTGCAGAGACGGATTCAGTGACACTTCGCAAGGGCACAAGCAGCACTGAGTGTGCAGGGATTGGGTTTTATTGTCCCTCGCACCCTCGCGCTCAGGCCAACACGGGTGAGGAGCGCTCTGTGCACAGACAGGCCCCGTCCCCACACTGGGACAGTCCCTTCTCTGCCCCATTCCATCGCTTACACAAGCGCTGAAACATTCCTACCGAAAAGCGGAATGCACGTGTGGCGCCTGGACAGAGGAAGCAAAGCGAACAGGAGATTGATACCCTCAGACAGAGCAAAACTTGTAACTGCCTTTGTGCTGTTGTCACTGGGGCCAAATGCCACAACACCTACAATTCAGGAGAGGGCAGCGAGGTGTGCCCGAACCTCGCCTAACGACCCTCAGGACTGGTCTACACGTGGACAATAATCCTTTGGGGCTCAGACTCTGACCCGGCCATTTCCTCCCTCTCCTGAGACACCCTGCTCCACCCCGCTACCTCCAACATATGCCCCATTTCGGACAAGCCAGAGGCAAAAGTCTGCTACCTGCCAAGCTACCCTTCTACAGCCAGCAGGTCCGTGTAGGAACTAAGAATCCATCTTAGGGACACAGGAGCAGACACACAGGGAAGGAGCGAGACAACTGAGGGTTTGATCCCTCGTTCTTCCAGGTAACCCAGGCTCCAAGAGGCCTGTGTGGAGCAGAAGACTGGGAACACGCACATATGGGAAGGGCTCTGCTGGGAGCACCAGGCGGCGCACGTAGCCTGGTGCCATGGATGTGACCATGGTCGGCAGCAGGTGCCCGAGGAAAACTACATGAAGTGTGTGAATACAGAGCAATACCCTCTCGTGAATATTCACCCTCCACCCCCAAAAAGAACCCCAACGCTTTAACAGACCCCAAATCATAGGAATGGGGGCCCCTGCGAGTTCACCCCCCTTCCCAAAGCGGGGATGGCCCCGACTACCGGCAGTGGAAAGGCAATAGGTTTGCTGTGTTCTGGTCTTACCCTACCTGGCTGCCCACAGGCCTGGGAAGAGTTGGGCCTTATTATTACACTGCCCCATACAATGAAGGTTTTAAAGCCCAACTTAAAAGGCGGATCTTTTCCCTGGGTGACCCGGGGCGGGGTGAGCATGGAGAACTGACAGGCAGGCACGTTTTTATGCGATAAATAATCACTTGCGCGCTCAGTGTGCGATTCTTGGGGTTAAAACCCAGCGTTGGAACAGCTCCCGAATCGCACTGCTACCACCTCCACCAATCTCTTTTGCATCTCATTGGCATTTGAGAACGTTAATTGACTCATTATTTCAATTCATATTCAGGGAAGGAAGTTGATTAAGGCAGGCAGATGCAGAATCTCCAGACGCATTTGTAGCCGCGTTGTTGTCCCGGCAGTTTACCCGAGTTATTAGAATACTTAGGAGGTAATAGCCAGGAGAACGGGGAGCGAGTCCTGGGAAGGGGGTCCCTTGCAGAATGTGTCTTTTAACCCACCACGACCCAGCCCTGCCCTTCATCAGACCCTTCCCTGCCCACGCGCCACGAGAACAGCCCTTCCGCCTGAGCTCCCAGGGCTAAACACCGACTGCTCCAGCACACTGCCACGCTCCCAGGGAACCACCCATTACTGCCCTTCTTCGGGTTTAGCTTTCTCCAGCAGAGCCTTCTACAGACACACTCTGCCAGCATTTCATTAACTAATACCTCACCCTCACCCTTTCTGTAAAAGCGCTCTCTGCCAGTATTTCAAGCCCACAGTGGTGTGCCAACGTAAGATGGGGCGCACATGTTCATGCCACATTTTTGCAGATGTTGCTCACAGAACTGCATGAAAACGCAGGGAGGAATGAAGAACAACTATCTTCTCTGCACATTGTCAAGTACCAACATATTGTGCAGGCTAGCTTATTGCAGGCTGCTGTCCAAAAAAACCCCACACAACCCCAAACCCAACCACCCAGACCCAGAAAACTCAACGACTTGCAGGCGTCTCCTCCCCAGGGCGGCTCACCAGGCGCGTGGCCTGAGGCAGCCAGGAGCGACGATGCTCTCCACACACGTCCACCCAACCAGGCACACGCTGCCCGACGGCACAAGCGCCCCAGTGCCCTTCCCAGTGCTTTTGCTTTCTAAATCCTTGCAGTGTTGCTTATGGATGTGGCATTTTCGGTCCCAGCCACAACACCCCAAAGGTTTTGTGGGAGTGTTCCACAGCACTCGCTGAACGCCGAGCTGCAGGCTGTGCTTCTTTACCGCTGGTTGGAGGGCAATGGTTGGGTTTAAAATGCACGGGGCTGCTCTTGGTCCCAAAAGCAGCTGCACCTACTCACCATCCATGAAAAAGCTGAAATCATTCTGTTTCTTCTTACAGAAGTGAGCTGCACTTTCAGTAAAGGTCTGACCCAGAGAAAAGAAGAAGACAACCTAAATATAGCCGCCAATTTTCACCTGATCTTAATCTGTGTACGCATTTCTGCAGGGTCTGGTGGTGACTGCGTTAGAATTTCTGTTGTGCCACCACCACAACCCAGTCTCAAACTAAACCAAACAGCAGGATCTGTTTCAAGAAAGCTTCTGTTGGTGTGCAACAGCTTCACACCAACAAGGAGAGGAGGACGAGCAGCCTCCCTCCTCTGCGGTAGGGCAGCACTAGTGCTTTCGCTAAGAGCCCCACTTGTCACTACTCGTCTCCACCTTCAAACGCACAAACACCAACTTGAAGAAGGAAAACATCCCTTATGGAAGTGTATTAGGAGTGACACAGCAGACAGTAACGGCTCCTTCAGAGCTGTTATGATCTGTCATGTAAACACACAATTAAGGAGTCGTTAAAATGCTGATTATGTAAATATATATTAAGGGTCTTCTTAAAATGCAGATTATCGACCCACTGGAACCGAAAGATTCCTCTGGAGCTGTTCATAAATACACATTTACATTTCGAAGCACAGATTTCCAACCCCAAAGTACAGTACCTTCTCCTTTAGTGACTTCTAACGCTGCCTGGAAGTGTATCTCCGTGGAGAAGGGACACTTACAAAAATACGTTCTGGACAATTGCCATCTCTGTAAAGGAGAGACGGTCTTTTTTGAAGTCACAAACCAGTTGCTCAGTGCCTCTATCCAGCTGATGCTGCTTCAAGTGCGGAAACTCTGGACACGCACACACGCAGCACAGACCTTTCCCCCGAGCACAACCAGAAGCAGCAGCTCAGCAGCCGGGCTCAGGCCTGCCCCTTCTGCTCTCAAAGGCAGTGACCCGATAAAGGCATATGACGCTAACAAAGAAAATAGAGAATAAAATTAAGAATAGTCTCTAAACCAAAGCAGCCTCCTTGCAGCAACCAGCACCTCTGCATCTCTTCCCACGCTCCACACACACTTCTGCATCCATCAGGGCTCTTATTGCTGCTTTCACCGAAGCGCACCCTCTGAACGGGGGCGGCTGGGAGCTGGTACGTGGCTAACGCGTGCTACTGCAAGTGCCCAAGTCCCGCAGGCATCGCACACGCATCTCGAGGTACACTAATGCGTACCAGTCACACCAGCAGCTGGCTAGACCAACAGAGAGCTCGGAGGCAGTAAAATTAAAAGACTGGCCTCAAAGCTGTGCAGAGCAGCGGCAGATGTGCAGGGTCACGCAGCGGACCCGACCGCTGATCGAGGAGAAATCAGAAGCATCCAATTGCTTGGAGACAGCGACCAGTCCTGGAACACAGATACCCACCGATGCTCAATAGGGCAATTCCTTCTCCAGGGAAGTCTACTCAAAACCAGCTCCTGCCTCGGAGTAGCTTTGCCTCACAGCAAAAGTCACAGCTTCCCCCCCAAGGAAAATGTAATGGGCAGACAAACCTAACAGCATATTAGTTCTCCCCAAGTCTTAACATTTGTGCACAAGCCATGAATTTGGAACAATATGGTAGTTCCTGGGTAGAACTATGAAACAGGACACTGGGCACAATTTGGATTTTTGGTTGGTTTTCTTCCCCCTGAGCTCCTGTGAGGAACCCAGGCCTGTCAAATGAACGTAGCCGCTTCCCAGTACACCCCTGCGGGTCTGGCTTATGGACATCATCAGCGGCAGCATTCCCAGGTACACATTACCCCATACGCCGGGGGCATCACACAACTCCACCAAGGAGACTGCTTGCTTAAGAAACAACTCTTCCATGACTTATACGGAGCACAGGCTAATTCTATCAAAAGGTAGCATTAAAAAAACCCCAAGCTAACAATTATTCTAAAATCCAGACTGCACGTGGAGCCATTTCAGAACCTGATAGAGGCACAGAATTTCCATGGAAACTTAAGCACTCAAAATGTAACACACACTTGTTAAACCAGAAGTTGTCAAAATCTGCCAAGGTAGACTTTGCCCACCAGAAGGGAGTTAAGCACTGAAAAAAACCAACTTTTTTTTTTTTTTCCTCGCTGCAGTCCAGAGAACGCATTAACCCGTAGAGTTGGTTAATCTTTCTTTACACATGGAAGCAGCTCAGTTTCTCTCCCTACCAACAATCACGTCTCTAAACGTTCCCCAATAATGCGACGGGTATTGGTACTGGTATCCCTGTCAAAAACAGAGTGCTAACAGCATTCCTTCAGAGAAACACACGCTCAGTGCTCTGCTTTCAAATAATCACTTTTCAACTGCCTTGAACAGAAGCTTCGATACCTGAGGAGAGCTGGCGAGAGCGACGGGGCACATCTTTAAAGACAACAAAAGCCCAATGTGAGTTGAAGAGCTATACGCTAGGTCAGAGCTGCACTGCTGCCCACAACGTCGCCCAGAACAGCTCTTCTGACATGAAATAGGCACGACTGCTTAACAAGTGTAACTATATGTGCCTTGGCAGAGGGGACGGGCCTCTGGCCTAAAATGGCAAGAAACAAGAAATCTACCTGATTCCGCTCAATTTTGTGGAGGGCCTTGGCTCGTAGTATCTTCCATTGTTCACAGCTTGAGCTCTATGCCATCGCCCACCTCGATCCACTGCTGATGACCCGCACAGGTGACTTCCACATTCACACCCATTTCTCAGAGCTCCTCTCTTCTCTTCCCCCCAAACTGCCCGATCTTATAGATTGCAAAGAGCGCGCAACAGCGAGTGCAGGCGTGCACAGTGCCCACGCGTTCCTACCCAGCTTGCCAAGAGTTTGTAGACCTCACCTCGGTTCATAAGCCACACCGCTGTTAACCTCGCCAGGTTTCAAACCCCAGAGCTACGGGGATCAGTTTACAACACACTTTTAAATGAAGTTTGAGATGACTTTGGAAGCAAAACCACAGGTTCTCTGTGCGTAATGAAGCCGGGGAAGCATCTCCAGGCCGGTCCAACTCTTACGAGGTACTGCAATATATTTTGCAGCGACGCAGACATGGTTTCAATCAATTCTTTACTGAAGTAATTGGACACCAGGAGACAGAACTATCAGAGTCACCTGCCATTCAGGTTGTTGAAATTACCTCCGCCAAGGAGCTCCCGTTCCACAATACACTGCACATTTCACAGTTTGCTTTCCCTTCTGTGTTGCAGCACCTGTTCCAAACAGAATGGCACAGTGTGAAATGGAGAACCGCTCTGGGCCACCCCTGCTCCCATCAGCCCTCGAGTCACAGCCCTGCGAAGGCAGTGCCACGCCGCCCCTGTGATCAGCGCCAGCAGGTTCGGAGTTCGCTGTCAGCCTTCCTCCTCAGCTACCACAGAGAACGCTGGAAGGGCGCAGCCCTACTGGGAGCCAACTTGAACCCGTGCCAGACTGGTCTGCGCCAAACATCGTTAAAGTTAAGGCGAGATAAACACAGGTGACAGATGACACGGCTATCGCTGCTGCGGGGGGCGCGTGAACCGGGTGACCTCTGCAACCTCTGACTGCAGCATCCTTGGTGGGGAAGCGGTGGAGTCCCTTCTCTCCCCTAGAAGCCTCGTAGGGGTTAAGAAAAGGTGTGAAGGGGAGAAACGCTGCAAACTCCAGTAGTATAATTTTACTCTGGAGAAGCAGCTAAAATAGAAGAGGGGACATGCAGTGTTAAACTAGAAGAGGCAGCAGGGGGGGAAAGAAAGTCAAGATGATGCTTGGAAGATTCAGGTAAACTTCATCTGGTAGCTAAACATTTTTTCCCCCCAAGAGCTGATAACTCTATACTGAACAAACCCAGGAACGAGCTCCTCTTATGACCAGGAGAGACAGCACTTGGTGCTGGCTGCTCGGAAACCCGACCTCAGCTCTTGGGAAAGCGCGGTTTGCGGCAACCCTTCAGACCTCCTCCCATCCGCCCGGCGCTGTTTCGGGAGGTTAGTCTGGCTGGGTCAGAAATACTCCGCTGGAATAGTTTCCCGTCACACAGCGACAACTCGTCAAAATGGAAACATTTAGCATGTTTTGACAATATATCACTTTTCGAAATGACAAAGGAACTTCTGATAAAGTGAATTCACTTCATTGTGACTTTCATTTTGGTTTTCCCTGTTGAAATGAATTTTTCATTTGAACATTTTATATTTCCATATGAAAACACAGTACAAAGAGAACAAAGCATTCTGATTGACTGGGATTCTTTTTTTCAGAGAAGAGAACAATAGAGATGGTAGCAATTGTTTTGCTCGGCTCCGTTTCACAAATGAAAGGTCACCATTTTCTCTGTGATGTTTGGATTAAAATCTAGACTTGATTGCAGGTATTAATTACAGTGGGAGTGACCCCAGAGACCCCATGCTGCTGGGGATAACGCTTTGTAGAAGCGTGGGCGCCTGTTTCAGTTGGTGACCTGCGACACCAGCGCCTGACTGCAGCCCGCCCTACCCACCACCTCTGCCTCTAGCGTGAGAACCGCTGTCGTACACACACCAAGCCAGATTTGGACCCCAAAACGTGAGGCCGTGCCGATGCACTCGTTTCAATTTGCGCTGCTTTTTGTCCCACAACCGCCTTGGCAGCGGCAGAACTGGCCAGTGGAGGGCTCTCCCCACGGTGGCTGCTCTCTGCCCGGGCACCCGGCGTGTCCCCTGCACCAGGGCTCAGCCCGGAGCTCCCTCACGCCACCCCGGGGACAGGGCTGTCCCTCCTCTCGGAGCCCAGCGGTGCTCCCGAGGGGACCCAAAGGGCCCGAGTGCTCGGTGGTGCCTGCTGGCCGGGGTCGCGCTGGCTGAAGGCGCAGGGGGCTCGCTCCGGGGGGACTCGGGGAGCAGGCGCGAGCGCGGGAGAGGCAGGAACGGCATGAGTTAAAGACAAGGAGCTGCCACACCGAGTGCTTGAGGGAGAATAAAAGCCGTTCTAAAAGAAAAGCTGGCTTCCTGACAAACACGTTCCAGCAAATATGATTATCTTTAAGGTCTGCTGCTTTACCAGTAGTAACTAATAATAACAGACCGCCCTGCACGCGATACCGAGTGTCTGAAGATTGAATATTCACTGTAAAAACTCTTATTTACTTGCTCTCTCTAATTACCAGTTTAACGCATAATTTGTCAAGTGCTGCCATGTGTCTGGTGTTGCATGAATTGGAGGACGGACGGTTCCTCACAGCCTAACGATGGCGCCGTCCTTTGTTAGCTGCATCTCTCAGGTGGTGTAAGGGGGCAAAGGACTGCCTTCCCACCGCATATTTTGACACCCCTGTTGGCAACGGAGCGCAGAGGTCCCAGAGCCCTGAGCTCCCTGTCCTGCCCAGGGCCGACGCGCTGGGCGATCGCTGCCTGGGCTGCGGTCCCACGCCAAGGGGTCTATCGGAGCAGCGGCAGCCCAGAGCCAGGGGCTGCTGCTGACCCAGGCCAGCACCAAGGAGCAGAGGTGGCACAGCACTGGGGCACTCCTCAGGTCACAGGCAGAACTAAGAAAAAAAAATATTTTGCTTCAATCTGTGACAAAGCTGGATTGCACAATTCAAAGATATGACAGAACTAAGAAAACGCAGAGAAAAATTCTCCTATTTTTTTCCCAGTTATCATCCAGTTATACCGCTGCAGATTCTTCTACAAGAAGGGAACGTCACAAAACAAAAACCGCCACCAAACCCCAACCTTCTCCAGCTTCTTTTGTCAAAATTGCTTGGAACTGAAGGAAGAGCAAGTGTATCATCGAGGAAACAGAGCAAGCCCAGGTCTTCCAAGCACCTCAGTCTCTATTAGACCATAGCTGTTTCCAAGCCGGGGAGACAAAATGCCTCGCTGTGACATACCGCTGCTGCTACTGCTTCCGACGGTCCAGCCTGATTTGTGCTATCGCTAATGGTTAATGTGTATGTTCACATAGATGACTTATTCTAAGAAAACACAACACGTAGTGCTGGCATGGAGGGAAGCAGACAGCGGCACCACCTGTAAATCAGTGCTGGGGTAAAGCCCGCATATTCGTGGATGAATCTCTTCCTTTTAGTTGGCCGAGATCCTGTCGTGGGATCCCTCAGGGCGGACAAGACCCAAACACCCGGTCACGCCAGGGGAAGGACAGGCGCTTGGGAGATGTGCTGCTTACAACGCGGAGCGCAATCCGAACTGTAGCCGTTTTCTTTATGGGAAGCAAACGAGCTGACAGCATTTTTTGGACCCACTTCTCTGCTCATGCTGTGAAAAGACATTTCTTTCAAGGGCTCCTTTTAACCATAGAGTGAGATGTGGCCTTAATTACGGCTTCTGATTGCCAGTGTCCAGAGTCCAAGATTCCTTCTTTCTTTTCCATGGAGCTGGCGATATTAGTGTAGGTTTTCCTTCTGTTTTCAATTCTTTGTCCATGACAGATTTCACAGCAGGAAACAGTTCTGTGGCATATGGCCACTAAATTACAGAAACTTCAGAAACTTCTGTCCATGAGTTAATTTTAAAACTGAAGAAACAGAAAATGGTTTTAAAAAACTGAACTAGACCACATCAAATCCTTCCCCTCTTTACCTATCCTTAAACGTACTGTCTCCATCCCGGTTTGCAGAAACAACCGCGCGGTGGCTGCTGGGCTACCCTTTGTCAGACCCGACGGCGTGTTAGGAGTGCGCGGGAGGGCTACGGCGGAGCACCCACCGGCACTGCCGCACCACAGCAGCCACGAGCAGCCCGTGCCGGCACTGCAATGCATCAAGGTGAACAGAAACAACTTCTTCAGTTCTACTGAACAGCTACTCCTAGAGCACACACGGGGCAAAACCCCGTCTCGCCTTGTGCCCGAGCAGTTAAGCCGAGAGGCAGAACGCTGCCAGAGGCAGAACCGGCTGTAAGGACAACGCGCACAAACCACTCATCTGCTTTCAATAGGCAAAAGGTGGAATCAAACTTTCCTAGGGGTTTGCAGGTAACAAAATGCTCTGTAAAAGAGTGTGAAATGTTTATAGATGGCATAAAATGCTGTAGATGCACCAAGACTAGAAAGGAACTGAAAAAACATCAGAAAAGGAAACAAAGAATTTACAAACCAAATCCACCAGAATCCCGTGGCAAATCAGACAAACTAAACCCACATGTGCATTTTGTGCATCCTCACATCATCTTTGCCCTGTGCCAGGATAGATTCTCCTCACCTAAGAGTGAACGTGTTCCTTCTGGAGTACGTGGACAAACCCTGTGGAAGCATGTGGCACACGCAAATTGCGTCTTAAGGCTGTAGCTGAAATACTGTGCGAAGACGAGCTGTACTTTTTCTTTTGAACTTCACAAGGGAGGAGGTAGACATACTGAATGATTAAAAATGAAGGCGCTTACATACGATTTCTTGTGAGAGGGCCCAATTACTGACACAAAGGCTCCACCGTGCCGGGCGGTGGTGAAAGCAGGTGGGTAAGTGCACCGCAGCCAGCACACGGGCAGCGCTGCTGGGCTGGGAACGGGGACCGCAGCGCTGAGCCTCCAACAGCCGCAGCCCGGAGCAGACAAAGAGGGAACACCAAGCGGACACAAGGTATAGAGCCAACTGAAAAATACACCCATAGCTTAGAGAAATGCACGCGGAGGTAAAATTATCTGGATTTTGAGTGAAGAGGCAAGATGACGCCTGTCGCTTTCCCACAGCGCGTTCCCGAAAGCGAGCAGCGCCCACCAAGGGCAGCGACACGGCAGTCGTTTGAGGGAATGCCACTGCACGATACTGTGTGTGTCACGGAACCAGAAAATTAAAAATACTCCCATAAACACTGTGTCAGGTACATCACTCAAACTGGATGTGCTATCACCCATAGGGGACCCCGGGAAGAGAACGCTGCCCCACTGCTAACGGTGTGCGTGATGAGCTGCACTCCAGCAGCGAGGAGCCCGGGGAAGAGCGGGCGTCTTCCTCGTGCGCCGCTGCTTCTGAGCAAGGCACCGAGGCACTGCAGACCTGCGGCTCGCTCCACGCTCCCCTCGGGGCCTGCGGGGCCGGTCCCACGGAGCTCCTGCGGCAGTACGACAGCGTGGGCAGCGCAAACACCACCTCTCTTCGCTGGGGCCCAAGCTGCGCACTGACCGCTCAGCGCATCTCTGCCGGGCACGTCTGCGGCGCTGCGCCTCGGCAGGCAGCGGCCACGGGGCTGCCGGCAGCTGCTCCCGTCTGCCGCCCCCGCAGGGATCTCCGAGGACAACGCAGAGCCTGGGAGTCCTCAGAGCAAGGAATCCCAAAGCGCCACGCACCCTCCTTCCCATCTCAAATCAGCAAACACCGAGGGCAGCACACGCGCTGCAAGCAAAGGCCGAGCATCCCTCGCGTGCACTGGTGCGCATCTACCGAACCAGAGCTCGGCCTCTCTCTTAGTGATGGTGTCCCTACAATCTCGGCAAGTTATTATTCTGTAAACCAAGAAGATGAATGCCGCCCTACAGACACTCTGATTGGATCTGGCACAATCAAGGTTTCTTAGTGAGAAAATGTACAGTTTCCTAATGCGGCTGACAGAAAGCCACACTCAGACCTTTTCAAAGGCTTTCAGGAGTTATTATCACAGATTAACTATGGCGTGAGCAAAAAGGTTTAAAGCCTTGTTTATAGTTAGCCCCTGGCTCTAAATTAGCAACTTATCTCTTAAATGATCAATTAAGTCATAGGCGTTAATGAGTCAAGTTTAGCCAGAAGGGGTGAGGAAGGAGGGCGAAAGATCTCAAGCCACTGCTTTGCAAAAAGGCAGCATGAAAATCTCAATAATTTCTAGAGTCAAATTGTATTTTAATCAATGCCTCCCAAATAAGATGAAGAAGCCACGCTGTGACTTTCCCAGCTGTAAAAAATGGAAGTCTGGTTTCACATTTGCATGATTTTGAAGGTCAAATGCCTGCTATCCAAGTCTTACTGATCCATATGGACTAGAAATGCCACAATATGCAATCATCACGAAGGCAGATTGTCTCCTGTAAATCTGTCCTTTTTGTAACACATTCAAAGTGTACCGTATTGGATGGATTATAAATCCATTCAGGAAATACAAGCAATATTGTGCCGAGCGTCTCTGCTTTGTGCAAACCCATGCGTGCGGGTGAATATGCACGTACGTGCGTGTGCGGCTCCGTGAGAGAGAAGCAGAGACAGATGGCCCAGTCCTGCCCTCGCTCAAGTCAACGGGAGTTTTGCCATCACTTCAGAAGACGGAAGCTTGCATTTGGGCAGAAAGGCACTTTTATTAGCACAATGCTTATTCTATCTGTGTTCAGAAACGAGGAACACTTACTGGTAGCGGAAGAGAAAATGGGCAGGGCTGTTGGGAAATTTCCGCCGGGGGGAGCACGCTGCTATTTGTCTCGTGCCTCCTCCTCGGGGAAACGGGCCGGGCGGCGCGGGGGCCTGGAAGCAGACAGCTACAACGCTGTGCCTCCCGCACGCCTCGGTCCAGGAGAAAAAACAGGAACTCTGTTTCACAGCAAACCCTTAGTCATGATTCCCACATTAGGGACTTTCGAATGAGAAGGGTTTTTAAAATACCTCAGCGTTTCTTTGGAGGGAAGGGCTGGGAGGTCACTGCTCTCTGTTGCAGCCGAGGAGCGCACAGCATTTTCATTTCTCAATTTTAACAAATCACTTTACACATTGCCATTTTTTTCTTCCAGCACATGTAATTGAAAAGAGACATATGGAGACCAGCATGCAAACCCTGCAAACATTTCAGCATAGCTTCAAAACTAATGCTAATCAATTTTTTGGAGCTTCTTTTTCCCCCCGTCTGTTAGCTCAAGAGCAAGTTCTCAAGAACCCAAGGTGGTTTTTTTAAGACAGTCAGCGCAAGAATCCTCAGTGAGTGACAGGGTGCCTCCCCAGCAAATATTCCTCTCGTGTTTTTTTTTGTTTTTTTTTCTCCCCATCACACGCACGCCCAGGGTCACCCCCAGTGTTCGCGCAAAAGCCTGTGAGCTGCTGGCTTGGAGAGCTCGGATCAGCACATCTGGAAGCCACAGACTGACAACTATACAGCTGTGGTTGCATCAGACATCAGTTCCCCTCTTTTTTTTTTTTCCCCATGTCCTTGTCAAGAAAAAAACCCAAACGTAATAGAAGCTATCAAAAATCTCCTTCTGCATGATTGTGCTGAACATTACCTGGGAACAAGGAAGGCACAAGATGAACAGACCTTTACAACAGAATGTGCATCTGCCAAGACAAAAATACCCAGCGAGCTTCTGGTGCTGGCACGGTGACAGTGTAAGCAAGCTGTCTTTGCAATGATTTCGCAAATGATCCATTACAAGATTTGAGTAGGAATTCTGCAAAGGCCGTAAGGCCCCAAGGGCAACACGTTCCCTATACCGCCACCTAAGCCTTCACCGCACAGGCAGGGCTACGGGCTAAAAAGAAAGCCTTCCAAGACTTTTTGTACAAATGCTTTGCAACAGACTTGAGAGTTGTTTTTTCCTCTCTCCCCCTCTCTCTCTTTTTGTTCAGTTGCCTGGCATTTGCTAACCCACAAGCTGCTGTTTCCCTTTCCAAAGAAGCTCTGATGGGTGGAGGGCCAGGAAAAATTAGCCCAACTGATGAATGCAATCTCGACAGAAAATATGTTTTTTATCAGAGACCACATGTTGCCAACAGCAATTAAAGTAAAACTGGGAGATTTCATCGGATATAAGCCCGCATAAAAAACCCCAGACTCACTTATCAGGTATGTGTCAGCTCAAGCGCACGACTCGTGTGCTCTGGAGAGCGCCAGCAGCCGGGCACGGGGCAGCCACCGCGTCTCGGTGTCGGCGACGGCACTGACAGCAACACAGGATATCCCAGGGCCGAGGGGGCAGGAATCCTGAGAGAAGCGCGCACGCTTGCTGGGATGCTGCTTTCCACCCCGGCAGTGCCAGCGGGAAGCCCGTTCACTGCCCTCAGAGGGAAGCCGCCTTCGGAGCACAGCCGTGGCAGACCAGAACCTGCCTTCGCGTTCACACGAATGAGCTCGAGCTGTGTTTTTATTTACAGGGCCGTGCCGTGCGTTTCCAGTGAAAAAGTGACCAGACAGATCATTAAAACTCCAGCTGACAAGAACTTTCCCACCTTAGTGCTCTGTGTGTTATACATGTCCCATTCCTGAACTGGCTGGGGCTGGGAACCTGGGCCATTAGAGGAGCTGAATAAATCATGACAATTGGCATCTTAGTACTGAAGAATGACAGGCATTTCCATAAGGGCCGTGAATCGTTTTCCCAGCGATCCATGTTAGGCAAGAGAATTTACCAGGATTATTTTCCAATGATTGAAAGTAGCTAGTAAGTGTTATTCAACCTTCTCTATTACCCTGGATTTCAACTGACTACAGTACACTGACATACTTAAAACCTCCCTGTGACAGAGACCATTACTTTGCATCCTCTCTGTATCATCCGTCAGGTCATCGCAAACTGAACAGAGGAACAGCCGTTCTAACAGGTATAGCATTCATCTAAACGTACGCAGCGTACGAAGCTGGCACCCCTCAAGAAACTTGGGCTATGCACGTAGAGAGAGGGACTGCATCCTCACGAGCGTACGAGTGGTATCGCAGCCCATGCAAAATACAGCTATCCTGCCCGAGGTCTGCTAAGGAAGGCTTCAGCCTTCCATCAGATTGGCAGGGTCTCACCAGGTTCCTACTGAGGCAAAGGAAGAATCACATCACCTTTCTTAGGGGTACTCACAGGATTTATTCCCCAGTTTGTGTCCTTCAGCTTTGCTGAATCGCGCACTGTCGACAAAGAGTGGGCAAGTTCCTTCATTCTCTTGATCTGTCTTCAGAAAGGCACGTGCTATGAGAAGCTGTGAGGGTAAGAAAACCAGGAACACTCACGGAAGACAGGAGGGCAGTGCTGAGAATGGATCCAGAAAGGAGAAAGCAGTGTGGAGAAAAAAGGGTAAGGGAACAATACAGCAGGCAAATGACGAAGTACGGCAGGGACCGGGGACAACACAGCCCTTTCACAGCTCTGTGAAAGCCACAACACAACAGGAGGCAAGGGCTGACCGGGATCCTTCGCACAAATCTCCGTGCACTGCCGCTCCGAGGAGCCCACAGCGCCAGGTCCAAAATGGTAGGGAGTGGAAACCATTTTCCATCTATCACACGTGCCGACTCCCACAGTCATTGCCTGCCTTAGTACAAAAGAGGCACTTCTCAAACAGAATAACCCTAACACGCTCGTGAGTTCAATATTTCCAAAGGTTGAGTAGCTAACGCAGCAACTCTGAAAGGCATGACAGAAGGTAAATGTATTTCTAGTGCTGAAAAAACACAACCTCACACACTTCAATAAATGAACTTAAAACAGAAAGACAGCAAATACAAACATGTTCTTTCACGAAGGAAAAAAAGCCTGATCTCAGGCGCTATGGGCCAACCCCTCACGCACCCAAACAACCTGAGTACCTCCGCAGGAGCACAGACAGCCCAGCCAACTCCTCCTTTCACCCAACCCGCTGTTCACCACCAAGTCCAACAGCCTTTCTGACTGCATTAATATTTTACAACTAACCAGCAGTATGCACGAAAGAAGCTAGAATAGAGTATTTGTCCAGATTTAAATATGCAAATCATGTTGTTATAAATTTATGTCACTCTTGACATATATTCATATATGCAGATATCTATACTCCTGTACAGAGACAGACACAAAATTCAGCCAACTACGGGCTAGAGCAAGCGCAGATGTTTTGGACCCAGCCAACACCTGGAAAGGTTTGTACAAAAGCACATCCACTGGTGCCGCAACACAAGGCAAACACGCACCGTGTTCACGAGCTCCAAGCCCCTGCAAAGCCCCCGTTCCTGAAAGTCAGCATCTCTGCGAGCATCCGCACCGCCTCCCCCTCACAGGGTCAGAGCTGCAGGCGCAGCAAGGTAATGCGCCGTGAAGCCATCGATGCCACAGTTCTTCTTCCTCTACAAATAACGCTCGGTGATGAGTAAGCTGAAGCTGGCGTAGCTCCACCACCTGGGTTGTGGTGGGCCATGACTTACACGTTAAAAGCACCGAGCCTGCTTTCACAGAAGGCGTGCGAGACCTCAGGCAGACGTGCCTGGCCTGGCTGGGGCGATGGGCAGAGACCCCCAGGTGGAACACACACAAGGCTCAGCGCAGCTCGGGCCCCCGCGTCAGCCTGAACCCGAAGAAGAGCTGCTGACACAGAACATGCTTTAGCATCAACCCCCTACTAGTTATTTGATCAAAATAGTTTTTCAAGCTCACGATATCCGACTCACTCATATTTCGGAATAACCTGGCACAAACTGGGCCATGGGATCACTTCCCAAAAGGGCTTAAGTGAAAAAGTTGAAGGTGTCCTCAGAGCTCACTGGGATTGAGACTAGGTCACTGAGTAGCGTTACCCCACAAAGACATTTTGCACAGACCACGGGGAGTTTCCGTGCCTGGCTCCGGTCTGAGCAGTGGGAAACTGCTCCGCACTGTTCGTGTACATCACTGTGGTGTCCCGGCGCGGCCTTCCAAAGGCTGTCACCCTGCCTCGCGCTTACCGCTCCAACCACCGCCCCCCGTACGCAGCGCTCGCTCAGGCAGCTCTCCGCGGCTGCCTCAGCCTCCTCTCTACCCCGCTGCTTTCCCCATGGGCACAGGCCTTGGAGCAACTCGGACGGCCATGCACCCAAACACAAAAGGGAGCTTCTGGGAGGCTTTCTTGCAAGCCATGGGAACACCCAGCAGTACAGAAGGAGGAACAAGGGCAACCTAGAAATAGCCAGCTTCCTCTTGTTCTCATTTATCACTTAATGGAATATTTGGTTTTTGTTTTTTTTTTTTTAAATACAATTAAAGAGCTGTTCAACATAAGCAAAGCAGCCTTGGCGATTCCCAGGTGGTGACCCGAGAGCCACGCTGGGGCTGCCACCGGCCCCGCACAGCTGATGAGAGACTTGCCATGCTCCTACAGACGCAGGGAGCCACCAGCGCTGGGAGTCCTTTGACCTTGAAGAGCACAGTTAGATTTTAACATACGCCAAAAAAATACCCATATTTCTGTCTCTGAGTCTTGCTGATCCACGACCGTTTCTGTCAAAAGCAATGATTTCAACCCCTGCTAACAGCCCGTGCTTCCCAAGGCGCGCGGATCAAAACCTGCGCTCCAAACAAGTAATGCTCTCGCAGCCACGTTGGTTCCCGCGTAACAATCACTGCAAGTGACATTCGCATTTGGCCCATAAGCAGAGGAGTTCACCTGACACAGGGTGGCCCAATTAATGCTAAAGACCTTGTCTCTCTGATCCCGCCATGACACTGGATTCCAATACAGCTCCCATTTCAGACTATTACGGAGGACTCAATCACTTGTCCAAAGGGAGCAGCACGCGGAGCTCGGCTGTCGGGAGAGGTTGCTCCTCGGAAGCGGCACGTCAGGCTCTGCCCGAGAGACTCGAACTGACAAAGAGCCAGTCTCTGTTGGCCATCAATTACATCTAACAAGAATGGCAGCGGCAGCGCTGTGGCAGGCAGCGGCGGGAAGGCAGGCAGGAGCCCACCGACCGGAGCCCGGCTTCCCCAGGGGAACGGGGGAGCCATGTGCCGTATGGGAACCCGGACTGCTCCTCCTGCAGCGAAACGCCACCCCACCTTAGCCAGTTTCCACTGCAGGGCCAGAGCCTGGTCACAGAGAGCAGGGGTAGAAAATGCCATCATATCTCAGAGGTTCACTTTTACACCCACTTCGGAAAATAAAGGAAGAAGAGAAGAGGGAACCATCTCCTTTGTCCTTCAGTAACGTAAGGTTTTGGGTGGGACTAAGCAGGAGCACAAGGTATTGTCAAGCATATGATATGGATTATTCTTTCTTGACCACATAAAGGCAGCAAGAAGAGGAGGATGGATAGCGGCATGGCTTATGTCAGAGTACTGTCTTGTTTCTTGTACAACAGCCAAAACCCCAGGTGAGCACAGGGTAGAAACACCACTGTTTCCTATTTGTGGGGACAAAAGATAGCAAAAGGGTTAATCAAGATCTCTCTATGGTCAGATCTAATTTAGAATCCTGACTGCTGATCTAGAAGGGCAACCATAAAGCAAATGAAGAGCATTTCTAAAATAAAACCAAACACCACCATTTAGGGATTGTCTGTAAGAATGGGAATGGGGTAGCAGTACTGTGATGGAAATACCACGATGATTACTGCCATAAGAAAAAATAAAAAGCAGCAGAGAGAGTATTTATTAGCTGTTACACCATAAGCGAATGGAAGCCCCAGCTAACATCAGGCCCCCAGCAGCAGGTGCTAAGAGGGAGCGTTCCTTGCAGAAGCCCTCGCAGCCTGAGCAGAAGGGCAGACGGCTATCTGCTCCCCTCACCTCTCCAGCAGGGCTCACGGGCGGTCCAAGGCAGGGACGTGCTGCTCCTCAGGGCGCTGCCGGGACGCCAGCGGCAGCCAGGGCCGCGCGTGCCGCTGGAAGGGGACCAGCCGCAGGACCAGGACTGCGCCGGCGGCCCGGCAGCTCAGAGCACGCGACAGCAGCTGCAGCAATGTCTGACTCGCACCAAAGGGAGGCTCCTTGCAGCTTTTTGAAACCAGCAAATGACACTCATTCCTGACCTGCTCTTAGATGATATTCATTTCAAAAAGCGCAAGGAAAGAAAACAGATGACCGGGAAACAGCAGCAGTGGATTAAACTACTTCCTTTTGGATTAAGAAGTTACAAATTTAGTCCTGATGAGATAACCCAACCCTCAGGGACCCAAACATCTGAAAACAAAATCAACAGAGACAATGGCACTGCTGTCTCTAATTCTGATGGGGTCAGGATCTCTGCGCCAGTGGTGTTTCCTTTCCCAGGTTGGTGACCCTGAGAGATGCATTCCCCGCGTCTGTATGCACCCCTCAGTGTCAGCTGCACATGGCAGCCAAGACGGGAACAGGAGAGGAGGTCATGCACTGGGGAGTAACTTCTTGCAATAGATGGTCGAGTCCAGCAAACCATAACAGCAGCGAGGGTTTGGAACCAACAGGTAGGCAACTTGACATAATACTGGGAGCCTTTATTTTTAAATGCGAGAGTGTGCAACCAATGGAACACGTCACATAGGGACAGGGATGTAGTGACTGTAACTCAAGGTTAGACACATCCCCCAAAATAATGCTTTTTTCCCTAGAAAGACCTCTGTGTAGTTGGGGGTGCTACATGCCGCTCGTTCTGTGGCCAGGCATAGCAAGGAACTGCTACCCGCCCCGAGTAAGGGACACACGCACCCCATCACCTCCCCACAGCCCAGGAGGCACAACGTTGCTGGGTGGGCCAAGCGCAGTGCGAGCTCCTACGGCTTGCTACGCCATGCACCGACTGCCACGGGTCTCCTGTGCGACAACATTTTGGAATAAGACAAAGTCCTGGGGCACAAAGCTTTTCTGGGAGGTCACTTGTGGCTTCCCTGTGGAAATATCATGCACAGAAGGTTACATCATGAGCACTCAGTTCAACACAGCTAGCCTGATATATATGAAAAGAGAATTTGGGCTCCATTTTCTGCATGGCCTTAGGACAACTCCTAGTGCGAATGGTGTTAGAAGGAAAAAACCAGTGTCGAAGAGTCACCATCCATGCTGCTTTCTTCCCTAACAGGAGCAACAACATCGAACGTTAGTCCAAAGAGCAATATCCACTGCACACAAAGGAATGTCTCTGAATAAATGGATTGGGAATACTTTGGGCCACATCCTAAACACACTTCTAGACCCCAAATACGGTAACCCTTGGTGAGGGAAGGCAGCATCTTTCACTAAACCAGTGCAGCTGCTAGGAAGAGAGTAGACAGGATTTCAGACGCGTGTGCCCTCCCTATTGACCTGAAAGTCTTCCTTTTCCTCCAGCTAACTCTGTTGTTCTCATGAAGTACCTGTTTCACACACTTAAATATCAGCTTCTGCTGTAACCTCAAGTATCAAATTTCATTTGATTTTTTTCATTAAGTTTGTTGGTGCTCTTTTCAGTACTGCTTTGAGTTGAGTCCAATTTTAAGCATATGAGATAAAACTAAACATCTTTAAGATGAACTGGAGGTTGCTACGTTACCATGACAGTAGGTTTGCATTGTAGCTGGTGATGGTTTGTGCTTGCTCGGATGGTAATTACTGTCAAAATGCAAAGGGCTAGCGAACAGGGCCCATGGGAAAGGGCAGGATGACAGTCTATGCAAGACATCCTGCTAATAGGTCTGAGAGCAATTACTGTATGGTTTATGATCACAATACTTAACCCTCTACCTCTCAAAGAGCCAAATGCCTTCGCTTTCTGCGCCTGTGCCCCACTGGAAGCCAGGCTCGCCCCAGCCCTAGAGCGTGGCCGCGGGCTCTGCCCGGCCACGGCGCTCTTCAGCGCAATTTCTCCAAGCGTAAGTCATCCCTCCTCAATGCAAAGCTGTGCACTCAGTGTGCGGACATCCTGAAACGAACACTGCAAAATATTTAATAGAATTTGTTTTGCTAGCCCTGAAAACTGTAATTAATATGTAATTTATTTTTTAACTACCTCAGTGCTGGCCCAACACAACAGACACCACCATCTACCTGTCGTCTTCTATAATACCCAGCCGTAGGAAATACAGAAAGAAAAGCCCAGACCCAGGTTATTACAGAGCACATCTAGCCTCTGAGTGTGAGCTCTCATCTGAGCATGCCCTGGCTCTGCTCTGGCAATACAACCCAGAGCAGCCAGACCTCCTGTCAGCGTGAGGAAAAGGACAGAAATCGAGGGCACTCCTGGCAAAATCAACACATTCACTAAGTGTGAACCTGATTTCGGTCAATGCCAGGTCGCAACCGCTGCAAGGACAACCATCCCTTTGCGCTTTCCCGTATTTTTAGATCACATTCCATGCACAGACATTCTTGGGAATTGGTACCCATTCCCCTGAATATCCACAAAATGGATCTGGTTGCACATATACTCCAAACATTTTTCTTCACAAGGGTGTGATGTAATGAAAGGCGCTGTGAACACCTGCAGCGCTCCCTCTCCAGGGTCAGGGATACTGCCTGCCTCATTTACCCAGCCCCACTGCAAGGACACAGGTGGGGAAATGCAGCGAAGCTCCTAGTGATGCTGTCTGTGACATAGATGCTCAGTAACTTACTGGGGAGCTATTTTTGGTTAAGCTGTAGGTATTTATGGGGCTTCCAGTCACCGAGGGACACCTGATGCCCACTCTAACCCTGTTGATTCAACATTCTTCCCTACAGGAATAAAATCTGAAATCCAATCCAACATACTCACAAACCTCAACTTCTGCCAATCAGAGCAACTTATTTCGAAGATGTGTCATCGGCCTCCCAACTTCCAATGCATATCCAAGCTTGGAATACTGATTTCCTTCTTAGTTCCAGGGATACTTACTTCATAGCTAGATGAATTGTTTTTAAGAAAAAGCACTTGTAAGAGATCCTGCCCTTCTCAGCCCCAAAGCCAAACCCCAAAGGATTAGAGAGAAACCCACCCGCGTGGCTCGGATAGGGCGGGACAGCGCAATCCCAATGGGTCAGCCCCTCCGCAAGGGCGCTTCTGACAAAGCGTGTAGTTTGCAGGGGAAGGCTCAGCTCACTGCATCCTCCTCCTCAGCTACTGGAGGACCCCGCTGGCGCTGCTCTCGGGCTCTGCGGGACGCGATGGAAGATCTAAGTATTCTCACGAGTTATGGAAGCTCTCTGTAGGCAGAGACTGAGGCGCACTGCCGAGATGGCCCACGGTCCCCGGGATGCCATCAGGGCTCTGCCAACCTCTGCCACACAGAGCCTTTCCTGCACAGCACAACTCCAATTATAATCTCATTCCGATTAACGGTGCCTTGATGGCAATTTCATTACTCAAAAAGTAACATTTATTAGTCTATTGTAATGTGTTGTGATTGTAACTCTAATGCTAATAGGAAGAAGTTTAACCTCATTTCATTTTCAGTACAGTTAAAAACCTTATAACAATGTTCATAAATCAGGGTTTCAAATGTCATAAAAGCAAAGTTGCAGCTCTACACTATGCGTGTCTTTTTTTATTTTTTGTGTTTCATATTAATCTCGGATCCAGTCTTTCAGAACTCCACTTAAAATCCACATTTTATTTAGATTATCACTACGATAGCAGAAAAAAAATCCTCACCCCGCATATAATTTGCATGATTTAGGTAGATTGTGTTTTCAACTACATTAATAACCTAAAATGAAGCATACTATTAGAGCCCTTTCTCTCACTTAAAGGGAACATTTTCATTAGCGATTTCTTCAGAGACGCCTCTCCTTCCCCCAGCACCCCCCACCACACCTACCATGACAGACCTTATAAAGAAAACCCACCAGAACATGGGTATCACGGTGTCCCTTGAGATTAGTTTTAGGTTTGATCTGAAACAAGAGGAACCTCAACTGTGGTCTACATAGGAACAATAGCGCAGCAGCTTGCGCCTCACTGATGCTGCAGCAGACCCAACCGCTCTGCCTTGCGGTGCGAAGGAACTCAGGACGCACATGACCGTGGCAGCAGTCCTCGCTTTGGAAGACACATCACAAAGCCACTGCCACCACCCAGGCTACAATATGGATGTTTAAGCTTATCCACCACTGCATGAATGACCAGTGGAAAGTCACGCCGAGGGGAAGGAGAAAAAAAAAAAAAAAGAAAGGATTGTCTCTGAAACCTTTTCCATTTGGCCTTTTCACTGGATCTCCAGCTGAGCCGGAAGGCAGAGAAGGTGGCACACAGTCAATACCTGTTAATCATAATATTCTTTTTCCGGCTGTTCGAAGGCTGTGCAATTCTCCCAAGCAGACAGGGAGAAGGGGAGCCCAGCCCTTCGCTCCCAAAGTCACTCCGCTTTCCAGAGCAGTGCCTGCTCACAGCCTGCGCTGCCGAGAGCTGAAGCACACCTCTAGCCATGGCCCAAGCCTTGGGCTGGCTTTGAGATTGCCCTTCTCTAACGCGACTGTGACCAGCTGCTCATCTGTTCATTAAGCGCACTGCCCCTTCCACATCATCTCACTCGGGACAACTCAGTCCTTCACGAAGGACCTGCTATTCTGAGGAATGAAATGCTTCCTTGGAAGCCACCAGAGAAGAGAGAAAATGGAGCCGCTCGTCCCGCTGAAGCCAGCCTGTGGGTTAGAGACAAACAGATGCTCTTTTTGAAAGGCTTTTTATCTCTTGCAAGCCTCTCATCTAGTAAAGGTTCTCCTCCCCACCTGAAGAAGGAGTTGCAGAGCTGTCAGGGCCAGAGGCAGGATGCGGTGCTCCGGGCTTGGCCGCTTGAGCTGCTCCGCGGCAGTGGTTCGACCCACAGCCCCCCACTCAGCAACTGGTACGTGGGGACGGGACTCCGGAGAGCCACGTTTGGGGCCTGGCACTGCCACTGCCTACAAACCCATCATTCCCTTTTCATCCTGGTCAGCAAAGGGTTTTAAATATTTTAAGTGCAGGGGGCAGCAGAGAGGTCCAGCATAAAAGGGAAAGTGCCTCAGACCAGCAGCCTTGTCACATGGGAATACTGGCACACTCTCCCGACAAAATGCCCAACAGGTCCAAGCCTGAGGCAAAAATCTATGCCCAGCCCCCATGGCAGCTGTGTATCTGCTCCATATGTGTTAGAGGGTTTCTACTCCTTCCTACAGAATGCTCTGCTCCATCACCAAACGGAGCCTTGACTGGGAGCGGGACTCAAAAACACATGAGCCAGAAACCCAACGGCATCTGTCGGTGCTCTGGACAGAGCGAGACTGAAGGGAGCAGGGACCTCCCAGCCCTCCTGGCCAGCTCGGACGCCACGTCGGATGGAAGAACAGAGGATTTACGGAGCCCATTCCACTTCCTTCCCACAACCCCGGCCCCTCCTCACCAGGTTTCAACTGAGGCAGGGGAAGCATCTGACTTCACGCCAGGCTGTCTTTGCTCAGAGTCTAAGGGTTTACCACTCTTCTTCCGTCACCTCTTCTCTACCCCTTACCACATCCAGAACGTAACAAAGACAAATAAAAAGAAGAACCCTCCCTCCCTCAGCCACATTTCTCCTTGCGGCTTCCCACCTCCCAGCACTCACCCCTTGCCTGCTCTTCTCTCCATCCCCGGCCACACGCAGCCCAAACTTGCCCCTCAGCCCCATCCAACTACTACGTTACCTCCTGGGGTCCAAGTCCCTCTCCTGTTCATACCACCAGTTAAGAAGACAAAAAAAGACTACTGACAGGGTCCCGTGGCTGGGGTTTTCCACACGCCATGACACCCCTGCCCAGGTGAGTGCTTTCTCAGGGCCAAGCACAGCCATCAGTCCTCCTCTTCACTCACAATTGCTTTCAGAGTCTCACCCCCCCCCCACCACCATTTTCCCAACTTCATATTTGGAGGCTCTGCACCTTTCTGCGCAGAAGGCACACTGATGCCCCATGCTGGTGGCCGGGCACGCACCCATGTGTATGGAAGAGTCCTGCCTGGCAGAAAACCGCAGCGGGAGGGGTGGACCGATTTCCAGGCTTCGGAGGTGTCACCTGCCTCAAGAAGGCCGTGCCACTGCGTGCACACCCGTGGTCACATACACAGACCTGCTGCGCCAGACGTACCTATAGACAGTATTCCTTGTTGGGATCACAGATAGCTCTCTAAGGCCCCGTTACATACGAGTCCTGCCACGGGAGTCCCAAACACATATCAAGAAACAGGGTTACGGTGTGAGAGGGAAAAGCAGAACAAGGAGAAACAGATGCAGGGAACGACGTGCATCTCAGGCCAGTCACAGAGTCAGGTTTCTCGAAAACAGCATCCCTGTGCCTCAAAAACTACCATCACTACCTCTCTCCAGCACACACCTCAAGCGTGTGTTGGCTGGTGTCTCCGGACGGCAGACTGATGAAGGTGACCATAGCTGAGCCGGCCTGACACAGCCCCGGCCACGCCGTCAAGGGAGTTCCCCCTTTATCTGATCTTGCTGACCGTCTTGGGGAACACAGAGCCTTCAGGGGTGTTTAATCCCGAAGGGAGGCCTCAGAGCTGGAGTATCACAGAGCGGCAGCGCTGAGGCCACCACACACCGCATCCCTCATCGCCAGCTGAACCCTGCCCAGCCCGACGCTCTGCTTCTGCTCAGAACCAGCCGGCAAATCCCCACTGCTCAGAAATATTCACCCTTCAGAGCACACCACAAGAAAACGGGGACGGATGCCACCAGCCTGGCTCACTGGCGAGAATAAAAGCTGCTTCTCTTGTGCACGCTCGTGACCTGCACGTGACCCGATACATTATTGATGACAAAATGTGCTGTTTGCAGGGAAATGGGCTTGGGGGGGGTGTAGGAGGGGAGGGATAGGAAAGAATGAAGATGGAGGATTTCACTGGAATTGCTGGTTATTTGGCACAGAAGGAGCTTCCCCTCCCTTCCCACTGTCCAGCGCAGCGCTGTGCAGCAGACACCACAGACTGAGCTGGAAGCTTGCAGGAAAGGAACAACGACCGAGGCGGCCTCGTTTCCTGGAGCTGCAAAGCTGCTATCAATACTCCTACCTTGGCTCCACTTAAGAAGGTAATGCTTTCTTCACAACGTTCATTTCCTAGCTGCATACTTGGTGGCTGAGCTGAAGTACCAGTCTAATTCTTACCCGTCCCGTGCCATCAAGCACAGGAGAAGGTGAGCCTTCTGAAGGAACCGCTTCTTTGGGAAGGAGAAACCGGAACGTGGGTTCCTCTTTATCAGAGGAAATAATGCACAACTCTCCAAGGCGAGATAAAAGCTACGCAAACGCCTCGGGAATGACGATGTACTTTTTCCTAGGTATCAACATGGCACAACAAGTTCACCATTGCTGTTATCGTCTTCTTTCCTATTCCCTTGCAGCAAGGTACGAAGCACCTGCTGAAATACCAAGTTTTTGCCTTACAGACAAGTTCAGGTTATATTGCTGCTGTTCGTGGCTCAGGGAAGGCTATGATACCCTCACATCCTTTCCCATACTCGCTAGGTACAATCACACCTGATACCCAGCCAGAAATTGAGCACAGCTTCACCCAGCTCTGCTCTAAACCCACATCTAAGGGGTAGCTTTTTTTAATCCTGACTCACAGGGAACCCTCCCATGCCATAAAGCAATTACTACTGCACCAATAGTTCTCTCTGTTAAGCCCTGAAATAGATTTTACATACTTTAGTTGGGTAAGAGCAATGATACTGTCCTTGGTCTCATTGCCCAGGGTGCGAGTGGCTGTAGGTTTTAAAGGCATCAGATACTGCTTCATGAGGAATACTGGCGTGAATTAATAATATTGGAGCAAGTCATGCACCTTCTGCTATAAAATAAATCAGTTTCTGGGCAACATTATTGTGCCTACCTAGTGAAAGCTATGCGGAGTCTTTCCTCCAGATGCTTTCTCAAAGGTTCCCCCCCACGCGCCCTACACCAAGGCAGTCCTGCAAAGCCCGTGTGAAGCACGGCGCACAACTCCAGCTACACAGGAATAAGACATGGGTTGGAAATACTCTTTGACAGCCGTCACCTCAGACAGATTTTCTCGCAAGCCTTGGTTTTGTCATACTACTGCAAATAAATATTGTGGTGTGTGGAAAAAAAAACCAAGAACTGTGTTCTATTTCTGCTGACTAAACACCTTCTCCCCCATTAGATAGAGCAGACACGGGAAATGCGTTGAGACATCAGCCTACGTCTATTTCTGAGATGTCAAACACAGAGGTGCTGATCTCTTCCCACAGCAAACACAGCTTCAGAGACACTGCACTACCACCACACTGCATTACAGAGCCGCTCTTACTAACGTACCCCAGCTGCCTGGCTTCAGAGGCACTGCACATGCAGGGAGATCATCTCAAAATTCTATTTCCCCTCCACAAACAGAATAATTTTTTCCATCTTCTTCAGGAATGGCCCTTTAGAGAACACAGTTAAAGCCACTCTTTCCCTCGCTGAAAATAACACCGCAACATTCTCCCCTCTATCCTTCCCTTCAATATTCTCTCCACGATAATTCGATTTATTCTGCTCCTAAAGCCCCTTCATCTGAAACAGGCAGAGCACAAGCCTCTCGCATTGTCTTTGCTGGGTGTTGTAGCTTCAACTCAACCTCCTGTATTCATCTGTCTATTTTGCATATCACCATTCCTAAAAACCCCCCTCTCACATCGTTTTTGGTGGGAGGGAAAGGGAAAGGAAAAGCAAGACGAGGCTCTCTGGGGACAGCTCAGCCTCTTTGGAGGCGCGGAGAGGCGGGAGGCAGTGCCCCGGCCGCTGGCCGGCAGCCTGGCCTGAGTACGGGAGCTCATCGGCAGAGGGCTCCCTCGCCTGCGCCAGCCTCGCAGAGCATCTCCCACATCTCCTCCCTTGCCTTCTCACACACGCTTGCGCTCGCAGAAGATCCAGATGCACGAAGCTGTCATTTCTCATTGTTCTCAAATCAACCCTAATATCAGACGATCCAAAACCACAAGGGCTTGGAGGATTCAAACCCTCTCGGTAGAAAAATTGGAACCCACACAGAGCATGTTTAGAGATATTTCACACCTAGGACTATCACAGCTGCCTTGAAGATTCCTTCTCCTCGTACAACTGCTTTGCACACCTTGGACCTTGTTTGTCCTCACCCAGCTCCACTCTTCATTCCCACTTACATAGTGGCTACTTCTAACTGATACCAGCTGTAAGGAGAAGCAGGTACCCAAGTTGAGCACGCCCTCCACTCAGCTCTAGAAACAGCGACCAGATAAAAATAAGCAGCAAGCACTAAATTTCCTCTCCGCAAATTCCTGCCAGTGAGTCTGGTCAGACTGTAATTAAAGAAAGAGGGTAAGGGCATATGGCACAAGACTTGATTATCAGGAATACACCCCAGAGTAGCCACTCCAGCCCCGTGGCGTAGCTGGAAGGGTAATGCGATCCTCACCACAGCTCTTAACTGGGCCATTTAAGAGATTTAACTGAAAATCCCCAAGTAAGAGCCCACCGTGAGGACCAGGACTGCATGTAACCATGCTGCTGAAGCAGAGCACTGGGTTACTCCAAGCACACCCAAGAGAGGTCACTCCCATCGGCCAAACACTTGCATTTACACCAGAAGACGAGCACTGTGAGCACAGATCCTGCCCCGAGGAACACTACCTCCCCCTTCTTTGACCCTCATTCAAAGCATCCATGTTACCTGAGTTCTCTTCCATTCTGCTCATCTAACAGTGAAACCTACTTTTGCTCTCACCTGCTGGCAGCAGACCTAAGGGCGTACCTCGAGTAACGCATTCCATACAGCGAATGAAGGTCACAGTAGCTCCTTCTGAGTTGCACAGAGCAAGTAGGCTTGGAGAGCAAAAGCAATTGAGTCAGAACTTCAGGCCGGGCGTTCCTACCAATATCAGCCTGCGGCAAGGCCCACCCAGATCAACAGAACACCACCAGGCATCACTGCCACTGAACCAAAAGCCCGTGCAGCTCCTTGGCTCTCGCTGTCAAACAAAAAAGGAAAAGCGCCCTTATTGAAAAACAGCACTCGTGCATAGCAGGGAATGAACTGAAGTGCGCCAGTTACTCCTGCTTTGGATTGGAGATCAGCCCCAGCAAGTACCTATACTCACCACCAAAATAAAAGCTATGATCATTGTTTCCTTTTTCAATACTGACAAACCCTGACACGTTTTCCCTCCATTGCTTCTGCGGCTCTTTGCCCTTCAGCCCCGAGGTATTCTGCTGGTTTGCCTTCCTTCCCTACAGGTGTCCATAGCTTCAGTTGCTGACCAGCCATAGCGTTAGCTCCTTGATAAACTGTCATCCATCACTGCGAGGTAAGTGAAGAGACAGCAAACCCAATTTCAAAAAAAGACTGTTAAGACATCTCAAATCAGGACACCTACTGCCTATAATAAGATGAGAGCAGATGGTATAAGGAAATCCCTTGAATTCAAGCTAAAAAAGGGCAAAATGATAAACAGAGTGCTGTCCTTTACCACCTCCAACCTCTTCAGTATATCTTTGTATCCTAGATAACCAACCATTATCCCCTCCATGAACAAAATTAAAACACATGACAAGATTCAGACCCTGCCACAGGACGTTATTTCTTCCCCCTTGCCCAGCCTGCTTTAAGATTCATACTGGATGCATTTGATTCTTAAAAAGACAGCTGCTGCCATTGACTGCCCGCAGCGCAACCATGTACAAGCTGTATCAGTTCAGATCAAGCAACTTACCTGATCGCAAATTAAAAGAAAAAAGAAAGAAAAAAAATGCAAATCTCAGCCAGCACTGGTGTAGTACAGATCAAACCAATGTGAAAAAAGCAGCTCACCAATAGATCAATAGCCGTGATGTTCACCATCAGCTTGGCTTTCCTTCCGAGCCAGAGAATTTTTGTGCCAGTCCTTCCCCACTTACAGAAGACTAGAATCAAGAAGCTTGCGGCTAATGTCAATAGCTCAAGTTTTTAACTCAACTAGTTGATTTATACTGGACTACAAAGAGCTACCTCTCCTCAAACTCTGAATCTGCAAAAAGGTTTACCACCACCCACACTGTCTCTCTACATGAGACATCCACCACTTCAGACCCACTGTCATCTTACTTCAGTTGGGCATGTCCCAGGTCTGCAGGAGAACTACTGATTCACAAACAGGCTGTCTGCGCAAGGCCGGTTTTCCTCTAACAGGAAGATCCTACACCTGGAGCCTCCCTGCAGAAGTAGTGACATCTTTCACTTGGGTACCTGGCTTGCATTTGAGGCTGTCTTTGGACCATGTGAGGCAACTTACAGCTACAGTACCTGTCCACATGGACACAACAGTCCGGCCGGGGACAGCAACACTCCCTACGCAATCCCAGAGAAGAATTTGGGTGAGGAAGCCGAAGACGGGCACAAAAGCATGACCCAAGAACATTACTGCTTCAGTCCAAAGGTCCACCTCCCCTAACAATCTGCTCTCCACCCACAGCTATAGCAGATGCCTCTGCCAAGGGGAAGCCTATGGAACCATTCCTTCTAATACACAGCCAGACTCCACCAAATTTCAACACGGGCCATCTGCCGTCTGACCATGCTGGCCCATCGGGCAAGGCTGCCAATTGCCTGTCCAGTGCCCCTGGACAGAAAAGAAAGGTACATAAACACTCTGGTGTATTTCCTGAAGTTTTCACAGACTTATATAAATACTGACAAATACAAAATAGAAATATACCAATACCAGTGGAACTACACCTGCTTCATCAGAACACCATTTTAAAGGCACTTCCTTTGCAGAAACAGCTATCTCTTGCTTTGGAAATCCAAGGGGGACAACACTTCTGGATTTTCCCCATTCTTAGCTGCCTTATGTGTTCTTTCTTCTCCTGCTACCTCTGTGGCCAAGTAGAAAGAGAAAAATGGAAAGCTATTTTTTATTAATACCATTAAGTAGCAGATTTTGAATAAAATGGATTTTTCAGCCGTGCAGGATGAAGGGAGAGCAGGCAGAGCTCGTGTTACCGACTCACTCAGCACCACCATTTCTAACAGTGCTCGAGCCACGACAAAGCCTCCATGCTGGTTAAAACCAGGTCTCTGAAGTCATTAACTCACACGTCATTTTGCTCTCTGCGTTACCACAGAGGACTCAGAAATAGTGAGAACTAGGAAGTTCTAGAACTAGGAAGAAACAGAAACCAATGTCATTAAGTTAAATGCGTCTCTGACAAACCCATAACTAACTTGTGAGACTAAGCTCTCCTGACCCTCAGTTAGTTATGCGTGAAGTTCATTGCTCATGCAAATCTCAGGCCTTTGCTTGCTAGAAGCTCTCTGACAAAGATACTGAATGTTTGCTAAGTTTATAAAATCACAGACAGACCTTTTTCCCGCCAGCCAGAAATCCTCCCCCTTCCCCCGGCCCTTTTGTACCAAAGGCTATAAAAGGGGACTAAAACCTATCAACCTACCTTCACAGCACGTGAAGGCACAAAACACAGTCATGGCAGTGCTCACTGCTCACTGCCTCTGAGCACTGAACTCCAGGATGTAATCAATCCCTCGAGGATGTTGACGAAAACTTAATTATGGTCTCACTGAAATATGAAAAGGGAGTTGTTTAAAGTCCTATTAACATTTATCAATTTTGGCTTTCGAACACCACACTGCTCCCCAATGCTGTACGGTCAGCCGGTACCAAGCTCTGTTTCACAAGGCAGTTGACACAAAGAAGAATGGACCCAAACGAATGCAATTAACAGGCAAAAAGATTTGGGTTTTTTTGTGCTGCTGGTCCTGTTTTTCTCCCCCCCTTAAGTTCATTGAGAATAAAGATCGTGAAAAGATAACCCTGCAAGAAGAAAGGCCAAAGATTTATTCCTTCATGTGCAAACGACACCAGGGATGGGAAGCTGAATGCAGAGGAGAGATGTCAGCCCCAGCAGCTGCTGCTCCCCCAATCCTGAAGGGACCGCGTGTCCCCTGGCAGATGTCCACGTGTGACGGGGGAGCTCAGCGCTTCCCAGCGCACCATGAATACTGCATGTGCCACTGAGACTCACAGCCGTGCTCTTGGCAGAGCCCCTCGCTGCAGCTTCTCCGGGCAGCCGACCGGCTCCTTCCCGCAGCAGTATTTAGGTGCCCGAGCGCTAAGAGGTTATTTCATCTGTGGGCAGAAGTACAAATTTGCTCACTGAGCCTTAGGTTCCTGCAAAGGAAAAGCACTTCAGTGTTCCTACTCTTTCTGTTGCCAGGAATAAAAATTGGAAAATAAAGAAGCAATAACCTTTTCAAGCATCATATGGGACACCGCTCTTCCACCTCAGGCACTTCACCCTGGACTTGTTTTTACTTCACTTCACCTGGCAGCGATTCCTCCACCCCGAGGTGAGGCACAGCACAGGCACTGTCTTCCCTGTGGCTGATGACCCCAGGCCTTTCTTACACCTTGTCACGCGGCAGTGCCTTCCATGCCCAGACTCCCTCAGCACCAGGGGAACATTCCTTCCCTTGCCCTGGCTGCAGAGCGGGACAGGCAGCGTTAGTCACTCTGGCGGAGCCGCTCTTCATTTTGCGGAGCCAGGATGCGACAGCCCGAGAGCCAACACGGACTCTGTGTAGCTGAGAGCGTCAGCGCTGGGACCCTCGCTGGAGTATCTGCGCACAACTCCTTTACCTGCTCAGCTGCTTTTCCACACTGAATCCTTTTACATGGAAAGTAAGAGCTGCTACCGCCTACACTCAACTGCTCCAGCCTAAAGCTCGGAGGGTTCACAAGGCTTTCATCTCACAAACTTACTTCGGGTTAGTTTTTGATGCACACTGAATAACTGCTGTACAAAAAGTCATGTTTCAACCCATTCTTTCAGACTTAAGGTAAAAATATCTTTCAGTAGGCTATTATCAAAGAAAAAAAAAATCATTTACTGGAAAACAAACTTCTGCTTACAAACACAGCCAGGAACCGGACCTGCTGTGGTTTGGAGACACCCTGCAGAGCCCAGCGGGTGCCGAGAGCGTAACTGGTTAGCTGGCGCTTCTGATGGGCTCCCATGGCTTCGGAAGGGCCCTCAGCCACGCCGCTGACCAGGGGCAACCTCCATTAGGGGTGATTCTGAGAAAAATACCTCGTTACAATACACGAAAACAAAACAAGATGATGCCCGTAGAAAATATGGTTCTTTGGACCAGAGTGAAGGGCTCAAGAGGAAGGAAGGCAGCCTGCTGTTGCCCCCGGCTACGAGACTGGCTCTCGTGAGACTCATCCGGCAAAACAACCTGAGCATCACACAACCTGCATTACGTACAACTCCATACGCCCTGAGGTTTTGGGAAAATCATGCTCCATCAAGTGTTGGAAAGGAGCTACCTTTTTTTTTATGTAAAAGTAATACTGCATTCTACAATGATCACTTGTAAGTACTTCTCTCTCCGCATGGGCAGGCTGAAACCTGTGAGTGACCTATCAGAGTGCTGGACGGCAGAGCCCAGCAGAGGGGACCGGGGAACGACTGCCTTCATGGGTTCTTCTTGCGCAAGCAGGGGAGTCGGCTCCTTTCCGCTTGGGCTGCAGTCCTTCCCAGGGCTGACAGAAAGGCCACAACCCCGCTCGCTAGTTTGGGCCAGGCTCTCAAGGGACACCAACTGGTACCAGCTCTTCTGAGCCCAGGTGAAGTGCAGCACTTTGTGCCACCTGAGGTTCCGGTGCCAGTACCTCTTCTACCTTCTGGTTTTTATTCGCCTTTCTACTGTTGGGCAGCCAGTGGAGGCAGCCATATCCCTTCCCTCTTCCCTCAGCCTGCCCCAAATCCCATCGTTTCTCCCACAGAGCCCCACCGAGGCCTCCGAGGGCTGCGGGACTGGGGCACCACACTTGCACGCTGGAGGATAAAAGCCTCAAAAATTCTGGTGTTGTAAAAGAGGAGGTGACAATGCCATCGACTGTAATGCGAAGCAGATGAGAAGCACGAAGAACCTGCTCCGACTGTAACCGCTTGACAATTGTTTTAAATTTAATTTTCTCCTTCCTCACACGAGTGCCAGTAAATTCACTGCTTCTCTTTGTCCTTGAAGGCGAACACCAGAAGGGAAGACATCTTCAAAGAGAAGTTATTCCCCAAGTTCACAGTTACTATTTCTTTCTTATTTGGGGGAGTCTTTGGGGACAGGACTGTACCAAAGGAACCAGGGTGGGACGAGGTCAAGGTGTGGCCTTCTGCTCCCAACTACCGTATTTTGGGCAGGGGCCATGGGAACCAACACGCCTTGTCCTAACTGATTAAGTAAACGGATTGACTCCAACACAGACATGAAAATGTGAACTAGGCAACATTATCGAGGTCCTCACCATCTTGTCACCCACTAAATGGGAGAAGCGTAGTTAACAGCGCTAGAGAAATGTTTCCTATTTGATTTTATTAACTGATTGACATGAATTAATGCATTGGGATATTTGATTGTGTCATAAAATGTGTATATGAACATCATGATTCAATTTAATGTACCCATTACTGCTTGATGTGCCATTATATTAGACTAAATTAAAAGAATTTTATGGAAAAAAAATTGCAATTAAAGACTCAAAATTGATTACATTCATAACTTAGAGGATATTCACTTCTATTCATGTTTTGAATAATGACAATAAAAGAACCAGAAAACAACACAGACTGTGTAAAGATGGACAAAATAAAACATGGCAGAGATAAACACTACAAACGAAATGAAGGGTCCATAAAGCCCCACCTTCCCACAGACTGGGAAACAGCTGAGAAGAAACCATCAACACCGCCACAGTGTCTGCTATTACTGCATTAATTTTTCTGGAGAGCTCCACTGCAGCATAGTTTGAAACACGCAGGACGACGTTTTCCCCAAGCTGCACGTCTATAGGTCTACTGGGGGAATCTTTGTTAAGGGTCTGGGGGGTGGGCTGGTTTTTTTAAGTAGTGTCCACTGCAGTTATTTCTAACTTGGACCATAGCCAAAATTTTTAATCTTGTCTTAGAATGTTGGTTCCAGGTGTGTGTTCAGCTACTGCTTGTGTAAGGGTGAATACTGCTCTGTACCCACCCACATCAGCACCTGGGAATCCGGGCTGCTGCTCACTCACAGCTTTCTCACGAGAATCCAGTCACTTCGACTATCATCATCCATGAGAGGACCCACCACGGGTTCATACTGCTGGTCACTAGCTGACTTCCCTAAGTACCAATATTGGCCATGGAAGCGATTTGTCAAAACAAAGTGGGGGAAACAATGTGGGGAGAAGGGAGAAAGGGGACCAAAACCTGGCGATGTTAGCCTATACTTCAAGTACATCTTGGCATTCCTAGTGAAGAAAGAGAAAGAGGGAGAGCATGCACAGGCATGCACTTTAAGGTACTCCAGGATCATGCACAACCCTTCCTAGAGACTACCTTTCCCCCCCTCCTAAAAACTTCAATGACCACTTACAGCTACTGTATAGCTTTACCCAGTGCTTAACTGTCTTCACAGTTGAAGTGTTTTCCACTTTCCCACCTGAATCTTTGGTGCCAGTTGAACCCTTATATTCTTTATTTTCTTTCTCTAAACTGATCACACACGTGCTGTAAAATGACAACAGAGAACACAAAGCACACCTATACTTCCCTTTCTTTCTTCCATATCTGACAAATTAACAAATACCAATTTTTCTTACTCACTCAATGAAGATAATGGTTCAAGTAAACAACTATTTTGAGTGTGAAAAATCTGTCACCTGGTAAGTGATTAAAAGATAGCTAAAAACAAACTCTCTCTCAGTGTGTCTTTTGATACCTATTTTTACTACCTTATTGACACCTCCATTCCCTAAAAATAATGCAAACCATTGCTCCATCAAGTCTGTCATGGGGAGCTGTTCCACTGGAGTGAATCATCTGGTTCTCCTAGCGTGGTACGAAAACAGCTTTGTTTCCCCAAAGAATACCTTGTCGCAGTCAAGTTCTACATCTTTTAAGAATACTGGTAATGGAGCCCCTTAACTCGGTTAAGCATTTTCCTGAGGTTTCTGGGCAACACATCTCATCCTCAGGGCTGCTTTTGCAAGCAAGATTCATTAAGAGAAGCTGACACGCTTCATCTATGTTCTGCTGACTTGAAGTAGCACTAACTCCGTCAAAGATTTGGTCTCCCATTGAAAGAGTTGTTACTTATTTCCTAGAAGAAGCGTTTGGTAGATGAGATGATGTAAGTTTTGCAGGCATGTCCTTTTGCTCATCTGGCGATTCGCTTAAATACATCCTTTGGTACAACTATCCCACATGCTCTTTCAGGTTAAGATCAATGGCATCAAGGAGCCTCCTCAACTGAAACTAAAGAGTTATCTTTTAGAGGAAAACAGTTCCTCTGTTCAGTTTAGAACTGAAAGTTTAGTTGAGATCACTAGATTGCAACTTATTTTTCATGTCCTGATAATTAAGTATTTCTCAAGTCCGGTCACACCCCATAAAAATTTGATGCCCAGTTAAAGGAGAGATTTTTTTCACCAATGTTTGCCAGAAACTAAGAACGTGCACCGACACTACAGAGATGAGAACTGTAAAGCAATCACAGGTCCTACACATGTACTGTAATTCTGCCTGGTCTGTCGTTGCCGATCACACCCACTGTGTGGTGTCTGCCGGGCAGAACGAGATGAACGCATCAGGAACTGGCAAAACCTACTGTATTGCCTTGCTGTAACTCAGCCATTTTCTGCAAAAGGATCTAAAGTCTGCACCTTAGTGTAGGCAACACCAATCATCTGTACTTATGCGTTTGGGGACATTCACTGTGAGATCACACCCTAGGTCTCAAAGAAGTCAAACAAGGCGTGAGAAGGTATCCCACTACCCTCCCACGTTCCTCTCATCTCCAGTCAAGTCGCAGGGCCACCACTACTTGACTTCACAGACTAAAAGCAGTCCGGTAGTACACTGTGAAACCAGAACACCCTTTCCAGAGTCAGCAGAGGCAGAGGCAAGCTGGCACACAGCTCAACCCCCAGCTGTAAGCCTGTGCTGCAAGGAACAGCTCTGAGCCCTGGTACCTTCTCAGCTACTACCTGCTTCTGCCTCTGCTGTCTATATAATCTGAAGGGCAGTGCAGTGCCCTCTTTCAACCCAGAGAGTGTGACCCAGCTGGTGTAAGTGGGTCACTGAATGCTCTAAGCTTTCACTGGAACACGCTAAGACTCTTCTCACGCAGGCAGGACGCACCTTGACAGCCCCCAGCTCCCATGCTCCCGCTTCTCCCCCATCGGCAGGGCCGGCACTCGCACCTACGGAGGCAGAGCAATGCCCAGACGGGTTCTACCTGCCCTGCCTGACGCCACACAAACTCACCCAGATGGCACAATCTTACTCATTTCACTCACAGCACTAAGCCAGGGTAAAGCGTTTCAGTCCAGGAACTGAACACTATCCTATGGACCTGAAAGAAGGAAAAAGGGACAGCAATTCCCAGAGGCAGGGCCAGAACTGAGAACTGGGAAGAAAAGCATCACAATGTACTGGCAAGTGGGGAGAAGATCCATGGCAGACACAGGTGCAAAAACCAAAAAGAAGAGATAGCAGAAGCCTACCATGAAGTCATCACTTCCAGGACCCTGAGCCCCAAACATTTCTCCTCATCTCAAAGCAGCACCTGGGGCGTGTTGTTCGCCCATCCACACCATCGGCACGCTGTCACCGTCAGAGCACTGCAGAGGTCTCGCACACAGCTTTTACGTCCCAAACAAGCCAGATGAAATTCCAAACCTACTGAACCAGTGACATCCACAGTACAAGTCTCTGCCAGAGGGCCAATCCCAGCGATGGCTAACACTGGCTGCTTGGTACTATCTAAACCTTACGTTTCTTCTGAGAAAAGAAATTGTTACTAAGAAATCCTGAGTCACTTTCTCAGCGTATGCAGATACAACACTCGAGTAGGGATTTTGGACACCATCCAAAGAAAAAAATTCTGATTTAACCAGTGCAATGGATGTCCGGCCTGAGACATGCCCCACCTTCTGCAGACAAGAGAGACTGAGCAAGAACTAGGCATGCTCCTCAACAGTAAGAAGGTAAAAGAGTGAACAGACATGCTGTCAAGGGACTCGTGCTTGTCTCCTACACACATCCCTCTGTCTCCCAAGCGCTGGTCTGTGGTCCAAGCACAGCACTTACTGTTTCCCCCAGCTCACTCCAGGTCCCCATTATCCATCAGACACTCAAGGAACTCAACCTGAAGATGACAAAACTCCTATAAAGTCAACAACTCTCATTTGCAGGTTCTTCGGGTTATTTATGAAGATGAGTACCTTACTCTGCTTACAGATGTGTTCCAGCTTTCTCTCCGTCTCTGACGTGTAGAAGCTGCTACAAGAACAGAAAAGGAGAGGCGGGAACTTGGTAGCTGCTCCTTGACTTTGTTTCATGGAGGGTCTGGTAGGTGTCCTGGCTCACAGGAGTGCAGACCGTTAGTGCCCCCCCAGGACATGACCCTCAACACATCCTGGAAGGCAACAGCCACTCCAAAACCCACTGCAAACACCTAACTACCAACATGAACACCTACACCAACACCCAACCGAGATTCTCCACACCACTGTCCGCGGTCAGACTGCATACACGTAACACCGCTTGCAACTAGGCACAAAATCCGCATCTGGAGACTACAGACACACGTACTCATTGAACGGGCACAAGAGAAGAGTTGGCACTCTGGGTCTGTTTTCCGATGGCTGTGAAGAACAAACATGAAGGCGAGTCGTTATTCTCCTGCTTTGCAGGCCTGCCCGCACCTGCTCTGTCTGACCCGAGAGTTTCAGCCCGGACCCCTGAGTTGGTATCGCAGTGAAACAGTTGTCAAAAAGCAAACATCTCATTTCTGCTAACATCCAGCTCGGATTCAGGTTAATATCTGGACTCTGCAGACGGGATTGATGTGCTCAGAAGTTCAGCTGTGGCTTTTTCATCCACTGCAAACAGCATTTGTAAAATGCTGGTATTTCATGTTTTCAACAGCATTGTTACTCTTCACAAAGCATTATTTGTTATTTCGCATTTTGGCACGCTGGTAAGCGGCCATTAGGGTGCAAGTGGCAAACAGCACAACCCCCGAAAGGGCTGGGAGCTGAAGCGAGAGCAGCACTCCTTAAGGTAACAAACATGAACTATCTACTCATGAGCCTCACAAGCCACTAATAATTTTGGTACTACCACTTTTAGTGTGCGTGCTTTCTAGGAACCTTTTAAAAGCATCTGATTTTCCAGTAAATCAATACTCAAAAGTATCCCGCAACCTAAAGAACATTTTAAGAACCAGAGCTATTTTTCCTCTGGGAAATAAGGGACGGCGCATGAGGACTCGCTAGCTCACCGCCTGGGGCTGGGCAGCGGCCGTCGGCTGACTCCTGAGAGACAAAGCTGGACTTGGTGAGATATTTGAAGGGGAAAGTGTTAAGAGCCTTGTGGAATACCCTCTTGAAGAGATGCCAACAAGTAAATTGCGGAAGAAAAAAAGTACAACGCATGTCAGATTTTTAATTACATGTCTATTTTCGCAACAAAGAAGTGCAATTAAAGTTAANTGAGAGCAGGAGGCTGACTTACAAACTTCAGCGTCCCTAAAGATGCTCCTTTGCCCACACGTCCTGAAAGCATCCATGAAAGCATCCCCTCGCTGCCTCTGACAGCTGTCACCCCCGTGGACTTGTGCATAAAGCAGCGTGCCGCTGCTCCCTCCTCTGCGCCCCAGAGCAGCTCCGCACATCGCGTCTACAGGAGTTTCAGTATGTCAGACAAATAATAAACAGCCTGAGTAACAACAGAAAAGATCAGAGCCTTGTATAATTTATACAATCCAGTGCAAACTAATGGCATTTGAGGTACACCGGGTTATTAGGATAAATTTTGCTCTCTGGTGTCAATCCAGAGTAGTGCAATTGAACACAGGCGATTTAATCCATATTTAGTGTAGTAAGAGTAGAATTTGACTTTTTTCCCCAGCAATTAAGGAAATATTTTTATACTTTAGTCTATTTTTATAGACTACTATGGCTCCTGCAATCACTATAAAATTCTACCTTTACATACACCTGGTACATACGACGAGAACTTGCCAGTTGGCATGAAGGACGCAGCTCTCACCATCAACAGAGCTGAGAGCGGTGCCTGTCCAGCTTTGTATCTGTAGCGTTGCCCGTTCTTAGGAGCCTCCCAGGGCAGCTTCCACACCTACAACGCATGACCGCAGTCCACCGATGCCAGGGCAGACGCAGATGCCCCTGAGCAGGCACTAGTGCCTATGTTGCATGTTCTTTGAGTGAAAAAAATATTAACGGCAACGCTCCACCATGCTGTCAGCTCTACTGCAGTAAGTGCCATGGAGATTTCCTGGGCGCCCTGTTCCTCGGACTGCACCTCTGAGGATTCAGCCTCCCTGTCATAGAGCTTAAAAGCTGAAGACGTACACAAGCATGAGAAATTTCGTGTCAATTCAGAATATTTGCTGCTTTAGTTCCTCTCCCACTCCAAGTTCCTAGCAACTGACTAACTCAAATAACTTTTCCTAAGTTTTCCTTTTATTTTGACTTTCTGCCAGTACAGACAATTAACAAGAAACTTTACGTCCTGGCCACATTTTTTCTTTAAAGCTGGTGAAACCGAGTACATTCAAATGGAGCACTGACAGCTTTAACTGCTTTTACTGTGGTGATGAACCACCTTGGAAAAAAACCCTGAAGAAGCAAATAATTTGCAGAGAAAATATATTGTTTTAATTTCAGCAAAGTCGACGCAAACTGATAACCAATGCAGGACATCATTATCAAAGCTGTCTGAAATTAATTTACTCTTCTTTTTGAAATAGCAATTCCTAAAAAAATGCATCGTAGCAAGGCGGAGAGAAGGGGAAGAAAGGATGAACCCAAAATCAGTCATCTTTTTTTGTGAGGACCTCCATTAGTAACCACTGTCCCTCTTGCTCAACCCAAAACATCCTTTTCGACTTTTGTGTATTTAGTTTTCTAAAATTCAAATTAAGCACAGAACAAATGAAAGAAAACACTGATTTACAACAAAGCTACACCAACCAAAGCTAAGGGAAAGCTCTTAACTGCTTTCTACATGTTTCCCTCAGCCACTGAAGACCTCCCCTTGCTGCTCTCCTCAACAACATTCAAGCCACGTGCTCCTCCTGAGCGCTCTCAGGACACTTCCACCAGGCCCGTCTGTCCCCAAGACAGGCTCCTTTCTCTCTGAGGCAAGCAACAATGCAGCAACTCAACATCAACAGACCTGAGAACAGCAACCTGTTGGCCAAGCATCTGCAATCTTCTCCATCGCCCCAACTGTACAGCTCTTAAATGATCCTGCAGATGCTGCAACACAATACCACTGCCGCAACGTCTCTGTACGGGGCCGGGCTGGCTCCTCCAGCTCCATCCTGCGCAGCCACAGCTCTGCCTTCAGCCATGCTTCACAGGAGGCCGTTGCCTGTCAGCTGCTGTGGGACACCTTTGGTTAACCTTTTCTACACAAAACGTGGAGAGAAGATGATGTGCAGCAGGGGAGCGTAGCCAGAGGCAGGCTCAGGAACACATCACAAAGCAACTAAGGTTGATGTTTGCAACAGGAAGATGTTTGGGAGCAGCAAAGCCAGCAGCTCAGTGGTATGAGTACTTAAGAAGGATGGTTAATTTATTTCCTTCAAATAGAGGCGCTGTAGTTGGCAGTAAAGGGCATGTCAGTGCTGGGAAGCGTCCACCTGAAAAGGGATTTGCCAGTAGGGGAGAAAAAATTCAGCAGCAAACCTTGGGAGTGGAGCTGAACCTAAGCACCCGTTATTACAACTCTTCAGAAGCCTCTGTTATCCCATTAAAATATACATGCTTATCTGGAAACGTCACTTGAAATGAAGATGCAGAATGCTACGTATTACTGAAGAAGAAATCAAGTGTTTTATGAGATTACTTTCAAAGAATCAAAAGACCATGAAAGACAAAACATACGATGGGTCTCTCAGCAACTGTTGTCAAAAAGCAGTGTTCAAAGAAAAAATAAAAATTAAAAAAAGAAATCACTTAATGGTTATAGTTGGGTCTGTTTCATACATTCAGGCTTACTGAAAATAAATTCTTTTCAGTTCCACAAGCCTATCTACATATAAAGTCCCTGCACATAATGCAGAGCGCCAGCAGCAGGTGAGTGCTCTTCTGCATTGATCTCCACGACCAGCCTTTAGCCTGCTTTCTGCCCAGCAGACAGGAACTGAAACTAACGGCCAAATTACGTCCCGATTGGTTTAAATGAAGTCAGAAAATAAACCCTCTAGAATCCAAGAACCTTCCATGTATGCCAATGGGAGTGGAAGTGCACACGATTTTCCTGGTGATCTTATTCAACTGGTGAGCTTATTTGTTAAAGACGTTGCAGAACACCTACCGACAGCTCAACGTCTTTAAAGAATGCAAAACCTGAGCAGTGGCATTCTCTGGCAGAGACAGTTCTGTGCATTGCAAATGATCCTTCTGATGTTGCAAGCGGATAAACGCAGATTATTTGGACAACCTTAGCTATAGCTATCTGAAATCTGTCCGAAGGCAAGACCTCTAGGTCTTTATGGGTGTTGTCAAGTGGAAGGTTTAAATGGGCTTGAAGTGACAATTCCTGGTCAGCAGTAAGTTACACACTGCTCTGAATCCAGAGAAAAACCACAATGTTTAGGAATAATCATATTATTTGCTTCTAGACTGTTACAATAAAGCATACATGAACATTAAACAAACCTTCTTTTGGGTCAGCGTTCAGACAAGATTTGAGAGATAAGAACAAAGATAAGAAAAGGATGAAGACAAAACCAAAGATACTCCAGTTCCGCAAAAAAGGATTGATTTTTCTGGTTTTCTGAGCCATGAGCCAGAAACCAAACCTTAAGCAAGATCAAACTCGTGGTACAGCACTCGGGCGGTACAGCACTCAGGCACAGGGCACGGCAGGCGCTTCGGGCTGCCTCAGCTCACACAGGGACGAGCCAGTGTGGGCACAGCTCAGCTCCAGTCTTGCCAAAACCAGGAGCCTGGCACTCACCGAAGGATTGACCTGGCTGCGCGGGAGGGTTGGTCAGCTCGTGCTGACAGCTCCCAGCCCTCAATTGCTAGCCCTCTCTGACTAGCCCGTTTGACTCTGTTGGGTAGGGCTCCAAGAGATGCCACCAGCGCGGGGTAGACACGGCCGTGCCTTCAAAGGCTGCTGACACACCGTCGGCAGGGAGCTCGCTGCAATCGCGCTCTTCCTCTCCCCTCCGCCCTTGCTCAGCTCCATTGAGCTGCGGTTTAAATTCATTTGTTTCCTAACTTGCCTCTGGGCTTTTAATTACGATTACTGCAAACACAACACAGACAGCGTTTATGGGTGTGAGGCAATGATTCACCGAGAATTATTTGTTTACAGCGTAGGTGTACCGCATGCTGCTTTCTCGCAGCCAGCCAGGAAAGAGGCACTGCTCCAAGAAGCCACGCCACTGGCCCGCCGGCCGCAGAACGACTCCCTGCCCGAAGGGGGACTTCCACATCAGCAGCTGAAGCCACAAAGACGAACTTCCCAGCCCACGACTGCGGTACTAGTTCAAGTCCACCGATGCTTACAGCTATTTAAGACTTGTAAAAACATTAAGCAGTAGTTTCACCAGGTTACAGTATGGGTGCTCTTCTCTGGTTGCTACACTCTCATCCCAGGCCTGAAGGTTTGAGTCTTCCTTGAAGGCAGTCAACATAGCTGACCCACACAGCAATGAGTTACCAGACCCTTAATCCAGCAGAGCTCTATCCTGCTGCCTTCTCTGTTCCTTCTCTTCCTCCACCGACACACAGAGCCACGCAGCTCCTGCCAGCAGTTGCAGAAACACTGAGTTGATTTCGGCCACGTTCATGACACCAGCAGGGAATGCTCAACTCTGGCCAAGAGGCTGCCTCGGCTGCTGCCACTGAGGATGCTTTTAGTCTGGGAGAACTGTCCCCTTGGCCATCCTCCCTCTGCCACTTCAGCCGCTCTTCAGCAACGCCTCCCCATTCCCCTCTCTCCAACGCTGGGTGGGAGATTCCTTCATCACTAAGTGCACTTTATAATACTTAAAGAATCCCAGATGACAGAAGAGGGCAACCAGCCTTCTGAGCACCCTTAATGGTATTTAGTGTCCTGGACTTACTAGCCCCAGCCCTCCCCAGTGCTCTAAAGCACCTCAGACATCTCCTACGTGGAAAGCAGAACGCCTCTCAGTTGTCTGCCAGCTTGCCTTGCTACCCTGAGAGAGGAAGAAATACTGTTAACAACTCCATCACAATACTTGGATGACTTCAGTGCTGCACCTCACAGATGATACAAAAAATAAAATAATCTGTAATTTACAATTTGGCACGTGTAACCAAGGTCAAGGCTTCAGCTGATACCATCAGAAAAAAACAACTCGTAGAGGATGGAGAGCTGCTCTCAAAGAAGGAAAAGGAAACCTTGCTGGAAGAGAAGTGCTCTCCCCACAGCCATCCTTTCCTCTCCGTGCCATCTGTCCTGCCCTAGGGAACACCGAGGGGCACGTCCGACTCGCCCAACAGCAAGGGCTACAAAGGGCACATCTTGCCACCAGTGCCCTCTGAGCGATGGGAGGAGGAGGTGGGCTGTCAGGATGGCAATGCACAGCTTAGAGCCATCCACTTTCAGACAACACGGAGCTCTCCTGGTGTCCTTCCCCCACTGGTTCCCTAGCCGATTTGTTATGGATTCATCAATAAGCAGGAAAAGCTTATTGCCAGCGAGTAGGTCTTTAAGTAATTAATAAAGCTTCATATAGGATGGTCTTGTAGGACCCAACACAGTGGAGCAGCTGAACAGCTCAAGGGTTTCCTTCTCCCCAAAATACTAAACCGCAACGTGTGTGCCAAAAGCCAAACACGCAATTTGGTAAAACCTTCAGTGAGTTGGCCGTGTGAGCTTGTTTGTATGAAGACCAACACATCAGGAGAGGCCCCTTAGAAGAAATCGATCTGACCATCCTTTACACTTGGCTGTCCTACAAGTTTCAGGTTCTCCATTATAGTCTCGTGGCTACTTTTAATGGAATTTATCAAAGTATTGGCACAAATAAAGAAACAAGCCTTTTGGTCCCCTAATCAGAGTTTGATACAAGCTGAGCTATCAAACAGCACGTGTTGTAGACAAGAAAAATCTTCAGATAACTTAAGGAACCTCCTATGATATCCCAAAGCAAGTTCGGTTTCACTAGATGTAAGTTCCTGAGCATACAATAATCTGTTTCTCAGGACTCTGACAAAAGCAAGAGAGAATGTGGTCAACCATAAGTTGACCATGACATGAACATAAAAAGCAGTTTAGAGCTTATTAAATGGAATGACAGAGCAGAAGAAAATATTTAAAACCCTCAACAGAGAAACATTATGTTTTCAAACTGTGCTTTTTAATGCTTTGGGGTTACTTTCTGATAAGCAAGAGCTGAAGAAGAGACTAGTTGTTTGCCAGCTACTGCAAAGTGGTAGAATTCCAGAACATACTTATTCATTTGTTTAAAAACCTCTCTGAAATAAAAAAAAAAAAAAATAAGGAAACCCACAACACTGTTTTGTAGGTGAGTTTAGAACTAGTGATACATCAGGGCAGGTGTGTGTAAAATATTACAAGCCATCCAAGCACAAGCTTTGAAGCACATGACTGAAATCACGGACCACGTTGTAGATCACACCACATCTAAATGAAGAAGTGAAAAAGAGAGAAATTTCTCAAGAAGAAAAAGAACAATTGTGGAAAGGAAATGAGAATAGAAGGGAGTCCTGCACGGGTGTAAATGGAGGACAGGGCAGCGGCACAAAGTCCCTGCCCACTCCCCCTGCCTTCACTCAGGTTCACTGCCCTTCACCTCCCCAACTGCCAAACTGCCCAGCCCAACATTTCTTACATTTATGGCAATTACTACTGTTAGTTGGCAATAAGTAGGTACCTAAGAGCTTTCTTACCCAAAATCGCTCGTGTCTTTCCTCCGAACTCCTTCAGTAGAGCAGAAGTAAGCAGGTGGGACTCCAAAGGCAAGTGAGGGTGCTAAGCCCTCTGGTACAGCCGTCGCACCCGGGGCGCCCAACCTCTCAACGCGCCAGAAGCCCGCGGCATCGCAACCACAAGCAGCCACTGAACACCCCTTGTGTCATTATTTACATAAGCAGATTACAACATCCCCATCTCATCAGTTCAGCTATTGTGTCTTGTTAGCTTAACTAAATTTCAAACTCCGTAAGGAGCGGCATTCCCCCCTGAAGTTATTAAAGGGTAGATTTCTTTTAATTAAACTCATTTACATGACTAAATTAGATTTAATTACTCCCATTCATTTCACTAATACCTCTCTTTGATTGGAGAAAGGCAACTTTTCTAATTGCTTAAAACAGGACTCGGTGGGTCTTTCCTAGTAGAAGCTGGCAAGAGCAAACAACAGCTCTACGACTGAAGGCGAAGGGACCAGTGTGGATTTTGGGGCGTTAAACACGCTGGACAGCCTTCTGCTGCCAGGCTCGCGTTGTGCACGGTGCCAACTGACAGCCCAACAGATAAGGAGAATTATTTTCTTTATATCCCTAACATCTAGCATTTAGAGCATGATTTAAAGCAAGTGAAAATCCGCTACAAATCCTTTGCAAGTACCTCGTACCTGACCAAGGGACACACCAGGAGACAAAGAGCAATTAAATTTGCTTCCCTGCTTTTTACTTTTTAAATTTGGGGGAGAGGGAGAAGCCCTTATTTGCCTTTTGATCCAGCACTCCATTTTTTCATGCCCTTTCTGACAATCACCTAAGTACAAGCAAAGGGAGAAAAAGCTGAAGTTTCTATTGCCATATTTAATAAAACAAGCATTACACAAGTTATGGCGTTGGGAGTGGCAGCTACTCAGAGCGTAAAGGGGAGAGCCACTGCAGTAAGCTTCAGACCAGTGTTTAACAGCAGACAACGCCCGCCCATAACACACAAGCTTAGCTTAGCATAGAGTTTTGATATTCCCAACACTGACCAGAAAAACATGGTGCAGAACACAGAAGTGTGATCAGTCTTCCAGGGTCTCGCACGCCCATCTTACACCTAACACCTGCCTTCTTCTACACCAGCTATCAACTTGCTATGGAAATTATCCATGAAGGCAGAGCAACAAGGACAAGCTTCCCACNGGCATGAAGGCAGAGCAGAGCAAGGCAGAGCAACAAGGACAAGCTTCCCACTAGGCCAAAAGCAGACAGCGCGTTCAACTCGGTGGGACCGTTTGGCACAACCCCCCAGTTTCATTCCACAAGTCATAATCTCGTGGTATTGTATCTCGGTAACGCGGAACCAGAAGTTGTTCCGTGCAGCATTCACAACACACTGAACTTCCCGACAACGCCACACATGGCATCAGTGATTTCCCTCGTGCTAATTCCAATTTTGCCACTGGTGTCACTGGGAGCCAGGCTGGACCTAACTTTCTGAACACACCAAAAAACCTCAAACCACACAGGTCATGGCAGGGACACCCAGGTTTTGTCCCCCATTTTCCTGGTCATCCCTACTAAATATTTCCCATATTTACTCACAGCAAAAATGATAGGTATAGCGGATTTGTGCTTTCTGTCCTCAAGTAATCCATACACTTAAAAATACTATTAATGGCCAATTAAGTAAAATAGACCTTGCTGAAATAACACAGCCTGCAGAAGACATGAGCAGGAAATTTTACGCAAAATTCTAAGGCTTGAAATGGAACAAGTACTCCAATTCCAAT